>JALIZH010032964.1:660000-1077500 GCA_030522465.1 Rhipicephalus appendiculatus
TCTTTGCGTATCTTGTATCTGTATCGCGATACGTCTCGCAAGAGAAGTACGTACCTGTATGTGTATTTGCGATACATTTAATATTGTATCATGCATCTTAAGATACAAGATACTGCTATAGCAACACCACCGTGCTAAACAGAAATTATATTGAGGCTTCAAGAAAAACATAAAATAAATGCCTCGGCCTGCACCACCGAAGTATAACAGGCTAAACAATAAACGTTGGCTGAACTCCGCTTCCCAAGCTGATAGAGCTGCCACTAAGCCACCTGAATACAACGAGATTCTTTTATCTTTCCGCCAGAGTCCTCCAGCGAGGGCAGGCGTTGAGGTGTGAGCGTCGCTATTGGTGGAGCAGAGTCACGTGGTGGCGCTCCCGCCATCTCGACAAAAACAAGTGCCCGAACGTCTACGTGCATCCGACCTCTCGTTTTGCCGGTATTTTCTTTCTTTTTAGTTGTGTCGGTGCCAGGACACTTGCTTGTAGCCACTGCGTAGCCAATGCGCGCGGCGTCTTTCATGCAAATTCTGATGCCACTGTATTGTCGTTATCGAATCGTCTCTTGCTTCTTGCTTCGTTACGAAGCCCGAAGAATAGAAGAATGGGGGTGACTTGCGTCTCGCGGGCATCGGACGAGCATCGGACGCGTTATCTGAAGGCCGCAGGTTCGGTCCCTGCCAGCGGCAAGTTATCTTTCCGTCCACTTTTCTTTCTTCACATTTACACTAAAATTACTAATGGCATCCCCTATACTTTCCTTGGCATCATTGTCTGCTAGTACCCATTAATATTGTGTCTAACAAAGAAAAACGAGCCCTTAAATTTACACTTCTTTCCTTCTTTCCCGCATCAATGTTTTGAAAGATATCGTGGATGCAAGTTTGACTTAAATACGATAGGATTGAATTATGTGCAAATGAGACCCTAGCAACTATTGCACAACCGGTGACGATGCTAGATGAAATAGAACAAGCATTCACCTAACAGAAGATATCTTGGCGTATTGTATCTTTGTTCTTCCTGCGACATTATTCAAGGAGTTCTTTTAGCCATAATTTGATTGTTAACATGTTGCCTTGTGAGGTCGCGGTTAACTAAAATCGAGCCCCTGGCTCCTCTTCCTTTTTCATAAAATAATGGGCTGCATGGTAAGAAATAATAAAACGTGAGAAGTTTACTTGCTCCATTTTCAGAAACGAAACCGAAACTGCAGCAAAGATTTTGGGTGCAACGCTCTAGCGAAAAAACAAGCAACTAAATGTTCAGCAATGCTGCACTAGTAATAATAATTGCTGGAGTTTTACGTGCCGAAACCGCGATATGGTTATGAGGCGCGCCGTAGAGGAGGACTGCACTGGAAAAACTTTGTCCTGCAGCACGCGCTTAGCGCGTAGAGGGCGTCTCCCATTCCCTGTCGCCGTAGAGGAGGGCTCGGGAAATTTCGACCACCTGGGGTTTTTTGACGTGCATTTAAACCTAAGTACACGCATCTAAATCTAAGTTCTGTAGCGTTTCTGCCACCTTCGAAAATGCCAGAGCCGCGGCAAGGATCAAAATTGGGGGGACCCTTAAGCTTCGCCTTTAACCCTTTCAGTCCCAGTGATTCCAATTGGAATCATAAGTTATCTAGGTCATTCAGCAAGCATCTGGTAAATATAAAGCGTTGTTCCTCCTCAAGAGCCCGTATTTAGCATCTGCCCTACATGTGGTGTCAACATGGTGCACACAATAAAGCGAGGTCACGTCTGAACGAAGAAATTACAGAAGCGGTTGCGCTGTTCGCGCATGTCGCTGAGGCAGCGTCTTCTTTCACCGTGTAGAGATAGTGTATTCATTTTAGTTCTGTGCCGGAAATTTTAAATTTGGCTATTGGGAATTATGCTATCCTATCTAAATAACAGTTTGAGTAATCAATGAAGTGAAAATTATGAAAATAATATTAAGTAATAATTACTTTCTAAATTAATTGGCAAATTAATTACTCTTCACTGAAAGGAGTGAGCAAAGAGTTTTTCAGTTTGTTTGGACTACCACGATCGTGCGCATCTCAAAATGTAAAAACTAGTTGCTTACATTGAAAATAGTTAATTCGGGACTGAAAGGGTTAAGAGTTGAACGCGATAGCGATATCCTGTCCCTAGTGAGTACTTCAATCACTTAGTGCATACTATGTAATAGGCAGCATGCTTTAAACGACGAGCAATTATGCGCGTGAAATGTTTTCGAACTTGCTATGTGCCCACTACGGGGTCTTAAGGGAATACGCACAGTAACGTGTGTCCCTTTTGTAATGGGTGACTGGCTTTAGACCACGATGCCGTTGTGATATTCACATGTTCTGACGCCCGATGGCAAAGTACGCTTGTGCCACGTAATATTACTGTGATATTACATGTTGTATTGTGTCGCCTGTATACAGGACGCTTGTGTTTGCAAAGCACGAGTTATTTTTAATGCATTTCCAAGCAGAGGAAGTTATTTTTTCTATATTTCCAACAGACGCGTGGCTGTGTGGTAGAACACCTTCTTGCCACGCAGACGGCCTGGGTTCGAACCTCACTCGGACCCGTGAATTTTGATTATTTATTGGCATCTTTACATTTCCAAGCAGAAGAAGTTATTTTTGCTGTATTTCCAAGTAGACGGGTGGCTGTGTGGTAGAACACCTGCATGCCACGCACACAGCCTGGGTTCGATCCTCACTCGGAACCGGAAATTTTTATTATTTATTTTAATTGCATCTCTCTCGATTTTTCGGTCCCGGACAAGATGATGACTTTTTGCTCACAACCAACGACGCCGACACCGGAATTTCTGCGAAACGGGCTCTTTAACGCTACAGCGTTAAAATTGTGTCCTTCGGGTCAGCAGCTGAGCAACCTAACTACTGACAGCAATTCGGATAAAAAAAAGTACATTTTTCTGCGATTCGAACCCGGGCCGCAGTGACCACGCGCGACCTGCCAGCTCGGTGGCTCAACCAACTCGACCACATCGCACGCCGGTTGGGACGTGATAAGACGGGTATTCTGAAGATACTGAGGTCAAAGACGCGAGTCGAAGACCCGACTGTGTTGTAAAAAAACTTCATTTTAAAACGTGTTCTTCTACACGCAAAAACATGATTGCGGGCTCAAATGAAAGCATCGTCTTCGTACCACTATGATCTCCGAGAAATTTGCAGGTTTCCATCTAGTTTTTCCACGGCCCATTTTTGTTCCCGAAAAACAAGGCGTGAATTCGGTAGCTTCTATAGGTTCCATTGTTTAAACTTTAGTCATCGTGGGAACAGAATCTGAAGCCCCGATGTTAACAATGCTGCATTTGTGAAATGCGGTACAGCTCCTACAACGTGCCCCTTTAAGAACTTTTGGAATTTGCGCATCTACGATTTTTTATCGCCGAAAAATGACCCTGTCCCATTGAAAACGTGAGAGCTTCCAGCAGTGGCCGCTAGGAGCGCTGATCATCCAGTGTCCCTGAAAGATGGATATGGGCGCGCGCGCTATCTCAGCAGGCATCACAGACGGCTCGTATACCCTTCCACGTGCAGCGCTCTCAACGCGAACAGGCGAACAGACTGTGCGAAAGATGCTTCACGCTCTCCGCAGCGGCCGTATTCTCTTACACCATCGTTTCGTAGAGTTACGCGAGATCGGATCCAAAAGAGGTAGCTGCCAGCCTTACTTCGTATAATATCACAATTTGTTGCTATCGCATTAACTGTTTCGCCCTTGCGGTGAAACTGTGTTTTTTTGTTTTCCTTAACCCATAAATTGTGCAGTTCCTAAGCGAAAGAAAACAGTACGTATTTCGCTGCTTTCGCCTTAATACTCCTGAACGTACAAGGCCCATGTCTTTTTTAGCGCTTCGAGACATGTGGCACTGCCATAAATCGGCCCGATGACGCGAGTCGATCGACGTCGACTCGGCCAGCATTCCGTCAAAGGCGAGCGTCATTAAAGGAAGGACCACCGCGAGTTCCATCATTTGTTTACAAATGACGTCGTAAGCTTCCGCGTGCTTCGGGAAGTTGTGCGAAAAAAACATCGCGCGACATTTATTGGGAATGGCGATGTGCTTATAGAACCGAAGGGGCGAACAGCCGAGCACCTCCGCGCCATCCAATTTCCTCTTGGTACATGAGCAGGACCTTCGAGGAAAGCAGTTGGGAATGAAATGGGATGCAGTAATCTTAAGAGGTAGCGGGGGGCCGTAAGGGCAAGGGCGGAGGTCACGCGATTAATGGTGAATCTTGCAACTTGTTTTCACTCTTCGTATTTTTTTAAGGCTGCGTGTACAAGGATATACCTACAGTGACGCGATGTTTTCGAAAAATGTATTGTTTGTATGATGCAAGTTTTCCTTATATCTGGCCTGAAATAGCACGATCACGTTAAACGAAGAGTTTGTTCTAGAAGAATCTTGGTTTGAGCTAGTTGGTAACGCTTCATACCTGAAGAAACTTTGCGGCGCGAATTCAACAAGAATGAAGATCGCAAAAACCTTGCAGGACGCGCGCCAATTTCCAAATAATTTTATTTCACATTGGAAACACGATTGCATAGGACACAGTCAGGACACGTGGTTGTAGTGCCCGCACATTTCAATTCTTTTTTATTCTTTTTTTTTCGTACCTAACAATGAAAGAACTGTAAAGTGCTGCTAAGAAAACTGAGCTCATTAAAGTTCTTTGTCTGTCTTTATACCGAAGACATCACTAGGTACGAGAAAAAAAAATTGTAATGTGGGCGCACTTTCACCACGTGTCCCTGACTGGACTATAAAATAATCTTTCTACTCTGAAATAAAATTAGTTGGAAGTTGGCGCCCGTCCTGTTGTCTTGTGTGTTGTTCGCCATTGTTTAATTTAGGACCTCTAAGTTTATTTAGTTATAAAGGAACAAAATAATCTAGTTTTTGGTGTTGTACGCGCAAGAAGCCTTTCGCTAGATCAGAGCCTTTCTCGCGATCGCCCGATAACTGCCTGTCTTAGCCGGCTCCAGCTTATACATGTAAATTTCAACCTGGGTCTGTTCTTTTTTGTCATATTCAGTATTTTTGTCATTTATTTCATTGCGGTGAACATCAAGAACCAAGTGTTTGTGCTATTTCTCCTGCTGCCTTATGCGTCTACGATTGTGCCAATGATCTCTTCGCCGCCATGAAAACGAGGCAAAAAAAAAAAAGCAAGTGGACTCACTTATACCAGCTGTAATTAAAGAGTTACCGTAATGCGCGCTTCTGTGAGTTTTCTTTTTCGTCACTACCGCTTCCAGCCCGATTCTTTACGCTATCCTTCCTGCTAAGCTGGATTAAGTTGAGAATGAAGTGAAGAATTGAACTCGCTCGCTTATCTCTTACTCCATTTTAAGTATAAATGGAGTAGGAGACAAGCGAGAGAGATAAGTTAAGAGCACTTTGAGCAATTAAGGTTATTTTCAATGAATGAACTAACAAATTTTATTGACTAGAGTAAGAATAGTAATATTCGGCAGATTGGTGTCCAACGCATCGTAGTTACCCTTTTCTAATGACATTTTATCCGTACAAAAAGCGAATAGACATATTCTCGGTATTCTCATATATAAATGGGCGGACGAAAAGCTTGCGTTTCCTTTACTACACACAAGTCAGTTTCCTCGTGCATCATCGACTCGCTTTGAAAGATTAAATGACCTTCTCTTACCTAGATTAAGGCCCAATTATGGCAAGTCTACAGCAAACTTCTCGTCAGTATCACTTTGGAATTTTCCACCTAGATATAAAGTAGGGATCCTTGAAAGCATATAAACTGGCCTTCCATTCATACTGGCTAAACTCATAAGTACTTCATATTTTTCATGGTAACTGTTTCGGTATTTCTATAGATAGCTTGCACTGAGGTCACTAAAACCGCCATGTTGGAAACGCAACATGTTGGGAAGCAATGTTTGTGACTTTACGTTGATGGTATCGGTACATCGCATGCAGGTTCTTTCGTTAGTGAACGTTGAACTTTGTTTTAACTTGAACTTTGAACTTTATTTCTCATCTATACAAGGTACAGATAACAGGGACGCATACAGAAATCCCTATAACGGCTTGACTATATCTGTCTCCCTTTCTGGCAACAGTCAGCAAACGTGCAATAGCAAAAATACAACGCATGAATAAGTGCATGTACAGCGAAAAAAAATCATCTGTGTATAAAAGCGTGGGTAGAAACTTAAACGACATGAATCCAAAATAACCTGTTTCTTGCAACTTTCAGAAAAAGACTAGTAATATATGTATATATATATATATATATACATATATTACTAGTCTATATATATATATATATATATATATATATATATATATATATATATATATATATGTGTGTGTGTGTGTGTGTGTGTGTGTGTGTGACGGCTCACGGGTGAATGGGGGGAAAGGAAGATGAGGAAGACGATGAGTTAGATAAAACTTCTAAACTTTCATAATAGGGTATAAGACCACTCAATTCTCTTCCCACAGTGGGTGTGAGCCACAGCAGAAGGTCAACAAGAACAAGAACAAGATAAAACTGGTGTTCTGACTGACGCCATGTCTCATCCGTTACAGTAAGTCGACAGGATCTAGCTCAACAGCATCATGAGCCCACCAAAGAAGATAATCAGCCTGCCGAAATACACCGGAGCTGAAGACGACGTCCTTGTGGACAAGTGGTTGCGTCTCTTCGAAACGAAAGTGAGCAACGCTACCTGGTCCGAACGAGATCGCATCGACTGCATCAACGAGTACCTGGAAGGTGAGGCATTCCACTGGTACCTCACCGAGATTTTCGACTCCGAAGATTCGTGGGAAGGCATCAAAACAAGCATGATAGCGCGATTTGCTGCTCCCGTCAGCGACCCCTTTCGCCAATTCATACACTGCAGACTCAAAAGAGAGCAGCGCATCAGGCACTATTACGAAGAGAAGACGCGCCTGGGCCGCCTCGCAGAGTTGAAGGACGCTCACATAGTGTCAGGCTTGACCGACGGTGTACCTGAGGAGATCGAAAGGCGCCTCGCTGGAATGACGCTCGCCACCCCGGCCAAGTGGCTTGCTGCTGCGCTCCAAGCGGATGACTCTGTCCAGAGAGATATGCTTCCCAACGCTCGTCGAAGCGGCAGTTCGTGCAACGGGAGCCTCATCCTACGCGACGATGGACTGCAGGATCGATGCGCACTCCTCGCAGTGAGTGCCGACAGTGTGCATCTGCTGGTTTGCCAAATCAGTTTCACTGGCACAATGAGTGCCCTCGTCGTTAAATGGTGTCTGCTCTAGCTGACGACCAGGGAAACGAAGAGGGCGGCCCAAAGCTACGCTAATACGTTTTGGTGCACTTGTGAACGGACACTTGGTGAACGCAACTCTGGATACAGGAGCCACTATTACCTGTATCAGTGACGTTGTGTTCAGAGAACTCAAGCTGCAATTGCTCAAGGATCCATGCATCAGTGTCCAACATGTCACCTCAACGACAAAAACTTTGGGCCGCGTACACATACAATTGGAAATAGGGAAGATAAAGCGGGCAGTCCAAGCACACGTTCTCCAAGGCATGAAGACTGAATTCTTGCTAGGCCTGGACAACGCCTCCTTTTTCAACCTTTCGCTCAACTTGAATACCATGACTTTGCTTCAAGACGACGAAGCTCTACACAACCCCTTTGAAAATCAAAAGTGTGTCTTCAGTGCTGATACAACCACGCTCCAGTCCGTTGACGTCACGCACCTTTCACCGTCGCAACAAGCTGCTTTGAGAGATGTGCTTCACAGTTACGAGGACATTTTCTCAAAGTGTGAGATGGACTTCGGATGTATTGCGGATGAGCGACATCGCATTGTCCTCAGCAACAACGTCCCTATTCACAGAGCACCGTATCGATGCTCCCCAGCAGACAAAGAGGAAATTGTCAGGCAAGTGGACTTACTTCTGAAGCAAGGTGTAGTGCGTCCCTCTTTTTCACCATACGCAGCTCCTGTCATTCTTTCGGAGAAAAAAGGCGAAGGGCGTACGCGTTTATGCATTGATTATCAAAAGCTTAATGCTGTCACCGTGCCCGACTACCAACCTATTCCGCGCATAGACGATGTGCTGGACTACCTGGGAAAATCGAAATATTTTTCTACATTGGATATTACCTCAGGCTATTGGCACGTCAAAATGAACCCAGAGGACATCCCAAAAACAGCTTTCGTCACGCCAAACGGCCATTATGAAAGGCTTGTTATGTCGTTCGGTTTGAGAAATGCTCCCGCTACATTCGAAAGAGCTGTAAAATCAGTGATCAGAAAACATAACTTGAAAAATGTCGTTAATTACTTTGATGATATCGTAGTCTTCTCCGACACATTTTCTGAGCACCTACTGCACCTACAAGCTCTACTGCAAGCTCTAAAAACGGAGATCATAAAACTGAAACTGAAAAAGTGCCACTTTGCTCATGGTGCGCTGACGGCTATTTCGCTAGCTTGATATACACCAAATTTGGTATTGCGTGACGTGACTGTATCACCAACGTAAGTGGCAGGTGCTAATATGGAAATCATGACATGTCATGTGCAACATGACTTGCATGCCACGCTCATGGCACGCTCACGGCCGTTTCGCTAGCTTGATATACACCAAATTCGGCATTGCGTGACCTGACTGTATTGCGAACATAAATGACAGATCGTAAAATGAAAATCATGAAATCCATGTCATATACAACATGATTTTCATGCCACGCTCATGGTGCGCTCACGGCCGTTCCGCTAGCTTAATATACAAGTTCGGTATTGCTGATGTGACTGTATGACAAACATAAATGACAAGTGGTAATATAAAAATCATGACATGTCATGTACAGCATGACTTGCATGATACGGTCATGGCGCACTCGCGGCCGTTTCTCTGTCTATATAACCAAAATTGGCATTGCGTGACGTGACTGTACGACGAACATAAGTGGCAGGTAGTAACATGAAATTCATGACATGCATGTCATCTACAACGTGATTTACATGCAATGGTCATGGTCCGCTCACGGCCGTTTTGCGAGCTTGATATACACCAAAGTTTGTATTGCGTGACGTGACTGTAAGACAAACACAGATTACAGGTCCTAACATGTAAATCATGACATGCATCTTATTTACAGCATGATTTGCTCCTTGCTGGCTACATCGCATTACATCGATTCCCACAATGCGTGGGATCTACCGGCTTTTATAGTGATGATAAATGAAAGCACGTGTAAACGCATGCACGCGGGTAATGCGCGCGCACGTAGAGCCACACACGGCCGCAAACAGAAAATCGAAAGGGGAAAATTACGCATGACAGGTCTAAACGCTGAACAAAACTAACCGGTTTAAATACGCAGCGTCCACATTTTCAAAACCTTTCTAGTACGTTAGAGTGATTCCAAAGAACACGCCCCTGTAGTATGAGCCCGAATATACATGATTGGGAAATGGGCACGGTCAATAGCGAGCAATTCTTATGAACGAAAGACTTTATGAATTTGGCCGCAGTTTGTTGCGAATATCTTCATTAAATCCCAGTAAAAAACGCCACAATTAAAAAAATTAGCCAGATCCCAAGTACCATGGGAATCGATGTTATGCGAAGCATGCGGATTTAAGGTGACTGGGTGTAATTTTTTTATTGAGCGCAACGTTACGAAATGACGCTAAAGAGATGTACAAATGATGCACGCACAGACATATGTTGAACAGTCGCATATATTTCATATAACCAGTTGTTTACAGTTGAGTAACGATGCCAACAGATACATGGGTATTGCCAACACCAGAAGCCGTAAGCTGATATGTAGCGCTTGTGCTTGCGAGGATGGTAGCCCTGGACAGTGCTACGTAGACCAACTGCAGTGGTTGGGGCTTAAGTATAAAATTGACGTTAACCGGACATCACTCCTTCATCATAGTAGTACATATATAATGTTTTTTTTTTTTAAATTAGATAGGCAGCACTGCAACCGCAATTCACGTTTCACCAACATTACGCCTGCATAGGGTCTTTTTCCAAAGCAATTTCGAGACCTCAAGTGGCTCTGTGGCAGAATACTTGACTGCCACACAAAAAGCTTGGGTTCGATTCCTGCACTGTAAACCGTTTCACACCCTTAAGGGTGGATTTTCGATAAAACACCCATCGTACACCCTTTTTTTTTCCAAGATTATCCAAAAGGGTGGAATTTCACGTAAACCACCCTTTGCGCACCTTTTTTTCATTTTTGGGTGTACTATACACCAGAACACAGCGAGTTCAGTGTGTGCCGCCATAATAGGCAGCACGTCGCGCCCCCCTGTTGCATGCGTGGCGAAGCAACACCTGGAACTGCCAGGCTAGCAGACGCTCCGCAGTTCAAACGCGAAACCTCCCAGCCCGAGTATGGCTGTAAGCATGTCTCGCGCTTTTCCTCGCCTGGAAATTTGTGCTGTTTTCTTGTGAAACGTTGAGAAGACCTTCCTCGACGGTCCGGAATGTCTACAGCACGTGCATTGCTGACTGCGGAATCAACTTTATCAGGTACGTACTATCGCGATGCAAAGAAACGTGAACGGCGGAAAGCGTGGCTTTCGACTCGGTCGAACTGCGACATGCCTTGACTGTCGCTAAGCAAAACTTGTGCGTTCAGCCGGTGTCACCGTAGCGCTAGAATCCCGCTCCGGCTTGCGCTCATGCAGTGCATATGTATATCATATGCCAGTCATGCCTGGCACTCGGAACCCACACACGCGGTGCACGCCGTGCGAAAGTGCCAGCCAGCGCAAGATGTAGTGCTACGCCGGCTGAAAGCACAGATTCGCCTAGCGACAGTCAAGGCATGTCGCAGTTCGACCGAGTCGAAAGCCACGCTTTCCGCTGTTCACGTTTCTTTGCATCGCGACAGTACGCCGTTACATTTGTACTAAACGTGCGCAGTGTGCGTGCACGCGTGAGTCCTAATACCTCCTATTATTGGCATGCGGCCTGCGAAAGAGTACGACAATGATTTGGTGCCCCATACTACAGGCATACTGCGCGCAAAGTACTGCTGTAAAGCGAAATAGCTGGCGTCACGTTTGAATACACGCAGTAAGTGTACTTACTCGTACACTTTTACTGGGCTTGTAGTTTTTCCTGTTGATTGCAATTATCCACTGGTGGCGGAGCTCGTCGTTTTTCGTTGCGGATGGAAATCTGTGCAATCTGAAAACACCGCACCGGCACGACTCCCATGTTGTGTTGTCATTTTCACAGACAGTGCTGAGTGATATATTCCTCTTGCGCTGATTGTTTTCGCATCCAAAGACAGCGCAGTGGTGCCCAGACGACTTCTTGTAAGCGGGAGCGGCGTGGATAGGCGCTTTCTCGTATTTTAAGGTCCCGGACACGCCGCTTACCATGTAACAGATACACGCCTTGGCAGTTCTATACAAACATGGCGTCTGGGTGCGAGAGTATGCCGCCGGGAGCCTAGGCGCCTGGGTGCGAGATAGGCGTGTTCTGGTCTATAGGTGTATGATCACAAATTACACCCTAGGGTGTATGTTCACAAATTCCACCCAAGGGTGTTTCTTTGAATGTTACACCTATTGTTTTTTTTTTAGAAGCATCAATACTTATCACGTGCCAACGGATGCAATCAAACCGCATAACAACTTTTCGATGAAAAGATCGATGTTTCGGCTTTTGTTTTCATTTCACTTTTTATTCGCCGACATATACCGCGCTATATACCACATTTAATGTACCACTCTCTTGTTTGCATTATTCACAAGATTGCTCACACGTTCAACGGCTTCACGGGTTGACTTTGTGTGATTCATACTAAAAAGTATTTTGCAGCCCCTCGTAACCATTCGTCATTCTCACTGAAAGGATGGTAAAAGAGATGGTGTTGCGCTTAAACATATATCATGAAACGATTACACACTGTTTTCGACAGGTCATCATGCGCGTTTTCTAATTTGAAATCACAATGAGCTTTTCTTTTAGAACACCTGTTTTATTTACAGTGGGGTGCACATATTCCTGTACATTGAAGTATTTCACATCAATTCACAAGTCGCTGATTTTATCAGTGAGTTGTATTTAAACCTATGATCACGGATCAGCTCAAAGTGACAGTATGCAGCGTACGTATTACCATGAAACTAGGCATGTTTACATTGAACTGTCTGAGCTCACTCTGCTGCAGCTGCTGTACACGCATGGCACGCCGCAGCACAGTTTAGGCGTACACCCGTAAGCATCACAAGTGAACTTCTCCAATGGGACGCATCACACTGCGGGCACTTTATTTTTTATTTTCTTTTTTTGTCGAGGAACCCTCGTGGGTCGTACGTTGTACGCGTGAGAGATCACATACGACACTAGTACAATGTACCCGTGCCACAAGAAGGAGGAACCGCAGTTGACTTGTGGCATTGTGATTGACAGGTTCATGATTTCTTGTTGCGCTGGGAATGACGAGACGAGGATGATACAGGGACTACAGGACAGGTGGTGCGCAAACTCACAACTCATTCGCAGCGCAACAAGAAACCATGAACCACCACCAACTAGCCCAATTCATCGCTCTGCTAAATGTGATTGACAGCCCTTACCATTGCCTTACAATGCACACAGTGATAGCACATTCGTATGCTTGCACGAAATTCACCACATGAAATAAAAGCAAGCTTCATTGCTACTGCGTCGGTAAAAAGAGCGTATTCTCCAAGATATCTTATCAGCGATTGCTCAATGGTGGAATGTTATTTGAAAACAGGCTGTTGGCACAGCAGGGGCGTGGCCAGATTTTATGCAGAAGGGGGGGAGGGGGGAGAGAGAGAAGGGCGTCCGACCCCTCTGTATGTAAGTACATTTTTGCCAGTGCTTGCACACATGCGGGTCCAAATAAACGTAGAAATAATATAATATCTGGGATTTTACGTCCCAAAACCACGATATGATTATGAGAGACGCCGTAGTGGAGGGCTCCGGAAATTTTGACCATCTGGTGTTCTTTAACGTGCACTGACATCGCACAGTACACGGGCCTCTACCATTTCGCCTCCATCGAAATGCGACCGCCACGGCCGGGATCGAACCCGCGACCTTCGTGTCAGCAGCCGAGCACCCTAGCCACTGCTTCACCGAGGCGGACTAAATAAACGTAGAAAGGGGTGGGGGTCAGTCGAATACCGAACACCACTCCCTCCCCCCCCCCCCGCCCTTCCCTAGCCTCCTAGTTATATCTATTATGCACAGGTAACGAAATTTTAACTCTAACTCGTCGAAACAATGCCCCGACAACGCCCTACTCGGGAAAAGAAAAATGTGAATCTCGAAGGCTACGAATTTGCCACCTCTACACGTCAGCAGTAGCTGAAAAAAAAAAAACCGCTTTAAAGCTCTACTAGCACAAACATGTTGTTAAACATAACATATTACGATATGTCTTGGTTTTTTGTTTTGAACGATTACTATAAAACGGCGCTGCTAAAGTCAATTCACTGGTATAGTGATATTAATCTCGGAGGCGATGACTTTCGGTTTCGGACTCGGAGCAACTGCGCGTCACGATCATCATCAACAGGCGACCTTTGAATCTGTTGTTGACATGTCGTGTGCGCGTTTGCTGCATGCTAACGGTGGCGGATTGTTCATCGATTCACCTGCTTTCTTTTGGATGTGTGCTTCGACGGCTTCCACGGTGACGTAGTTCACGCGTACGAAAGATATAGTGCGTGTCACTGCAATCTCCGAATCCGTCGTGGATCGACAAGTACGGAACAACGACTTCGGTGCGGCGCAGTGAGTCTCCTCTGTCAACGGCTTCCGTTGAAGCTAGTGCTCGCCGCAAGCTGAGTACTTCCGATCAAGCATTCAACGAAGTGTACGCTGGGAGCCACATGGAGAGCGCTTTTGGATTTGGTCCTATTGCTGAAAAGGTAAGCTTTCGTGCTTGCGAGCAACGAAGCGCTACAAGTGCATGCCTGCCAACTCTCCCGATTTGCCCGCGGGACTCCTGAATTTCGGCGAACTATGGTAGTAAAGGCGCGGCGATAAGTCTCCCGAAATATAGCCTTCTCTACGTATACGTAAAGAAAATAACGATGACAAATGGGAGAGGTTCTAAAATTTTTAAACGTTGTTCTATGGTGTTCGCCATGCATGGCACTTCGCTGTCGTGCGAAAGAACGTCGTCGGCAAAATAAGGCGGGACGCGTGAGCGGCGACCAGAATCAGATGAAGCTGCATCGCCGCGCCGTTTAACGTCTGACGAGACATCGCAGTGCCCGTGCGCGTCCTTTCGCGCTCGTAGCCATGTCTTTTTACGAGCTTGCAGCAGGCTAGGTGATTACATGTAGCGTTTTGCGGTAGGGGTCGCTTTCTTTGTTCAGTCCATCACGCGCAAAGTTCGCCGGTTGCACGTTGGCAGTGAGTAGTACACCGCTCGCCTCGCATTTATCGACAGATCACGCGTAGCAGCCGGACCTTGTCTGGTAATCGTATGCTAGTAAAGTGAAGCATGTTTTCGGCTCGACGTCTGTTCGTTTTTGGTGCCCTCGTTCGCTATTCAGTACGATAAAAAAAAGACATGCACAGAAGGGAACTAATTCTGCATATGTGGCACCGGTTTGTCACTGAGAGAAGATATGTTATCTTATAAATCATGAAAGTGAGCACCGCGCGCTTCGCGCCAACCGTGCCCCCGTCGAACTGAGTGCGTGACAGATTGAACATGGAAAGCGCCCCTACCGCAAAACGCTGCATTTATTCAGCTATTGCGCAGCAAGCGCGTACAAAGACATCTCTGCGAGCGTGAAAGGACGCGCACTGCGATGTTTCGGCAGACGTCAGACGGCGCGGCGATGCAGTTTTATCTGATTGTGGTCGCCAGTCGCACGTCCCGACTTATTTTGCCGATGGGTGTACGTACTAAGATTAGGAAGGGGCTACTCGCTGTCAGGTGAAAACGGCAAACTATGTCCCTTCATTGCACGCGCCGTATAATTGCGTGTACCAGTACGATCGCTGACGTCTCAGAACTGTACTGGACATAATTACTAGCTGTATGTAAGGCTCCTGCATTCCTCAATAGCAATAACGAAAGGCAGCCAAGCAACAGCATCCGCGTACGCAGGGTTCCCCTTCTGTGGGGGGCGAAGGTTCGTCGCAGCGCCCCCCCCCCCCTACCTATTATGTCAAATTATGGGGCCGGCTTCGCCCCCCACCCGCCCTTCCCCCCCCCCACCCCACTTTCTTTCACCTTTGAGGTCCCCAGATTGGCAGGTATGCAAGTGTGTTGCACGAGAATCCCGGTGCGAGCTAGTTGGTAAAGCGGCATGCTGAAACTGATAAGTGCACCAAGACAAGGTAAACGAAAACGAATTGGCAGAGAACTACTTCCTACTGATATTTATTGCAAAACGAAGACGCCATATATGTGGTTTTCTTCGCTCACCACATGGTAAAACGCATGCTTGAGAACACATGATATCGAAAATTTTTTCTTATGCATGTAGCCTTGCTTATTTCTCTAAAGATAAAAAATGTTAACATTCGCACAAATGCAGGGCGACGAAGCAAAAATCTCTTGATATCATACAGGAATCGTTTTTGACCAAGCACACGAATATGATATCGAAGGCAAAATTGACTATGAAATTAATAGTGACATAAAATTTATCTGGGTTTCAAAGTAGCAGCCAGCACAAATGAATAGGAATGAAGCAACAAGGAATGGGACCTGAAAACGGTGTGCGTCAAGAGGTAAAACCTAACTGAAAAAAAAAAAGGGACGTCGTCAGAAGATAACAACGAAATCCATTGGTTTTGCAAAAACGCAAACACTTTCTTCGAGAGCGACATTAGAGCGCTCGGTCAAAAAACTTTTCCTGCATGATAGCAAGAGATCTTAGCTTCGTCATCCTGGTTCCGTGCAAATGTTAAGATTTACAATATTTAGCGAAATAAGCTAGACTAAAAAAAAATTGTAAAACTTTTTCAGTGGCCTCTGTTCTGAGGCATGGGATGTTACCACATCATAGCAAAAAAAAACTACACATATGGCGTGTTAATTTCACAGTACCAGTTGGAAGTACCAGTTTTTGTGTTTGTTTTCGTTATCCTTTTCTTGATGCGCTTACCGTTTTCAGTACGCAAGTGTGTCTTGCAGGCCTCTCATGTGCTGCTGTGTTAATTATGACACTTTTATTTGCTTCATTCATGTCGATATTGAGTTACCAACTCGCCCAGGCCACCACTTAATATATCGCCTTCCACATGTCACTGTCTCCGACTTAGTGCGCGTCCTTGTTTTTGCAGTGCACTAATCACGTGTCTATTTGCCAATAGCTTGCAGCCACATTTGCTAAGAGCATGGGCTGTCTCCTGTTTTCAGTTGCCATCTTTGTATTTGAATCGTTTAAGTAGTAGTGACACGATTTCGAGCCCTCGCAAAACGGACATTTATCGTTTCCTTGGCATGCAGTGTTAACACTCCTCCACACCGGAGTCAGACACCACGTATGAAATATTTTACTGAAATACAAATAGACGCGAACCTTCGAGGAAGAAAATTAAAGACAGAACAGAAAGGGCGTCAGTCACACGCAGGAGTGTCAGTCAGCGCTCCCACGTTTAAATGCACATATATACCCTACAGAGTGGACAGTGGGATGACCGCCACCGTACCAGAGCTTTCTATTATAGGGTACCTCATAATGAGATTCTGATTGTTCCCAATATTTTTAAATGTTTGGTTTAATGTTATGCATGTCTTGTATGCAGACTGTTGAAAGGACAGCGCACTACATCGTCTTCGATGGACTGGGTGCTGACGATGCAGTGCACTCTTCATCACACCCCGAAAAGTGCTGTTTCAGGTTCACGACCTCACTCAAAGGGTTGCAGCAGTGGTGGAAGCTCGTCGAAGGGTGCTGCAAATACCTTGTACATTTCTAGAACATTCCTCTGCTGCGAAAGTTTCCATCTCAATCTATGTGACCTGCCTATTTATTTTCCCAAAACAAGCATCAGTTTGCCACAAGATTAACCGCGATACATGTAGAAAACTATACAGATGCATAATGTTAACAGCATTGCATGGTGAAGTGTAGACAGCCTACCTGTATGCAACTTAAGAGGGTGATTCACAAATAGTGTGTCATGAATGCAGCAGAAGGTTGTCTGTTCATTAAGCCCTGTATTTACCTCAAAATCTATTGAAAGTGCCTCTTCTTGGGCACTGGTATGACCCTGCTTTTTTAACAGTTCTAAGCTTGCTGCGCGAGCTGTAATTCTTTGCATGTGCAGCTGTGGCATTCATATCTATTTACAGTACATGTTTAATGTTTGTAGCACTCTTGAAACGTAGGTTACAATCTCGGGAGGATGTACAATGTCAGTCATTAAGCTTTGCTCTGAAATGGGATTTACCCGGTCTGTTTCAATATTGCACCTACCGTTTCCAAAATAATATCAGTTTACTTGCCACTTTTTGCTCACAGCACATTAATCACAGAGCTTCCAGAAATTTTTGACGATAGGTGTGGCCGCAACGAGACGTGAAAGCAGTGGTTTAATGAGAGAGCGGACTATAGACCAGTACTAGGCTTTGTTTCGCTTTAAATATGCACACTAGCTTTTACAACTGTTCTGCAACCATGAAAGCAACTTCTACTGGATAGGCCTACTGTATGCACGAATGCAAACACGTAGCCTGAAAACACATGATGTATATAAACCACATGCGAGTTCCTTCTATGCAGAAACTCTTTGCAGTTCCAAAACCTCCACTGTCAAATTTGAACAAGCGTCCCCCCTCCCACCCATAGTGGAAGATAATTGCACAAAATTTGGAGGGCGGCCTTTGCTCGGTCGCGAACCAAAATTCGAGATGATGGCGGAAGAGCCGCTAGGAAAAATGCACACCTGTGCTAATGAAATGCTTTATTAAATACGCATGAATTTACTGTATTCCCTGAACAGGAGGGAATCCTCGCGTTAAATTTCATGTGTTATGACAAGGGGGACATGACATAACACATGACATATGTAATGTCATGTGTTATGACAAGACGTGCGAACTGTGGCGTATCAATGTGGAGATTGCGATGTGATTGCAATTACTTCATTATATTAGAGAAATAGGCATGCTGCACTGCACTACTGTTCTTGCTGTTTGTATGCTTCACTGCACTGTACTTGTAAGTTGCATTGAAGCATGTTAAAACCAGTTCTTCATTTTAAAGTGCAAATAAAGGTTATTTCGTTATATTTTGATACACATGCCGTGGTCGTTAGTGCTCCATGCTATGCAATTCGCATCCTATTTGATGTCTTCTTTGGCCGCAAATGCGATGCCGCTCTGCGCACTCGAAGAAGGTCTCTGAACAGCCTACAATTTGTCTCTGAATCCTGTACGAGCTCTGTGTTTAATAAAGCTTGATTTCATTTAGCACTTTGGATAACTGTGTGAACGTCGTGCTTTGTGAGTGTGATTACTTTGTATATTTTTGTATGTAACCTCCCTGCTGTTATGCTCAATGGGGCGATCCAGGTATGCAATAAATAAATAAATAAATAAATAAATAAATGTGACTACACATTTTGAGTCATGCCTTCATTTTCAGCTACGATTACATTGTGTATGGGAGGGCCATATATCCCGTGCGTCATATGCACCATAAAAACAGCGCTGGGGCCGGGATTTTCCCACTGTGGCAGGAGCCACTATGATTAGTCTAGTGGCCATAAAAGGACTAGAGCCCTTTAGCTCTAAAGGGTCAGCTTTCTAGCGCTTCCATGGGAGCCAACTGGGAGAGGGGTACCGCTCAAATTATGGAATTTTTCGCATGGGCGTTGGGGCGTAATTGTGCATAAACACCCCTACACCCTTTTTGCCATATGGGTGTAATCTTGCTATTACACACCCATGGGTGTGAACAAGAATGTTCACACCCATGGGTGAAAATTTGGAAATACGCCCATTTTATAGGTGTAATCCTGCTTGTTACACCCATTTTGTGGGGTGTAGGGGTGTGAGTTATAGACACCATATTACACCCATATGGGTGTAATCTGGTTTACAGTGTGCTGGGACTCAGATTTATATTCTTTGCATTCGTCGGGTCAACGCCTGCGATGTCAGTTTTTCTTAACGCTATCGCATTTAAATTACCAGTGTCAACACTGCCGATGTCAATTTTTCTCAACGCTCTCGCATTTAAATGATCAATGTCTGTCCTCGCCGTTCCTGGGTAAGTATAAATTGTCGAAGACCTGTGGCGCATACCCGCATACCACAGCCCGTGGTATTCGGGTATGAGCCACACGTGTCTGGAGAAATGAGTTTGCCGGCGTACGTGACGGGAATTTCACGTTATTCAAGTCACGACCAGCCAGTCGTATTCGTCAAATCCTCTTAGCCTCCCATACTAATTTTGGTCGACCTCAAGTTAAGGAGGCGATCACCAGAGCATTCAGACGTAGGCGGCTAGATAGATAGATAGATACGTAGATAGAAACGCTCAAAGTGCTTGCAGTACGCAAAGAAATGCTTCGCGTTTAAAACACATCAATCATTTTATTGCTCGCTTAGTGATGTGCGTTAACACTTTTCCCCTTTTTTTGTCTTGCTGTTTGCGCAATTACTGCCCAAAAGAAAATGTTATTGATTAGAATTCCAGAAACTAATCTCCACTCGTCGTGGTGGTCTAGTGGTTATGGTGCTGGACTGCTGACCCGAAGGTCGCGGAATCAAATCAAGGGCGTGGCGGCCGCATTTTCCATAGAGGCGAAAATGCTAGAGGCCCGTGTTCTTAGATTTAGGTGCACGTTCAAGAACACCAGGTGGCCGAAATTTGCGGAGCCCTCCACTACGGCTCCCCCCATAATTACAGCATGGTTTCGGGACGTAAAATCCCAACAATTGTTAATATTAGAAACTAATCACCCAATAACAACTCTAACAAATTTCAGGCTTAATTAATTGTAATTCTGTCGCTTTTGTTAGCTTACGAGGCTGCTCTGACAGTCCACCGAAGTATCGCATCGGTAAAGTCCGACACGAAGCCTTGTCGAGATGTGCTCACTTTTTTTGACGTCACGAATTTCTGGTGGGCAGCAGAGCGTGCACCATTTTGCGAGCCAAGCAAGGCCGCGCTTCCAAATTTCGAACGCCTTATGAGAAGCAGAAAAAGAGCGCTGAGCAGCGACACGCACTCCAAGGAAGATCGTTTACGGAAGACAGAGATGAACGCTGTTTGCGTATATGTGCGTTTCGTGCCGCATGCATGGACACGCTAAAATGCACATCGTGCGGCTGATGTTGCCCTGGCGTTCCGCTTCGGATACCAGCTCTAATGTCTTTCCGTTTCTTTGTTTTTAGTACTCCTTGTATAGTTTTTTTTTTTTCGTGATTATGTGTAGGGTTGCATAACAAAGGCACTTGAATTAATTTTATTGGCGCGCGACCCTAAATCACCCTCAAGCGTTTTTGATGTCTGGTCCTCGCGTACGTACAGAGGCATGCTGTGGCTTTCTTTTTGCTCTCTGTCCTTGTCGTTATTATTCGCATCTTTGTCGTTATCAAATGGTTGCTGCAACAGCACCGCTAACCGCTTTCCACGTTGCGATACTCTGCATATAATTTTTAAGACGAAGGCCTTATGTCTCATGAGTGAAGAGAATTGCGAGAATTGAAGAGAGTGCGAGATTAGACGAGACTTGAAAATACTTCACGAAACTTCACGGATGGTAAAAAAGAACTAAATAACAAAAGTTGGCCAATAGTCACATGATACTCATATGAATATGTGCTGTCGGCGTACCAAAGGTTTCATGAGGTCATCGATGACGTAATCATGAGAGGTCATCATGTCGGCACAAATCGACCATATTTGTGGCATCATCATGCCGTCACCTAAAGTGGCGTCACATGATGACGTCATCATATGACATCGTCGCGGGGGGGGAGGGGGTCGAGAATTAATACAATCGACTGAGAAGAAAAAGAAGTCTATCGCCTTCGAGTCGTTTTAAGCGAATGCATAAGAGACTATGTATGCATATAGGCAAGCGCGTTTGCGCCAGCTATAGTGTCGGCGAAGTTTTGTCACTTGGGATTAAATGCACCATTGGCACAGTCTCTTAGAAGGGAGACCGACAGCGTAGTATTAAGGGCGTCAATAAAGCAAATGACGAGAAAAAAGTCACAGTTTCCCGGCAAGGACGAAGCAATGAATTCGATAGCAACAAATTGTAATGTTATACGAAGTGAGGCTGGCAGGTAACTTTTTGGATACGATCTCACGCAGCTCTACGAAACGCTGGTTCAAGAGAATACGGCCGCTCCAGGGACACTCTTCGCACATTATCTTCGCGTTGAGAGCGTAGCACGTAGAAGGGTATTCGCCCCGAGATCGAGCGGAGTCGCCGCCTGGTGGCCACTGGCTGAAGCGCGCCTAGTGTGGATTGCTCCTCGCGTCGTCTGCTAGCCACATAAGGCTAGCATGTGCGCGTACTCCATGCTCATCCTCTCAGAGCGGTTTGTCCCGCTCTGTTAGCGCAAGTTTAACTGCTTGTACGTTTGCCTAGCACGATCTACAGACACATTTGACCTTGCTCGGCTGTATATTCACTGCAATAAGACCAGTGTGTGCACTTGCCGAGAGTGCTGTGTATCCTCCGTTCGCCAGGATCATTTCGGGGTCGGTGCCACTTTGCTGTTGAAGCACATCGTGAAGTGCACTTAGCGTCGTCCCAAACATGAGGAGTATTAAAAAAAAACTGGGGGACCCTTAAGCTTCGCCTTTAAGAGTTGAACGCGATAGCGATATCCCGTCCCTACTGCGTACTTCAATCACATAGTGCATACTATGTAATGGGTAGTATGGTTTAAACCAGGAGAAATTATGCGCGGCAAATGTGGGAAATGTTTTCGAACTTGCTATGCACCCACTACGTGGTGTTAAGGGAATACGCGCAGTAAGGTGTGTGCCGTTTGTAATGGGTGGCTGGCTTTAAACTATGGAATCGTTATGATAGTCACATATTCTGACGCCCGATGGCAATTTACGCTTGTACCACGCAATATTCCTGAGATATTACATGTTATATTGCGACGCCTATATAAAGGACGCTTGCGTTTGCGAAGCATGGAAGTTATTTTCACTGCATTTCCAAGCAGAGGAAGTTATTTTCACAGTATATCCAAGCAGAGGCATGGCTGTGTGGTAGAACACCTGCTTGCTACGCAGACGACCCGGGTTCGATCCTCACTCGGACCCGAAAATTTTTATTATTTATTTTATTTGCATCTTTCTCGATTTTTCGGTCACGGACAAGATGATGATTTTTCGGTCACGGACAAGATGATGATTTTTCGCTCACAACCAACGACGCCGACGCCGGAATTTCTGCGAAACGAGCTCTTTAACGCTGTCGCGTTAATATTGCGTGAAAGTAGCGTTTTAGCGACTCGGTGATAAACGAAGTTTTGCATTGTTGTTAGGTGTCTAACTGCGGCGCTGTTGCTTATAGGTTATGCGACGAGCTTTAATTGTGCTTGAGATAAAATTTTATTGTACAGTCCTGGTCCCACTACAGCGAAATATTTCTGCGTAGTAAAATCTGACACTTCGGTACTTAAATTGTCCCTTAAAAACAACAAAAAATGGAATGACATGGAGGTGATTAAACTTGAGTCGCCGAGCGCAATTTTAACATTGGGCGAAATTTATACAGACACATCCGTGTGCTTAGATTTGGGTTCGCTTTACAGAATCCAGATGGTCAAAATTAATCCAGACGGCGTGCCTCACACTTATGCTGCATAATTTCACGCAAAACGTCATCTTTTTTTTTCTTTTTTTACAATGTCTTGAGCGCTTTTGTGGCGTCGTCATAGACTGACGGAAGGATCGGACATTATTCGCTTGAAAAAAAGAAAATAACCTTTTGTCCCATCAAATAACCGAACCTTTGTTGCACCACTGTCATGCAGATAATCCATGCATCGAAGAAAGCTGCGTGCTGAACTTTTTATTCTGTTATTGGAGTAATTGAACATACGCGCTAAAGCGCTGCCAGCCAGGTGGCTTGCCTGAATGAGCTTATCAACTGTCCTACGTCCATTTCATGGAAAATTGAATAATAAAAATTCGGATACGTATTCGCGGTTACTTCAGCTCACCAAGAATATGGGATTTCTTTCTTTCTCATATTTTTAGTATCCAAGACCAGCATGCATGAAGCAAAGAATTAATTAAGTCGCACTACAGCAGTGCGAAGTAGGCGGGACACAAGCTCAACACTTACAAAGAAAAATACAATAAACGTGCCATAGTGCGAAAACGCGGACAGTCGCCAAGCGCGTACATCCCTTTCAATGGCAGATTGCATTTCTCTCAAAAGTAATAATAACGTTCGGCGAGCTTTGTGCATTCATTCGGCAATGGATGTCATATATATTATGAGTAGGCTGGAGTCAGCTCATTTTATTTGCCGACAATCGGCTCACACCGCTCACAAAAAAGCGCCGCTGCGTACATTTGTATGCGCGCCGCCGGCCGCCTATCCACACTAGCGCGGTGACGGTGCTGCCGCCTATAGCCCGATCTCGGGGCGAATACAAGCCGCCCGCTGACGGATGCCGAGATAGCGAGATAACGCGCGCGCCCGCGACGACCACCCTCGTAAAATCAGAGGTCACAGTTGCTGCTCAAGGGAGGGACCCCCCCACTCCCCCCCGCGCCTTTTCACGCTCGTTAAAGACAGGCGGGGCGTTTCCTCTCTGCTTGAGCATTCGACGGCGGGACGAACAGGCGGGGGGGGTTCTTATCGCATGCGCCTCAGAGCGACGGAGATGGGCCGGCTCGTTTGATCTCCTCTTCAGCCGTGTTCGTCGCCCCTGCTCGCGCGCTATTACCCGCTGGTAGAACGTACGATGCGCCGGGGGGATCTTATCAGTTTGGACTTTATACGAGACATGATGGCGACGGCGACGGCAAAAATCCGTCGAGACTGTAATTGCTATCGCAATAAGAAAAAAGATGGAGCATTTTCTGTTTGTTTCTTTGCTTGCTTGCTGATGACTACATACACACGTCCATACATGTACGGGTACACGGGTACGTGAGCAACCATGCTCCACAATACACTCTGTCGCAGCGCACGTTGTTACAGTGCACAATTCAACGTCTTCGCTGAGATGAAGGATTCAAGGAAATCAAGAAAAGCAAAGAAATGGCTGCATCAGAAGAAACGCGCACTTTACGTGAGCCATTTAGTGTTTACACTCTATTCAAGTTATCGTCGCGGCATTCACTTCGACGTGGTCCATTTGCGCACTCCACTGCGGCGGACAGCGGTCCGTTTCAGAAAACTACATTAGCGCCGGATGGCATGAAAGAAAAAAAAACTTTCTGGTGCGGACGAAAATAAGAGTGCTATTGAAAACAGTGACACTATATAGACTATGCATATAGGAAAAAAAGAAAACTCGCAGAATGACTAAAAACACGGACAAAACAAAAGTACGTACATTTTATGAAATCTTGATTCGCACTATCTGCTTCAGCCTTTTGTACAGCCTACCGAGCTCTGCCCAGGTTAACCTCCCTGCCTTTGTTCTATTCCTATTTTTTCTCGCTCTCCCTTCACCATTTCACTACCGAATAACTTATCTACCGCTGGCCACGTACACCACAGGTGGTCTTGACCTCGAAACAGAAGACTAATAAGTTCCAAACTTTAGCTGAGTATTCATAATTAAGTGAAGTCAATAAGAGACACCTTTTATAAAAAAATTGGTCACGCTGTAGGTTACATAGCTCGTGTGGTGACATGGTCGTGCATGTGCTCCGACATTTACTTCATACCTAGAATGCTGAAGACCCAAGCAAACCTGCTATATTCACAACTACCACATTTACTTACATTTTTTGCAAGTCGCAGTCGTATTAACGGAAGCACATAATACGATGTTGCAAACGTATATGCCTGTCACGCCCTTGCGTATCGGTTCTTTCGGATCATGATCCCATTAGTGCAACAGGTGACTTCCATAGACCTATACAATTTCCCCTTAACTTACTATCACGGAATCTGGAGTTGTAATGTATACGTAAAAGCTTCTTTTGATCGGAATAAAGCAGGAAGAATTTCGGCAATCTTCGTATATATTTATTGGCGCCAACTTGATTGTGACGTGGTAGGTTTTGACACCGTTTACTAAGACCTACTTAGTTCCTAACTACATAGTCTTCAGAGGCCGCCAGAGACTACACGTAGCAAGTTTCAGAAAAGTTTTATGGGCAAGTGCAGCAAAAATACGGAAAAAAAAAAAGAAAACGCATCGAGATCCGTGACTTCGGGTTGACATTCATGTGCCGAAACTTCGGCGCGAAATATAAAAATGAAACATTGGCCTTAATTTTCTCCTCTATCAATAAACCTATAATGCTGAAATGTACGACTGTCGTGTTTTCAAACAATAATTTTTCCGTTGAAGTTGATTAATTGTTTCACTTTAGTGTCCTTCCAAGGGTTGACTGCGAGTTCCGGCCCCACGACTATTTTTCGCGAGGAATATACATCCTTTCAGTGTCTATTCTTTCGGCGCCGCTTCTGAAAGCCTTCCTTGCGCTTCGAAGCAAAGCCTTACATGGCAGGTGGCTTCAAAAAGCATACGATCCGCCGCCTAGCGTAGTCGTAAAACTGACGCAGATTTCGGGCACTGTGTGCGTACGCTAGCGTGAAACGGAGACAAAATGAATACCAGGAGGGGGGGGAGGTGGACACCAGAGGCGGAAAGAACCTTATGACGGATTAGAACCCAGAGGTAACTCGTTGAGGAAAAATTAACGAATGCTCATCGTTTCGGTACGCAGGGCCCCAATCACGAGCAAGTGGCCTTCGCCTCTCAACAGGAGGAAGTCGAGGGACACATCGCTTAGTATCAACGGGTCCGCTGACGCCAGCAGGGTCCCGTGCAATTAAACGCCATGTCCTTCGTTTCGCCGTCACAGGGGCAGCGAAAAGGAAAGCAAATAAGAATTCTGAATGAAGGAACAAGTTCCTCGTATCCGCTTAAACGACACGATATAATGTTTCTCAATGTCCCCATTCGAGTGTTTTCAAGCCAGTTCGCGTCCAAATACGGATATTAACCGGGAGATCCGTTTTTCCTTCGTTATTTTTTTTTACTTACCTCCGCAGTAAATCCTTAGTACAATATTTGGAGGAACCCAAAATATCGCAAAGGCGCTGAGCCAAATAAAACTTATTGCGCGCATCGTTAGCATTTGGGGGGTGCTTTTGGTTGCACGTTTATTGTATTTTCGTGTTCATGTAGCATTCGTGTCGGTTGTACTCTGAAATGCGGCGACCAAGAGACACCTAATCCGCAAGTGCCCAACTCCTGCTGCGTAAATTTCTTGGTTTTGTAAACATTTATGCTGCTTGAATTCTTGTGTTATGTAAGAACATTTAAGGTTTTTTAATGCTTACGGGTGTCAACTCCCCTGTTCCGTGAAGATTTATATTGGAGTACTGAGAATTAAGCAAGCGACTGTTCGTCCACATGTATACTTGACCAGTTTTGTGATCGTTGACAAATTTACGAGGCCAACTATCGTGTTACCGAAAAGAAGTAGCAGGCGCCATACACAGGCATTGTCCTCTCTTAAAATACAGTTACTTTGAAGATAACAAACGCGCCAGCGATTTGCAGCGAAAACAAAACAAAACTGCTGACGTATCTTGAGGAAAGAAACAAGAGCAGAGGGGTTAATAATAACTGTTGCAACGTCCTCTTTAGAAACGTTTGAAGACGTGTGCTCTCGGCTGTCTCTTTTCCTAAGAATAACGTTCGAACAATATTGACAACAAAACAAGGAACACAATAAACTCTTCGCCATCTAATAGCCACCAGAGTTTACCCTCACCGATGTGAGGTCTCATGTGTGACACATTCGCCGGCAAGAAAAATTTCAAGGTAAGTTTAGGGCCAAAGAACCATGGAACCTGAATAGTGCGTAGTTACAGAAGAATCCAAAGTTCTACTTGATGTTCCATACTCGATTTGTGCTTAATTTTACAATGTATGAAGCGAAGAAAACCTTTGTTTGAACCATGTTTGGCTTCTAAATATTATTCAACAGCATTTTCTTAAGCGGCGTGCTACCGTTTGTACGAATTAAACAAAAAAGCATGTCCAATACCTTAGTAAGTGCTCTAATACTTCCATACAGTCCATTCAAGCAAATCGTGCAGTGTATCATTAAAAAGGTAGTTGGAAATAAAAACCACTACAACATTTTTTTTAAATTCTGTAATCGTTTGGAAGGCGGTGGAGGAAGAGGGAAGGGGGGAGGGCGGGTAGTACGTGCGGATTTTTATCCTCCCTGGTACACTCGAAACAACCGTTTTGTTGCATATATAGTTTGTAAGAAAAAAAAGATGGGCAGATCCCACGCACTCTGGGAATCGATGTAATGCGAAGCAGCCAGGAAGGAGCAAATCATGCTTTATATAATTTGCATGTCATGTTTTACATGTTAGGACCTCTCATTTATGTTCGTCATACAGTGACGTCACGCAATACCAATTTTGGCGTATATCAAGCTAGCGAACTGGACGCAAGCGCACCATGAGCGTGGCATGTCAAAGGCGTTGTAGATGACATGCATGCCAAGATTTTCATGTTACCACCTGTCATTTATGGTCGTCATACAGTCACGTCACTCAATCCCAAATTTGGTGTATCTCAAGCTAACGAAACGGCCGCGAGAGCGCCATGAGCGTGGCATGCAAGTCATGTCGCACATGACAAGTCATGATTTCCATATTACCACTTGTCATTTATGTTCGTCATACAGTCATGTCACTCAATACCAAATTTGGCGTATCTCAAGCTAACAAAACGGCCGCGAGCGCGCCATGAACGTGGCATACAAGTCATGTCGCACATGACAAGTCATGATTTCCATATAACCACTTGTCATTTACGTTCGTCATACAGTCACGTCACTCAATACCAAATTTGGTGTATATCAAGCTAACGAAACGGCTGCGAGCGCGCCATGAGCCTGCAATGCAAGTCATGTCGCTCATGACATGTCACGATTTCCATATTACCACTTGTCATTTATGTTCGTCATACAGTCATGCCACTCAATACCAAATTTGGTGTATCTCAAGCTAACGAAACGGCCGCGAGCACGCCATGAGCGTGGCATGCAAGTAATGTCGCACATGACAAGTCATGATTTCCATATTACCACTTGTCATTTATGTTCGTCATACAGTCATATCCAAGGCGCCCACTGACAGTTACATTGATAAAAAATTGGGGGATCCGTTAAGCTTCTCCTTTAAGAGTTTAACGCGACAGCGATATCCTGTCCCTAGTGCGTACTTCAATCACTTAGTGCATACTATGTAATGGGTAGCATGCTTTAAACCACCAACAATTATGAGCGGGAAATGTTTTCGAACATGCTACGCACCCACTACGTGATCTTAAGGGAATACGCGCAGTAATGTGGGTGCCTTTTGTAATGGGTGGCCGGCTTTGAACCATGATGTCATTATGATATTCACATGTTCTGACGCCCGATGGCAATGTACGCCTGTACCACGCAATATTACTGCGATATTACATGTTGTATTGTGACGCCTGTATACAGGACGCGTGTGTTTGTAAAGCATGAAAGTTATTTTCACTGCATTTCCAAGCAGAGGAAGTTATTTTCAATGGAATGTCAAGCAGAAGCGTAGCTGTGTGGTATTGCCACGCAGGCGTGGCAAGCAGGCGTTCTTTTATTTGCATCTTTCTCGATTTTTCGTTCACGCACAAGATGATGATTTTTCGCTCATAACCAACGACGCCGCCACCGACGCCGACACCGACGCCGAAATTTCTGCGAAACGAGCTCTTTAACGCTATCGCGTTAAAAATTCACCGACGATTACGATATACTCCCTAACGCGAATTCTGAGCGTAGCTTCGTATTGGAGCAACGCCAACTGTGTTTGAAGTTTTGGCTATCCGCAGCTGCAGCAATGTAACATTCGTTACATATTGCCACAGAAACTACCAGCGCTCGAGTGCTACGCGCAGCACTTTGAGCATTGCAGGCGTCGCGAACCAAGCGAAACGCCGACAGCCCCGTTACGACAAGCGAGGCCAGCCGCAGTGCACGTGCCATCCCTGCATGCGCACGAGCTCCTACCGAGGGGCCAGCTCGCGTGACGGAGGAAGAAAGCGAGGTTAGAGGCGAGTGGCTCGTGATATCGACAGACTCCGCGTTCGCTCTCTTCGTCCTCGTTCGCTCTATCGGTCACGCCGACGCCGACAACGCCAACGGAGACACCGCTCAACGCAGGAAAGGGCGCCCAAGAGCTGTGCTATAATATGAGAATAACGTGTTACAGCAAAAGCTATTATGAGACGTCGCAATGTCAGTCAGAGAGGCGTCATGAGAGGCGTCATGTTGGTCAAGGAATCGCAGTAACAGATGTAATATATCATGGTAAAAGACTAAAATAACACCAGGCGTCACACTATGCGAATTGTGTACTGAGTGGGTGGCTTAAAGCTTCCAGCCCGGTACACCGAGCTCAGCCATTATTCTTCATCGTCATCAGCCACAGCACAAAGTGCACATAATGCCTTACAGATGTGCAGCCGGGTACCTCGCTTCTTTGTAGACTGATGAATGTTGGCATAGTGTGTAGTTCCCTACTTCGCATTAATGATGATGTATGGCGTAGTGGGTACCTTGAAACCGTACTTGCAGTAGTCGCTCCAAGAAAGCTTACAACGGCTCTAGAAAGGGCCGCTACACCAACTTTCGTTGTGACTGTGCTGCGTGTTCCTTTTTTTTTTTTTGTTGTTGTTGTTGCTGTTTTACGTTCGGTTAAGAACTGCTTGGGCCGCTGGATATCTCGAGCTGTGTACGTTCCCCTTCTTAACAAGTCACAATGAATTGGTATCGACCTTTGTGGACCAAGAAAAAGAAAAAAAAAGCCGGCAGATCCCACGCACTGTGGGAATCGATGTAACGCGAAGCAGCCAGGAAGGAGCAAATCATCCTTTACAAAATTTGCATGTCATGTTTTACATGTTAGGACCTGTCATTTATGTTCGTCATACAGTCACGTCGCGCAATACCAAATTTGGTGTATATCAAGCTAACGAAACGGCCGCGAGCGCGCCATGAGCGTGGCATGCAAGTCATGTCGCACATGACAAGTCATGATTTCCATATTCCCACTGGTCATTTATGTTCGTCATACAGTCACGTCATTCAATACCAAATTTGGTGTATATCAAGCTAACGAAACGGCCGCGAGCGCACCATGAGCGTGGCATGCAAGTCGTGTCGCACATTTCCATATTACCACTGGTCATTTATTTTCGTCATACAGTCACGTCACTCTATTCCAAATTTGGTGTATATCAAGCTAACGAAACGGCCGGGAGCGCGCCATGAGCGTGGCAGGTAAATCATGCTTTTCATGACAAGCTACTCATGATTTTCATGATATGACCAGCCATTTATGTTCGCAATACGGTCATGTTATGCCATGAAAAATTTGGTATAAATCGCATTAATGATACGGCCAGGAGAGCACAAAGTCGTAGGCGGCTAGATAGATAGATAGCTAGATAGATAGATAGATAGATAGATACGTTCAAAGTCGCCGAAGTTCGCTAAGAAATGCTTCGCATTTAAAAACTTGAAGGACCCGTTCAGCTTCGCCTTCAAGAGTTTAACTCAATAGCATTGTCGGGCACCGTGCGCATCGCGCATCGCCTTCTCAATTGACAGCCTAGCTTCACTTGTCGGTGCATGTCCCAACCCTGCCGCAAGATAACAAACGTCTGTGCGCGCAACATTGGCCATTTCAAACTATCGTAGAATGTCTAATGCAAGTACAGTTGCGCAGTGCCCAATACACCGTAATTCTCCATTTTGCGAATCAGTGGAGGGCCCAGTACGCGTCCGTTAGGCAACACGCGAACCTATACGCAGCTGCTCACTTTGTTGATGCTTTTTGCTGCTGCAGATGATGATTAAATATATCTTAGCGCTTTGGAATGGCTGAGCCTTTAAAATAACCATTCGTTGCGCAATTGACATGTTTTGACGTCTGACGCGATTCTACGCTTCTGCCACGCAATATTATACATGTGTTAAGGAGACTCCTTCCACTACATGACATTCATATAGCGGTGTTTTTTTTTTTTCCGAAGCCGTGTCAAGCAATGCCGTGGCTCTGTGGTAGAACACATGCCTAGGCCGCCCCCAAGGAGTACCGGAGACCCTGTCTCCTCGCAGCCTCACGGGCTTGCTGGATGGCCCTACAGTTGATCCTGGAGGTTGGAGCTGCGCGGCGCGGCCACCCACGCGCCGCAGCTTCACCTGGGCAGACTGCATTTTATTCGCCTGTCACCGCACATTCCCAGGCTAGAACTTAACTTGAAAGGAATTGCTTGCTAAATGTATTGTCACGTGGTCGTGACGTCGACGAAGGCAGCAGGCGACGTGTCCAAGATGAAACTGTTTATTAGGCCGAACTTGTGGCCGGTAAACGGAAAGTAAGATTACAGCAATACACGCTGGCACTGATAGCGGCGAACAGAGCGTCGGCCGTCGATCAACTGACGAGGGGTGAAGCGCGCCGGCATTTATAAGCGTGGCATCGAATATTCCAGCCTTATCGCTGGTTGTCGCGCAAGCTCTGGAATAAGCACGAGTGTTCGCGCTGCGCGCGCAATCTTAACAAAATGATCTATAACAATCGCGAAGCTTCTCGAACAAAGAGGCGCGGTTTGCGATGAGCGTTGCTCACAGTCATTGTGGGCGAAAACCGGATACAGCAACTGTGAAAATTAGAAACGCGCGTGGCAGTATGTAATAGTATTCCTAGTTCGACAGCTCAGAGTCAAATAATTGCGCTCCTTTCAGATTAATGAGAGAGTGCCCAGGACGTAATCTGTATATAACTCACTGACGCATGTTTGACAGTCTTCCTTAAATATGCATAGTCGAAAGCAAAGCGATACATTTACAGTGTTCTTAATCTCATTCAAAGTCAAAGGGACTTCTATATAAGGGGTATAAGTGGTTAATCTTATTCAAAGTCAGACACTTCATACATAAGTGGCGCGTGTGCGGGTGTGTATTAAGCTCATTCGATATCAAAGGGACTTCATATTTATTCCATGTGGGTGATTGATCTTATTATACATCAAAGGGACCTTAAATGTAAACGGCGCGTTTGTTAACCTTACTCGAAATCAAACGGATTTCTTTAATAAATCCGTTTAAGGAGACGTTGGTGCCTATATGTGGGCTCAGCTGCTATTCTCTTACGTAGTGGCTTTTCTCCTTAAACTTGTCAACAAACACAAATACTGATAAGAAAAACTACATGAACGCTTCTTTAGATCTTAGTTCCCGCATTTTCACCAAGACATTTTAGAGGTCACGATCAAATTAATGATCCAAGCGTTTATGTAGAGGGCTCACCTTTCTTTTTTTAATCCAAATTAACTATAAGTGAGACTACAGCGTACAGGCTACTAGCACCAAACGAAATTCCCTTGCATTCGGCAAACGCTTGCTCAAGAAACAGAAGTATCATGAAACTTCTATTAATTCTTTCGAATGGAAGGAAAAATAGCGCGGAATTTCAAGCTTGCTCAAAGCTTGCTCAAGTCTTACATCGTTTTGTTTTCGTCATGCTTCGCCCGCATTGGGAGAAGTGGCGCCCGCGCGTTTCCTGTAACGTTATACGAGGAAGTCTTCGTTAAAGAGAATCAGCTGAGTGTCGGGTTTTCACCTTGAGATTTGTTCCGTATATTGGATAGTAAACAACAACACACCTTCGCCGGTTTAGTTTGCTTGGCCGGTTTTACCTGTTGTAGCAATCGTGATGTGCGTCATCCTTTCATTTCATTTCATTTTACCCTGAAGACCGAATATTAAAGAGGGGAGTGGGTAAAAATCCCATACGTAAGTAAATAGCAAAGCAGCAAAAGTGGCTGGTTAATACAGCAAAATTGATTGGTTGATTGAATCCGGGAGCGATAATGTCTGATAGCAATAACTGCACGGGAAGTTGGCTCCATTCCTGAGAGGTTCTGAGAATAAATTATTCGTAGGTTCCGGTGTGACATTGAATTATTGCAACCGAATGGCTATAATGAATACGAGATGAAATATGCATAGGTAGGTGATGATATAAGGTTATCGCGCAGGTAGGAATTGTAGAAAAAGCAGTCATGAAATAAAGCAAGAATAAAGCACTTGCGTCGTGATGACAGTGGATGAAGTAGTAAGGAGTTGTTCATTGAAGTTACGTTTGATGTGCGGTTAAAATTGATGTAAACAAAACGCGTGGCTTCGTATTGAATTAAGTCAAACTACTGAGTAAGGGCTTCAGAATGTGGGTCCTAGATGAATGAGTTCATTGCGCCTCGTAAAATTTTCCATTCATATCTGTTCTGTCTCTGACACGGTGAGGCAGTTTTGTCAATATAGTGATTTGCTGGAGAGTGTATGAATGATCGGAGTATTTGTTGCTCGATAAAGTGCATTCCCAAGAGCGCCTTCGCTGTTCTTGGTCTCTTCTGGCCGCGCTGATTTAGTGCTCCCCTTTTAAGAAAACGGTTTTATTAGCTTAGAGCCGTTGCCAATGACGCCCCTGTCAACGTCAAGAAACACGGAAACTTATTTTGCAAGATATTTGCCGCTGAATATATTTAGATATCGCATTTTAATCGTACATACATTTACGCTGAATATTAAAACATAGGCGTCGCGTCATTACAAAATCGCTCGAGTACCACGCAAGAAGGTGACCGGTTGCCCCAAACACTGATACGAACTACGACATGTCTTATAGGTCCATTAGATAAAGCGACTTCAAAAATAATGACGTTTACTTTTGTCTACACGCTTTACCACCTGTACCTTGTTCAATTATCGCTGAATGTGTATGTATCAACCAGTGTTTTCTATCCCTATATGTCTTGGAGGCCAAAAAGATTTTGATCAAATCATCGTAATTCAGTTTCCTTCTTACTTTCACGAGCTGTCAGTTACGATGATATACGCTTAGGTTGAACGCTGCTAGCTCGCACAGTCACGTGAGCAGTCACAACGAGGAATGGATTTCTATATGTCTGTTACATTATTTCGAACGTCACCTGATATCTTGATATGCCCTCGTGAGTTCCTGGCTTTAGCTATCTCCGTCTCACTTTATTTATCCTCATTGATGTGGCCTTATATTGAGTTTTGTCTTGCTCGCATCCTGTAAACATTTTTTACGTACACGAAAAGCAAATTAACTTTACTCATACATCTTTAGTTACTGTTAGCTGATACAGCTGTTATGTCACTAACACAATCCTTAGATTAGCTTTCTATTCAGGTGCACGAAATCGGGATTTTTGTAAGATGGTAAGATGCGCAGGGGTTTGCAGCACAGCAAAGTATTTGTTTTCCTGCTGGAACCATTACCATAACAAGGGAAAAAAAAGTAACGTGACTTGTAATTATGACATCGAGTTATAACGTTTCATTGCATCGCAACCGGTCACATGTGAAACTCGATTTTAAGAACTTTTGGGCCTCACCAGACACAAAGAAAACACTGTTTTGAGAATAATAAAAAGCAGGGCTAGCCGAATAATAGCACTGCTACTTGCTTAGCACACTATTACAGGAGCAATATGCGATATATGATCAAAGAAATACGCGCTCCATACTTAAGCCATTGTGTTCAGTGTAAGCGTATTTACGAACTCGAAATTAAGAGCTAAATTTTCCCGTGAAAGTCAACTAACGAAGGCGTCTACAGAAACTGACGACAAAATACTTAAATGTGTGGTAGTGAGCTATCTTCTAAAAGTCATATGACAACAAATCTAAAGCAGGTACCAAAATTGCGTACACTGTTCGAATCCTTAAAGGGATCGACAACCAATTTCTGTGGTACCTGTTTTCTTTAGTGCAACAGAAAGCTTACTGGCCACAGTTTCTAATCACGGAGTGCTAGCGTGGAAAACATCGTGAAATATTTATATTCTAAATGTTTTGCCGTGACTATGAAGTCGTATACACACAACACATGCGTGCCTTACACACGCATGCGCCGCGACTCGACATGTTCCACTAATTACCGCGAGGGCAGCGCCGCTTCACAGCATGCAACTCCGTTTACCTCGTAAGCAACGAGGAATAGAGCGGGGACGGACAATAATAATATGCATACATCAATTTTGAGCACTAATGATGGTGCGCATGAAAGCATCACACTGCGTACAGCGAAGTGAACAATTCCATAATCCAGATACAAGGCTCTCCCGCTAGGCTGCACATTCCGCGCGCGCGTGTGTTTGTGTGTGTGTGCGAGTGCGTGCGTGCGTGTGTGTGTATGTGTGTGTATGCGTGCCTGCGTGTGTGTGCGTGTGTGTGTGCGTGTGTGTGTGTTTGTATGCGTGTGTGTGTGTGCGAGTGCGTGTGTGTGTATGTGTGTGTGTGCGAGTGCGTGCGTGCGTGTGTGTGCGCGTGCGAGTGTGTGTGTGCGTGTGTGTGTGTGTGTGTTTGCGAGTGCGTGCGTGCGTGCGAGTGCGTGCGTGCGTGTGTGTGTGTGTGTGTGTTTGTGTGTGTGTGCGTGCGTGCGTGCGTGTGTGTGTGTGTGTGTGTGTATTTTAACCACAATTTAAAAATATAAATCCTACTTTATCACGAAATGGATGCTTGAATTTATCACTATGATTCGGTCCCTTTGAGGTATAGCACCGCAACACTGCAGGGTATCTTTTGATTTTTAGAAGCATGTAATCTTTTAATGAACGAGTAACACCATTCCTCTTAAAGTGTGCTGACTGATGCTTTCATTATTATCCAGCTGCGAGCTGCATGCATGTACCGGGAGGCTTTCACTGTGCACTACATTACGAATTTATTGATGATTTTCAGGAACTGCGCTGCGCTGAAGACTGTCGGCAATGTACCTGGCTGCTCTTCCTTTTATATAGACGCGCTTACTTGATTCCCTCCCCCCCCCCTCACCTTTTTTTTTTTTTTTTGTTCCGCAACAAATGCGTCAGGCATGAGAGAAGTGAACGCTCCGCTTTTCCTCTATATGTTAAATGTGTTACGGGAAGCTTTAAGCCATTCAGCTTGTGCGATACATCAACCCGCTTGACGAGAGTTTCGCTAGATGCGCAACGACGTTGGTTTAGGATTAAACATCAGATATAAGCTCGCGTGTAAAACTGAAACGAAAGCGTCTTTGTGTGTGTGTGTGTGTGTGCTACCTCAGCTTTTCAAGGCTGACCTAAATGCAGCAGGATTTTTGAGACTGAATCGAGCGCACCGTAAACTAAAGCGTTGCGAACCACTGGTTATCCAATGCGGCCTCCATTCTATGCGGCAGGCATGTAAGCAGTTGTCGAGCGCCGGGTAGGCAGGCCGCCAGAAGAGCAGTGAAACCACTGCCATCGCTGAGGGACTCGCTCTGTTCGTTAACTTCGATAGTATTTCCTCGCATGTATCTCCTCGCATCGATTATAAACTGTCGCGTAAGAGAGAGAAGGAGGCAGGAAACATTTAGCTAATTTCTGCTAACCATTTATAGTAGGCATAGCTCAAGAACAATGTGAGTTGAGAGCAAACCTTAAAATGCCTGCAAGAGTTTTCAAAGTGATATGAATATACGCTATACGAATTTCGTTTCTAAACGCTCTTTTCCATTTGCTAGTTGCCCAACCATCACTAATAATAAACCCAATACCATTATTGGCTGGGATCCTCGGTTATGAACAATTGAGCATGAGCGCATTCGATATACCGGGTGTTTCAAAATATCTGTCCAAAATCCTCAAAAATCAGGGAAGTGCGATATTTGTTTGATACCTTCGCAATTGCTGTTTCTGTAGCGGCAAGCATATCAAGATCATTAAAGACATCATTTGGGACAGTAATTAGGAAAGTTAAACTAATTCACTTCTTACCTAGTGGAGTTAGGCGGTTACGTCAAACGGGAGAATTGAAGTTCTTCATGCGAAGAACCCATCGCAGTTTTGAAATATATAAAAAAGTTGCCTCTAGTAATTATTGTGGCGTAATATTTAATTCAACCAAGTTCAATGACTAAACCGAAACCGAAGCACCGATGAGCGCTACAAGCCGACGACCAGAATGATGTCACTGTTCAAAACAACGATTACAGATGTGTAGTTCTTCCGTGTTCGTTAACGTATGTGCGCCATGCGTTCTATAATTGCAAGCGCAGCCGGCACACTCATACAACGAAGTCGTTTGATGGTTGATATAACGACACTCACTCATTCTGGACGTCTCAGAAGAATAAAGCAGTTGCACTCTTCCACGTTTCGGTTTCGGTTTCATCGGGCTCAATTTCATTACTTCGCAGTTATTACTAGGGGCCGCTTTTTCGAAATCTCAAAGCTACAATGGGTTCTTCACATGAAGGACTTTATTTCTCCCATTTAACATAGCCGCCTAACTACACTAATTAAAAAGCTAATTAAGTTAACTTTCCTAATTACTTCCCCAAAGGATGTCTTTAGCCATATTAAAATGCCTGCTGCTTCAGAAGAAGTAACTGTGAAGGCATCCATCAAGTATCTCCTTTGCCTACGTTTTTTTTCGATCCGTGCCTTCTTTATTTCTTTTCTTTTCTTTTGTTTGTCTCCAGAACTGAGGAAGTAGTTGACTGACAAAAGACCGATGAGTTAATTCCCCACAACATTTTAAACAACCGGCAACAAGAATGAACACGCCCAAGGTTCATCTCAACATGACGATCTCGTTTTTTTTTTTTTTTTTTGTTATTCTCTTCAATAAGTAAGCAAATTTTGGTACAATGACATATTTTACCTAGTTATTTTCTCATCGGAAGCAGGAATGTACCACAAGAAAGCGCGAAATGAAATATTACCAGAGGCAAAATGAAAACATATCTTGAACATGAAAATTAATATTAAATGCCACGTACGCATATCCTAGCTGTACAAAAACACTCCATCCACTCGACAGTCGATATATATTATATACGAAGACTATGTGTCTAGCCCCTAAGATATTTTGTAAAGCTACATTGTTTTTTAAAGGAAGCTGTCGGCCGCAGACCCAGCTACATTTTTACGCTTAGTGCATGGTCTCACTCTAAGTCTCATTAATTAACTCTTTCGTTACCACGCCTATTCAAATCGATCACCGGTGATCGACGAAAAAAAGCTGCCGATTTCGACGCGTTAAAAATTTTTTACGTGCATGCTGCAGCATCTCGCGTTTAGTTCTGGGACTGCTCTTCTACAATACGTTTAAATTTTCCCGCTCTGACGACGCTGCGATTTTTGACGGAGTTTTTCGCGAACGAATGCGCATGTGTTACTGGAAAAGGGGCCGTGGCCGCCACACTCGGGAAAAAAATGCGCTGCTCATGTTTGTGCTCCGTTATTATCAACATTTTGGTATCAAACGATTCCTAAGAAGTCAATTATCAAATTGTGTCGTCAGTTTTGCGAGGTAATAAATTTTGGCTGTGATAATTACATGAAAACGACACCTGCTACTCACTAGCGAGCTTTGCTCCTGAGTTTGCGCAATATTATTCAAATACAGCTCATTTCTGAAGGTCCGTCGAGTCTCTAACTTGTTGATCGGGCCTTTTTAGCCAGTTTACAGCAGTTTTGGTTTCGTTTCTCTCTATCTACGCGAGAGGGGCGCATCGGGCGTTAGCGTCGGCGCGCGCGGCCGCTCCCATGGCGTCGTCAACCCGCGGGGCTCCGTCGCGGGAAAAACGTTCCGCTCGAAAGCGTGCTCAACCCGTTCACGAATTTAGTGAAGCTGAGTCGAGCTATGAGTCCGAAGACGACACCAGCTCATCTTCAAGCGCTGACAGCGACGATGCTTCGAGCCAGCCCGGGCCATCCTCAGCTGTGTATTTTTGATCTGTGTGAAAAATGGCTTTCTGCAGATTGTTTATTTTTCTTTTAGAATATTCCTAGATCATTTCCCTTCAAAATGTATATTTTGAATTTTGTTTGTTCGTAATATTTTTTGTAGATATTGTGTTTTGTTTGTACTGTTTTTCTCAAGTTCCTGCAAAAGTGGTAGATTTCAGATTTTTTATAAGTTTTGTAACATCTTTTTTGTTTTGAAACTTGTGTTATCTATAAAGAGCCATTCATTATGCACAATTTGGTGTGCTGCAATGTTACCTAGAGCATTATTTATACTAGCAATAAATTTCTTCCTCAGACCTATAAAAAATGGCCATTTTCATGCAGTAACGAAAGAGTTAACATTAACACTACTAAACTTCCAGGCTCAAAGAGTTTGTGACACTCTGAAAGATGATATGCGAAGTCATGTGAGTTGCCACATTCGCAGCCAGGGCTTTTAGCCCGGCGTCTTTATATAAAATCTGCCTTGTGCAGGCCGCATTCAGTGCCTTCGCCTGCTCAAAAGTCCACATATTTTTTTAAGATCAAAGAGAGAAAGAGAGAGAGATAAACGAAGAGGAAAGGCAGGGAGGTTAACCAAGCTTTGGCTTGGTTGGCTACCCTACACTTGGGGTGGGGGAAAGGGGGGAATAATAGAAAGGAAACAATAGAGAAGAAAGAAGAAGATTGAGAAATAGATGGCTAAATAGTTGGCTTGACACTACACAACACGAACTCGCGCTGTTCGTTCACAGGCGCTCGTGAAGTCCGGTGGTCCTCAAGAAGCACAATAGTGCTTTCGTGGCCTTGCGCATATGCGAAACCGTAGGCCAAGGTCCCAGGATCTTCTTTTGTGTCAGTGGTCTTAGATCCAGGTGACGCAGCTTGGCTTCCAATACATGTCTGAGGGGTGACCGTTTTGCCAATTACTTGCAAGCTCTTGCTTCCGCCACTAATAGCGAACCCAGTGATTAATTGCGGGGCTCCTGTATTCTACCCTACGGCATTTAACGCTGTGATCTGCATCTGCAGAATCACTGGTATTCTCCTGCAACCTATGGGTTCGACATGTATTCGCTGTACTTTCGTTTGTCTGTAGCTATTACAAAAAAATTATGCACACATGAGAAACATGGCCGTATCGGAGGGCCGAGGACGCCACCTATCACTCGTATGAGCCTGTACGTGCCGTGCAGCCGTACTGAGCCTTCACACATTCCTGCATTCGGGAATGCCAACATTCTACTGCCGCGTTCGCTTTATATGAGACGTGTCGGCTCTCTACTTTAGCGTGTATATTTACAAGAAGGTTTCGCTGTACGCCTTCACCGCATAACGTACCGTGATGCAGCGAAGACGGAGCACAGAGCTGTGTTGGGGAGCGGTATCTCGTGTTCGACAATCGAGGACGCGGTTTGTGAGCTCGGCACATGGGTGGTCGTCGAAAGCGAAACAACAACAGCAACAAAAATAATAATAATGATGATGATATCTGGCGTTTCACGTCCCGAAAACCCCGATATGATTATGAGGGACGCCGTTGAGGAAGGCTCCGGAAATTTCGACCATCTAGTGTTCTTTAGCGTGCACTGACATCTCACAGTACACGGGCCTATAGCATTTCGCCTCCATCCGAGCACCGTAACCGCTACACCACCATGGCGGACGAGAGCGAAACAATAACAACAAGAAAAGAGAGAAAAGTAAACTACAGTAAATAACGAACGAATTCACTTTTTTTCCAGACCAAATCAGCTGGTCGCTGTAAATAAATAAATAAATACATAAATAAATAAATAAATAAATAAATAAATAAATAAATAAATAAATAAATAAATAAATAAATAAATAAATGCGCTTTCTGAACTCATACTACTTGGCCTTTAGAGGGTCGGTGTGTAGTGAAATATCACAGCCAAATCTTCCGAGTTCTGTTACAAAAACTAAACGTTGCATAGTTGTCATCTGATTAGACCACGATAATCCTCTTATATTTTCGCTGTTATATAACAGCCGGTGTTGCAAATAATAATTTAATTGATACAGAGAAAAAGAACAGTGCACGTTAAAAAAACCCCCGGTGGTCGAAATTTCCGGAGCGCTCCACTACGGCGTCTCTCATAATCATATCGTGGCTTTGGGACGTTAAACCCCAACAATTATTTATTAAAAACAAAGAACATGTGTTTATTGTATAGCAACTCACGGTGGGCATTGCGTCTTGTTTCCGCACGCCGTGCGATCGCTGCTGAATATTCATAGTCATTGTTGAACCATTCACGCAGGCAGGTGCCGAGTAATTCCATGAATGTTTCGTGTCCTTGAAACATCTCTGTAAAAGCTTACTATGCCGCCCAAACTATACCCACGACTTGGCGCACCATCTTCTGGGGGGCAACTGGCTGTAGGTTGCGGAGGCTAACTTGCATTCATATTCCAGTGAGCTCAGCAACTGTTCCTACTCTATTGTTATAGGAAGCAGCGCTAGAAGTAGTGCATTCAGGCGAATCCGCATAATTAATAAACAAAAAACAACAACAAAAAAAAGGGCGAAGCTGTTGGAAGTGCACCGAGAGCGGATGCTGTAACAGGGTATACGTGTATTAACATATTACAATTTAATAAACTCTTGGGTTTCACGGCCAAAACCACAATATTATTATGAACGAAAGAAGGAAAATTCTAAGGGCTCATTAATATTATTATGAGTCACGCCATAGTGCCAGACTGCGGGTAAATTGCGACCACTTGGGGTTCTTTGACAGGCAGATAAATCTAAGTGCGCTGGAGTTTCTTTTATTATTTTGCATTTTGCTTAAATTGGCATGCCGTTAACGTGTCCGGGTATCGAACCCGCGTCCTCGAGCTAAGCAACGCGACATCTTACCCGCTATAAGCTACCCCCGTGGGTTGCAATAACAACCCCCGCAACGGTGCAGCGCTATTGAATTTTTTGTCCTCGCTAGCTGAGTATGATACTAAAGGACATACGGATGCACATTCACACCGCATATTGTTAATCACATAGCACTCATTAAAAAAAAATCATCACACTTATCGTGTCCTTGTAGCCGTTTGTAAATTGAAGCATTCTGGTCTCAGTGGTCTTAGCTTGAATGCGCAGCTTCATGTGCTCTGTCCTATAAAAACCACATCAGTAAATAATTAGTCGCAGCTGTGGTATACTCGTTACGGTGCTCGGCCGCTTACCCGAAAGACGCTGGTTCGATCCCGGCCGTCGCATTTCGATCTAGGTGAAAAGCTATAGAGGCCCGTTTACTTACATTTAGGTGCACGTTAAATAACCACAAGTGGTCGGAATTTACGTACCCCCCCTCGCTCCCCCCGCTATGGCATGCCTCATATTGATAGCGTGGTTTACATTCCCAGGATTTGGAGACATCTGTACGTGGCACCATCTCTCGGCGGAAGCAATGGCGTCCTGCCAAAACTGCATGGGAAATAGGCGAAATAAAATCATATATCTTGAAGAAAGCTAGTTATCAAAAACGACTCCGGGTTCTATACAGCCGAGACCTACTGAAATATTTTGGTAAAATTGCAGTATCGCACTACAAAGCGTGTTGCTTCCCAGGTCAATTAAACACCGGCCATTAGAACCACATGGGAGCCCCATTGTAAAATATTCAACCCTCTGGGAAGCCACGCGGTTTGTAGTGCGACACTGTAATTTTACCCGAATGTTCAACTACTTCTCTGCTGTTCAGAACCGGGAGTCGTTTTTGATAACTAGCTTTTTTTTTTCGTCAGATATGATTTTTTTTCGTCTATTTATCATTCAGTTACGGCAAGCCACCGCTGTCAACGACGACAGATGGCGCTACGTGCACATGTACCCAAATCTTGGTCATGGGCAAGTATAAGCGTAGAATTTGTTGTCATCAGGATAAGTTACCCAGCTTCTCGGAATACGCATGTAAGCCAGTATTCTTTAGTACGCAGCTACGTCCTGCAAACGACTTCGCAATGCATGACGGCCACCTTTGACGACACACCACACAAGCATTTTCATAGCAGTTTCGTGGCCAGGCAGAAAAAAGAAAGAAGTCATCAGAGGACGCCCCGATTGTCGTTACAAAGATTAATGCCGCGCTATCGAACAAAATGAGGAGCACGAGGAAAGCAAACTTTTCCCTTTCTTCGAACCTGCAGGAAGCGTGCGCGCTCACGCAAGTGCGCGCCACGAGCGTATGTCACGAAAAAGAAAGTAAATGAAAGGAAACTCCAAGGTACGCCGCAATGGCATTGGCCGCACGCGTACGACGATTACACAGGAATCGATTGATTACATCGCGCTGTCTTTCGAGCACGTGGATTTTTTTTTCTATGTATACGAAAACGTCGTTCAATATCCTTGACCCGGGACATTGGATTGCTTTGCATCTGATAAACTCGGAAAGGCAAGGCTGTTGGCACACGTTAGGAAAAATGGGCGTGAACGAATACAGTCAGCCTTTTGGAATGACGGCGTTGCGGGTGATACAGTTTCTGTAGTCATCTTGATAGCGCTCGCTTGAGACGCATATCGCGAAGAAATGAGAACCGGTGGTGACAAGCAGAACGAAAGAGCTCGCTAGACACCCCTAAAATAGTAGCATCATCAACAGGCCCCACATCATCAATACTTTCGTTCTGTAATCAATTCTGACTTCTCGAAGTTTGTAAACTCATAGATATCGTTGTCTGTAATTGCGTCTAGAATTCTCTCTCAGTGAGGGGCATTCGATGGTAAGGCGCGCGAACACAGATGTAAGGGAATGGGACAACAGAAACGCCGACTGTCAACTTATATACTGATAGCTTTCTGTGGTTCTAAGCATTTTTCCATTCCGCCCGCATCGTATACGGCCTCCGCGGGGCCGAAAGTCAAACCCACATCATCATGCTACGCGCACAGCAAAGCAATTAATAACCAACGTGCCGCTGACTACAATATGTTTTCTTCACATGGGCGTAGCCGCGTAACTATGTCGGTAAGGCTACTTCACATGGCTATAACTCTTTAGGTAAGACTACTTCATACGGGTTTAACTATACGTCGGCAAGACTGCTTTTAACGCTGCACACTTCGTAAAAGGAGAGATGCAACAATTAATTACCCAGAAGTCTTCTATTTATCTGTATCATCAATGTATTGTGACATAGAAAGCAAGAGCTACCGACCAGCAGCGCGATAAAACGTACAACTCATTGTAATGCGGGAAGAGTGCGATATTTGCCTTTCAAATGCACTCTTTACAGCCACGTAGGTACCTGACTTACAATATTGAATATTACTCATGGAATCAACAACACGCTGTTCGCATGCGAGTAATAATTCGTCACGTAAAAGTATGGAGAGCTGGGCGAGTTGGTTTGACGACATTATTGGAAACATTTTGGTGCGCACACAATAGACGAAAACGAAAGGCGAGAAGACAGACGGGCGCGATCTGGCAACTCCGCGTCACCTTTTATTGCCGTCATGCGTCACTTTTTATGCGTCACCTTTTATTGTCGCGCATTTATAGCTGCAACATACATAACTGCAATAGTTCACTCGTTACGCCTTGTTTCCGTCTTTAGCATCCCATGCCGTAAGTGCGCTTTACCCTATTCGATTACGGTCGCTGCAAGGCATTATTGTCCTCTGCTATACCGTATACGTAAAGGTAATAGCTGAGGCGTCGATAAGAATGCGCGCGCGTACCCGTAAACACATCACTTAGGATGCTTTCGCAGGAGGATGAGCGTAGGAAAAAAAACGCTTGTATCTTTTCAACGTGACAATTACACGAACATTTTACAGCGCTCAACAATTTGCTGTAACCATTCGTTCATACTTTGACTGACTTTCTCATATTGACGTATACTTAGTTGTGAAACTAGATGCCGGAGAAAGTTTTTATATCGCATGTATTCTATAGATATGCTCTAATGTGCGTGATACATTCAACTAGGCCATTTATGTATAGAATTTAATTACTGTGCCGGAGCCGCGTACACTGGTTTTAACGTCGACGGCGCCCAGAGCCGCTAGGCGACTCCAACTACCTTGTTCCAGTGGCAGTTTCTCGTGACATTACATCAGAGGCGGGTGCCTAACCATCCGTGTTACGTGGACGGCACGCCACATGAGCGAGACAAAGCAAAGATAAAATGTCGAGTAAGCGGGCTGGCCCTGACCTCGGCGGTTCAAGTGCGACCTCAAACAATGGCGTCGTGTCAGCGCCGGTCGCGTCGAAGGAACGGGGTCATCAGAGTCGGGCGAGGAGTGCGCGGCGAGCGGCGCTGACGGGCGTACGCGACGTGTGGCACGTGTGCGTCGCGAGTCCATACAGACGCCTCGGGAGCCGCCGCCCGCTCCGGCGAAGACTGGCCCATATCTCGGCGCGTTTTTTTTGCGTTGCCGGATGTGAATTCGCGCGGAGGGCGCAACGCCCGGTCGTCTGTAGCGCGCCCCCCTTCGCTTTGCCTCGATCTGTCCCCGCGACCTATGCTTCCATGCCACCTCTTCCAGAGTCTACGGCGAGAGACAAACCACACCGAAAGAGAGGCGAGGTGTGCGCCGAAGTGCTGTCACGAGCGGACGAATAGAAACACACACACAAAAAAAATCGTCTTAATAAAAGGAAGGGCGCTGGCGCAAACCTCGGAGGGAGGTCGACAAACGAGAGCCCCCCTTTACCTGGCGCTTCCACATTCGTCATCCGTCACCTCGACCTTGGTGGCAACCAGCCCCAAGCATGGTTCTTGCGTCATTCATAATCTTGTACCTGTCTTTCGCAAAGCGAGAAAGAAACAGAGAGAAATAATTTGACGAAAGAGAGGAGCTGTGCTAATTGTCGGCCTTACTTAACATTCTATGCAGCAAAAGGTATCATAGCGCCAGCACAGACACGGACGAGACAGACAGTATGGGACGAGCGCTATTCTCGTGGCGATACGATGCTGCTTCCGTATCAGTTATCTCATTTTAAGCTGGTCAAAAGCGCAATTGCTAATCGATGGCTTGATAACGCACTTCGCAAATCATGCCCCCCATAATATGTCTAGTAGCTTTGATAAACAAAATGAACGCCTTTCGCTAGCAGGATACCCTGGTCATGTCTTTATTGCAGTAGCAGAAAGTCAGTTTAAAAAGGTAAATAGAGTGCGACATGCGTCAGCAGTTCTGACGGTATTTAAAAAAAGAACGTATGGTAGCTACCAGTTAAATAAACAGAATGTCACATGCGCGGGCAGTTCTGGCGGTATGAAAAGAACTTATGGCAGTTCCACTCGTGTGAAATCTGAGGAAGTGCGTAGCACGGACACCCAGCAAATCCCGTTCGTAGAGTTGCCACTGCTCCGTTTACCAAAGTGTCGACGACATCAATGTTTGAGGTAGGCTTGTAGGGCTTCCTCGGCACGAGTAGAATCTTGTTAGGGAGATTCGCAAACACGGTGTGCGAATCGTGCGCTACTTTTGGCTGCGCTTTATCGACTTCCGTTTAGATACACGTCGTCTGCAGCGAGTTCCGTCAGGTTGTTTCCCCCCATCAGATGTAGCGACACAGCGTCGGCGAAGCGTGGGGGAAGGGGGGGGGGGGGGGGGCATTCGCTCACTCGGCGAGGCGGTGGCGCCCTCTCTTGCGGGGCCCCGGAGTCAGCTGGCCGCATGTTTTCGAAATGATTTTAGCGATTTTTAGTTAATCATTTCGATTACTTCTTGGTTATTTCTGTTAGTTATATTATTTCAGACTTTATTCGTTAATTTTAACTCGATTTTGAGCATCGCTAGCCTTGCTATGGCCTGTATTAAGAGCTTTACTGTGAGCGTGATCACGCCGCATGAGATGCATGGATGGACGACAAGCCGGCTTCCTAAAGTCCTCCGCACTTAAAAGCAAGATGTGTCAGGGCTCCTTCCCAGCTGTGACTAGCACCGGTCGCGCGATCATTCGCGACTGGCGACCAAAAAGCGATTCAAGACGAACAATGTTCACAACCTGAGTTTGACCTACACTCGTCGCCGCACAGAATTCACGTCTTCTCGCATATGGCTCGCATTGACATTGCCCGTTAAATAAGCCCACGTCCTGTTTCCGCGCACTTAACTGGTTCAGACATTTGCAACTGCTGTCGCGCGAATCAACAATTGAGATGCGATCGACTGAGCGAAAGCAGTCGCTTTGCGACCAAAGTGGCCATTTGAGACCAAAAGGGCCATTTGCGACCAGTCGCTTTGCGACTAACGTGGTTGAGCTACCGGTGCTATTCAGGGCTGGACAGTATCGAAGATACATGTATCTTAGATACTATCTTAGATACTATTTGGGTATCTTGTATCTGTATCGCGATACGAATCGCAAGGCAAATACCTCTATCTGTATTTGCGGTACATTTAATATTCTATCGTGTACCTTAAGATACAAGATACTGCGATAGCAGCACCACCGAGCGAAACAATAAACGTTGGCTGAACTCCGCTTCTCAAGCTGATACTGCTGCCACTAAGCAACCTCAACAGAACGAGATTCTTTTATCTTTCCGCCAGAATCCTCCAGCGAGAGCAGGCGTGGAGGTGTGCGCGTCGCTGTTGGTGGAGCAGAGTCATGTGGTGGCTGCATACTCCAATGCGTGCGGCGTCTTTCATGCAGATTCTGATGCCACTGTAATGTCGGTATCGAGCTACCTCTGATGCTTCATTACGAAGTCCGAAGAATAGAAGAATGAGGCTGCTTTGCATCTCGCGGGCATCAGACGCGCGTTCGACGCGTTATTTGAAGGTCGCAGGTTCGCTCTGCCAGCGGCAAGTTAACTTTTCGTCCACTTGTCTTTCTTCATTTTTACATTACGATTACTACTAATGGCATCCCCTATACTTTCCTTGGCATCATTGTCTGATAGTCCTCATTAATATTGAGTCTAACAAAGAAATTTGGTGGCACCACCCCTTTATGTGTCCTGTCTACTTGCGTCCACTTCCTTTCTCTTGACTCTGCGAATGTGCTGGCGGGTTCGGTGTGTCGATGTGGTCAAGAGCGCCATGACGTCATGCCTCGCCGGTTTTTCGAGTAACTGAACGCGCTCCGCCGAAGCGGATAATCCACAAGGTGGATACGTCGAGAGTCGCGCCCCAGGAGAGACATGACGCGCGTTGAGTTTCCCTCTAGTCCGAACGTGGTGTTCAATAAGTCTTTAACATGCCGCGGGATGGCGACCTTAACCCAAGTTCTGCTAGAGTCACTGGAAACTCTAAGTTCTGCGTTCAATCAGCGACGCTCTTCTGGCTGTCATACCACTTTTTCTGATTGCGCTCTCAGGGTTTGTTTAATCATTGATCATGGACGTTAGTCGTCGGGATAAAGATGTACCACCAAGCGTCAACGCGGATGCTTCCACGTTAAACGGTGCTATAGCTGCCAAACACCAATATACATTGGGCAAGCTCTCTTATATTGATGTACAGTAAAAATTCAACTACTTCTGTGAGGACACGTTTTACTTTCGTGTTATACCGATTCCTATGACGGAGCGATCAACCATGGTTTTCTTTTTTCTTTTTTTTTTTTGTAATAAACAATCATTTAAAAGTTAGCGCTCGCTCCGTTGTGTATTTACCGTCCGTGTCTGTTAATGCTGTGGTACCTTCTGATGCATTTGACCAACTAGCCTACAAAGCCCCTTTGTCAAAATTTTGTACAGGTTTCACAGAATATGTCAACATAAAAGGTGTTCAGTAAATGCAATTAAAGCTTTAAAAAACATTGCGAACATACACAATGCCTTAACGTCGATCACACTTTCCTGACATTGATTTTACCACAAAGGTACGCATACACTTCGAAATATCTCGAGGTTGTAATTGAGCAGGCAAACGTGCAACTTAGACTGTTTAATTTTTTTCAACCTGAAGGGGCAGATGACAGTTCTTCGGAATATGAAACTTGAAGCCCAGTGTTCGGCTAGCTTGCAAGTATATCCACATATGAAAAACACTCGCGTTGCTTATTCTCGCCACGAAGCGAACTAAAGGTGCTATAGGCTGCCAATTTCATGCAGAAGAACTGGAACTGCCAAAGAACTCAAACTGATCGCGCCCTTGGCATGTGCCCACGAATGACGTGAATGGTGACGTGTAATCGTCTGGCAAGCACAAAGCTAGCCTGCTTATCTGATCGCGCTGGCCGAGTGTCTCTTGGCTGCGAATCGAGGGCAAAAGTGCAGCATCACACGAGCTCTGACGTCTGCATCGGGTGGCTTAGACAGAAATGCCCACGAGCAAAGGGCCGGAAGGTATTCTCTTTTTTTTTTTTTTTTGTCGCTGTAATAATCGTTATGGAGTTAGTATCACCAGATATTTAGCGATGTAAGATTTCCGGAAATTTCCGGATTGCCCTTTCACCAGGCAAGTATACACCTTGTTTTCAAAGTCTTTTTTTTTTTCGATCGTGTTATGAATAAGAAAGCTACGAGGAAAGTCTTGCAGTACTGTAGTAAAAGGACGGACCCATGTAGCATGACAGGCTGCGCGATGTGCGTTTCTGTGCAACAAGTAATGGAGACGTAGCATCCCCACATCCTAAAAATGTTGCAGAAGCTGGTTAAAACGACATGACCTGCACGTTCGTACTGATAAAGTTACACCAGCGTAGTTTTTTCATGGTGTACACTCATTCAATGCATTTTATTGGTTAAATTCAGTCTTATTTTTTTATGCCCTGGGGTAAAAGCAATAAAAAAAATTCTTTTTTTCAATCTTTATTCTGAACCCTTCTATTCATCTATTACCAGGAGGATTCATCTGTATTTACTTCCCACAGTTCTTAACATCAGCATCTGCAGCGCTCATGAGTTTCCTGGTGGTAAGAGGAAAGAATTGTAAACTTAAGGGCTCGTTTGCTTTGTTAAACACAGTATTAATGAGAACTAACAGACAAAGATGCCAAGGAAAGTATAGGGGAAGCCATTAGCAGTAATTGTAATGTAAATGTGAAGAAAGGAAAGTGGACGAAAAGATAACTTGCCATCGGCAGGATCCGAACCTGCGACCTTCGAATAACGCGTCCGATGCCTTCAGGTGGTATGCGAGGGATTATTAGTCAGCTGCCCGCTCGTAATAAGATCACGTACTACGTGACGCCTACAGGCAAAAAAGAGTGTTCCACGCTCGCCGTAATGGCAACAGGCGGCGCTGACTGACGCTCCCACGTTTAAGTACACATATATACCCTATAAAGTGGACGGAGGGATGACCGCCACCGTAGCTCAGTGGTAGAGCATCGGACGCGTTATTCGAAGGTCGCAGGTTCGGATCCTGCCGGTGGCAAGTTATCTTTTCGTCCACTTTCCTTTCTTCACATTTACATTACAATTACTGCTAATGGCTTCCCCTATACTTTCCTTGGCATCTTTGTCTGTTAGTTCTCATTAATACTGGTGGTAAGAGGAAATACTAACTCAAAAAATAAGACGGCGTGCAAAACCTTTATATGGAGCCGCCATTTTGTCTGAGACTAGGAGAATACGTGGTAGAAGATACTAGACACAAAACTTCTATATCGACATTCAGTTAACGTACTTCACTCTCTATCAGGTAGCGTGCTCATGCACAAACTTGCGAATTTTACTTACACTCCTGCGTGCTGCTTGCTAAAGAGAGCCAAGCAACCCTTCAAGCAATTTAGCAATCGGGAACGCTACCACAATTCTGTAAGCCCCATTATACGCTTAGGTGGACGAAATTACCACACGGTATTGAGATATGTGAGCTGAGTTCGCTCGATAACGATCGTTTTGAAGCATATGAATATCGAAGACAATGTAGGAAAGAAGTGGCAATTTTGAGGGCTCGTTTTTCTTTGTTAGACACAATATTAATGAGAATCAACAGACAACAATGCCAAGGAAAGTATAGGGGATGTTATTAGTAGTAAATGTAATGTAAATGTGAAGAAAGAAGAGTGGACGAAAAGATAACTTGCCGTGTTCAGGGACTGATCCTGCGACCTTCGAATAACGCGTCCGACGCCCTACCGCCGTGATAGCTCAGTTGGTAGAACCTCGGACGCGTTATTCGAAGGTCGCAGGTTCGGTCCCTGCCCGTTTGTTGCCTCTATCCTGTGGCACATACCCACTCTGGGGGATTGGCCAAGAAAATGTATTTCATGCTATGGGTGATAGCTATCGCATTGCTTGCCAACACATAACTAGAAATGGAAAAAAGAAAAATAATACTAATAATAATCATAAAAAAAATAAACGTTAACAAATTAGCACCAGCAACAAACAACATAACAAAGAGGGAGAGAAGAGAAAAAGGCAGGAAATAGCTGTCGATATAATAATCGAACCACCTTTTCTTCTTCCTCTCTCGAGCACCTCACGCGCGGCTCTCCGTCATAAGGACGTCGTCTTCCTTTCTTAAGATCGCCGCGCCTTTTTCAAAATTCTACCCGACTCATCACAGAGGGATTATTAGTCAGCTGCCAGCTCGTAATAAGATCACGTGCTACGTGACGCCAACAGGCAAAAAGAGTGTTCCACACTCGCCGTAATGGCAACAGGCGGCGCTGACTGACGCTCCCCCGTTTAAATGCACATATGTACCCCATAAAGTGGACGGAGGGATGACCGTCACCGTAGCTCAGCGGTAGAGCATCGGACGCGTTATTAGAAGGTCGCAGTTTTGGTCCCTGCCGGTGGCAAGTTATCTTTTCGTCCACTTTGCTTTCTTCGCATTGGCATTACAATTACTTCTAATAACATCCCCTATACTTTCCTTGGCATCATTGTCTGTTAGTTCTCATTAATATCGAGTTTAACAAAACAAACGAGGCCTTAAATTTACACTTCTTTCCTTCAAGCATGGGTCAGGTTTCTCACTTTTCTGCTTACAAAACAAATTTGCGACTGAACTGTATGTAACTTCGTGCAATTGAGAAAATCATGTCATATGACCTCTCGTTTATACATTTGGGATATGGTAGAAAATTTGTTTAATTAATGGCAGTGTTAGCATTTTAAATCACAGCCTAATAGCCACCATAACGACTTCTATACGCGTAACCTCCGCGGTTCACACGCTGCGGTGAAGCTTCTCTCCTCATTATGTGCATTCTCGTGTTAACATTTCGTATTGGCTCTGACTGCATTATTAATCTGCATAGCGTTATCTTTTTGCAGCATAGCTGTTATGCTTGAGGTTTGCCGTGTGTCGTAGATAGAAAATTATCATCATCATGAACCGGCAAGCGCTCAATGACCACCCAAGCACTCTGTACAGATGATTAACAAGAGAAGCTGAAACGTGTCCACCAGCTCATGCTGTGAACCAGCTTTGGGCGACTCAGTGCAAGCTGCGCTATTTTTTTTTTCGTTTTTTTTTGTGCAACATTTTAGCACCAGCGTTCCTCGTTTGTGCCTGAGACTGCTTGAATCTATCCATTAAAAAAAACTTGACCGCAGTCGTAACCGTGATTTCTGCGTTACGTAAGAGAAAAGCAGCGTTGCATAATCCGCGCCGTATAGGCTGCAGTGAGTAATTGATTCTCTTTGGAGTTGGAGAGGAAGAAGGGTAAAGTGCGCACGATAATAGATATTTAGAAGGAACCTCAAAGCAGGATAGTGGTAGTAAATGCATGGGGTAGGAACAAATATATTAAAATCCGCATATCAAGCAAATTTTTAAACCCACATCTGCATCCTTTTTTTTTTTTTTTTTTGTCTATCAACATTCCAGTTTCGAAACAGGATTCCAGTACTCTTTGGATAAGTCAACCCCGGCGCAGAGATATAACGACTAACTGTGAGCCCTAATGACTGAAGTAATACTGCAAGGGGAGCTAGCTGGTACACATTCATCGTAATAACCTTTTTTAGCGCAGACTAACACACGGACAAAGAGAGGGAACGACGCCAGCGCTCGAAATAGGAAAACAAACACCAGCCACCACGCTGGCACAGTGGTCACGGTGCTCGGCTGTTGACCACGAAGGTCACGGGTTCGGCACCGACCGCGGCGGTCGCATTTCAGGTATTTGTCGTTCCCTCTCTTTGTCCGTGTGTTAGTCTGTGCTAAAAAAGTTATTACGACTGATGAATGAAAAGATTTCTAGAACTTGTGTCAGCTATTCCTTTTCTTTTTTGAATCAGTATTCATGTAGTTCTACATCTATTTTGTGTCTTATTGCTATTTTGGAGAGTAGAAGATCTGAGGTTTGTTAGATGGATCTACATAACTGACAAAATGATCTTCTGCAGGTATTATTCTTGAGTTATTGTTTGATAACTGAGAGAGAACCCTCATGCATTCACTCATGCTGCCGTGTTGGTCAAAGTGCCTATCTGAGAATAAGCTATTTTGCTTGGATTTCGTTTGTATACAACATTGCACAAGTGTGGTGACGGTTGTGGATCAAGTTTTCACTCTCACTTTCTTTGCCCAGCGCCGACGAGGCTGGGGCTGCCAAGGTGGCCTGAAGACAAAAAAAAAAAAAAAAAGGACGTCGACGAACACTTTGGTCATCGCAAGTATAGGGGAGCCAATTGATGGAAAAGACAAGCCGTAATTATAGCACTGAACTTCTGATGTTGTACAACATGAAAGCAAAGAAGCAGAAAAAGCATGCGCACCCTTCAAAATTCCTACAATTTATCGTTTATTTATTTATTTATTTATTTATTTATTTATTTATTTATTTGAAAGAATACCGAAGGCGTGTAGGGGGCGCTCAAAATAGAAACCACGTCGTTGAAATAAATAATAATAAGAATAATAACTATGACGGCAAACTTAAACTGGAAACTAAACTTAAAAAATACAAAAGCCCATAAAACTACAATGAAAATATGGAAAACAACCACCGGCCACCACGCTGGCTCAGTGGTCACGGTGCTCGGCTGTTGACCCGAAGGTCACGGGTTCGGCACCGACCGCGGCGGTCGCATTTCGATAGATGTGAAACCCCAGAGGTCCGTGTACCGTGGATGTCAGTGCACGTTAAAGTACCCCAGGTGGTCGAAGTTATCGGGAGCTCTCCGCTACGGCGTCTCTCATAATCATATTGTGATTTTAGCACGTAAAACCTCATTAGTTAAATATTAACACAAACACCGAACCTTGAGAAATGCTCTCTACAAAATACTCAGAGGGTCCCTCGTGCATTCGCCTACGACGACTCGAAGGCCAAAGCCATCTTCTTCTTTTTCTTCTCAGTCGATGTACTGATCCTCCCCCGCCCTTCCGAAAGCTTTCCTCACCTAACATGCATGGTTTTGCACTGACTCCAAGATCGGAGGAATCGCAAGCTTTCTGCCCCTCACCTGGTTGCGCACTGCCTCCTTGATCGGCCCGCCTCCAACGAAGCGACGGTGTCATGTGATGATGTCATCATGTGACGTCACGTCATGATGACGCAATAGTGATGTCACGATGAGATTAGGATGACGTCATACGGTAACGTCACCACTTGATGATGACATTTTGCATCACTTGATTTGTGTTGAGCTGCCGATGAGAGACGCCGACGGTCAAATTTCGCGTTGGATGAGGTATCTAAGACTTTCACCGTTAAAAAAAAAAAAGAAGAAAAAAAAGGACGTTCGTTTTCCCCACATGCACAATGAATTGAGCGCTACATTGCAGTTTCTGAGAGGTAATGTTTTCATTCAGTGATAGTTAAAGGATAGAAAGATGGTAATCATGATCAAACGTTTATTTTCGAAACAGCATACCGGGGAAAGCTCAAGTTGTACTCTAAGCGGGAGGTTTCGTGTTTCCAGGAAGCCTCTGGCATTCGCTGCCTCCTTGACTCTGGCGACGAACACTTAAAAAACCTAGATAACAGTTAGACTTCGCCTTCTAGAGTGGAACACGATAGCGTAAATGGGCCCAGTTCGCATCGCCTTCTTATTCGCTTGCCACGCATCGCTTCTCGGCGGACCCATTAACCGTGTCGTGCGGAAACGGACGTCTGTGCGCGTGACAACTGCCGTTGTAAACCCTCCTGTAATGCCAACTGCGAGTGCCGTTGCCAAGTGCCCACTACGCAGTAATTCATCATTTTGCGAATTAGAGAAGTACCCACTACGCCACCGTAAGGCAATAAGCACAGCAGCTGCACAATTTGTTGATGCTGTGGGTAATGATGATGATCAATTAGGCATGAGTGCTTTGTAATGTTTGGGCCTTTCAAACCATCTACTCGTTCCGCAATTCACATGGTGTGACACTTGGTGCGATGCGATCCTACGATTCTGCCACGCAGTAGTACGTGTGTTAACGCGATACTTTTCCACTATGCCTTTGTTTCGCAGTACGTCCCTTCGCATTACATCACGCCAACAAAAAGCTTTTTTTTTTTTAAGCAATTCAAAACACTGGCGTGGTTCTGCGGTGGAGCACCTGGCTGCCACGCAGAATGCCTCGGCGCAACTTCCATATCGAACCCTGATATTTATTGTCAGAATCTATCGCGATTCCTTGCTCACAGCCAACGCCACCGACTCCAACAGCGGAATATCTGCGACACGGGCTGTTTAGCGCTATCACCTGAAACTGGTAATTATTCACAAGGTGTTTTCTTGTGGCCGCCATCTCAGCAACATCAACATATTTAAGAATTTAAGATCAAAAGAACACTTCGCTATGTTTCAGTACAAGGAGGTGTGTAACCAGTGTTTTACGTCGTATGGGTAACGTTGGGTTATCCTATTCCATGACCTAGTTGGATAAGCAGCTGTGCGATGCCAGCAAAATATGAAACGGACGGCCGCGAGCTGAATTTCTCCAGTGCCTTGACGTTGTACTGGAATATAGTGCCAATGTGACACACGGTCAATTTCGATACCGATCGGGCCTGATCCGGATCGCAGTTCTTTATCGTTCGTGATTCGCTGAAGAAGGGAGTCTATCACTGTATAGAGAAATTAGGTCCCGATCATGCTTAATCGCGATCAGCCGTGCACCATGCGACACCGCTATAAGGTACCATTGGATAGGGCCCGTTGTTCAAAAGGTACGCTCATATTTTTGTACACCTATAATTTCGTCGGCACTACATAACGAGAAGTCAGGAAAGTAGCTTGTCAGCGCAAAATTATCGAAAGGTGATTGCAACTTAGTACGACTGCAACAGTTATAATAACAATAATATCTGAATTCGTAGAAAAAGACTGTTGCTAGCTTTAATGTGAGGCTGTGAACGTCAAGTTGGCCTGCGCGAGTACAGAGGAGAAACGAGGCTAAGTATATGTTACCAAAAACGTGGAAGCAACATTTGCGCTCTTTAAGCCAAGAGCGCAACCTACATAGTCACTGCGTTAGCGCATACTGCAGTATACGCACAGGGACTCCAGACAAAGAAAAATAAACAAACAGGGCATTTCTTCCTGTTTGCCTGCAGTGTCTGTCGCCCTTGAACGCGCTGCAGTTTCGTATGAGGACGTAATGCCAACTCGCATATAGCTTTCAGTGCTACTGTGCGTTAGATGTGACTCCCTTAATGGTGTGATAAGAAGCGCAAACATATAAAATGATTCTGAAGACATGTTTATACTGCACGAAGACAACACGTGAGAAACATAGAACACGCCCACACCAAGGGCAGTGCTTCGTGTGTGTGCGTTTTCTATGTTTCTGACGTGTTGTCTTCTTCGCGGAGTTTAAACATGTCTTCAAATTCGCTGAACCAAATAGCCCAACAACATGCCTTACTTAATACAAAATGACACATTTCAGATGGCCATCGCGGGCATCTGCCGTTCGCACGCCTCACGGACGAATAGAGCTGTCATCGCAAATCATTTTCTAGTCTTCGTAAAGCACCAAGCAAACGAAGCCAACAAATCGATATGCTTCGTGCCCCGGCCTTTCCGCTGCGCTGGGTAACGCAAGAAGTGCGCTGGTGCAATGCTGCTTTCAAACATGATGCGGGCCCGCATCATGATTGAAAGCAGCATTGCACCAGCGCACTTCTTGCGTTACCCAGCGCAGCGGAAGGGAATCGCTAACCAAAACCCGTGTTTACAAAAACCTCTCGAGCTAGAATTCCCGTTGCAGAAAATGTTGGCCAATCTACATTCTGGACGTATATTTAGAGAAACCAGATGGCCAATGGCAAAGATCACTTGTCCGAAGGAAAAGCGCTGTGAATTTGGCCCTAAGTTAATATGATCCACGGTTTTGCGAAATAACTTCACATGCAAGAGACACCAGCCAAATTTGCACCTTTGATTTCGTAATATGTGCAGAATAAAAGTTCGAAGAGTCACTCGCAAAGAATTCGCATCATATTTAAAATTACGTTCAGCACCTAAAAGCGTAGTTGCAAAGTGGCGTTATGCGGTATCTTCAATTTGCTTTTCATGCACGCGTCCGTACGCGCGCTGACAGGAACCTAGTAGCGTGAGTCAATGAAATGGTCGCAGTAAGCCTACCGTTTAGCTGACAGTTGTGATGAAGGTGTGGGCTTGGCGACCACGGACAAACTGGACAGCCAATCAGAGAGGCTTGTCCAACGTCATGGGCAAGCCGGGAGAAAAATGAAACCTTCCAAAAGTCGACTGCCTATCGCGTTTGCGGGTGTGATCCCACCATCATTACAGCCCCGTCTTCTGTTTCGCACAGTTGGGACGTTTCATTGTAAAGCTATGCGGTTGTATTTGAGTCAAATCTCTCGTCGTTAAACTTATGTTACCGTAGGCACAAGTGTGGACCTGCAATGCTAAAAATGTTTTTAATAGTCCAATACAATGCTTTCGTTCACAGAAAACCCTTTTAGCTTGGCTTGAAAGCTAAGATTGCCTTCCCAGACATGCTTTTTTGTTCTCAAATCTCCCTGGTTGACAAGCAGAAAAGTGTTTTCAGAACTGTAGTTGGTTTTAGTAGGGCCAAGCTCAAGGGAAGTGTGAAAGCAGTTTACGGGGGGGTTGAGGTTTGTGCCATTGTCTCCGATTGATCCACATTTTCCTTGCTTATCTAGCGATGCTTCATCGACGGTGATGGGCAACGGTCGAATAACGGATCCTAAGCGAAGAAAATTTGCCGGAGCGATGTCGTGTACATGCTTAAAGTACTTGACACCTTTAAACTGCCACGAGAAATATTTATTATAGGCAAAACCACATCTGCTCTCACCGGCAGCTGCAAATCGCCAACGCCAGAGAGATCGGAGTATATTCCCTTCAGAATGTGTCCCTTGGTTCAGCGCAATAATGAATGCACGCTTGGTGCCTGATTACAACAGCCATCGCAGTCTCTCATTGCATACTCAGCCTTCGCCGTTACGCATACATTCTCATGGCCAGCAAGCATGTCGCAACAAACGTAGCTGCTCATCTCTAATGAGCTGTGTGCAAAGGTAAGCAATTTATAGTTAAGGAAATGAGTTATACGTGAGTCATTTTATACTTATAGGTGCAGCAGTCGAGCCTATTCACACCTTACCCCTTCTGCACCTCATTAGTAAAAGTAGTATTCAAGCACACACTGTCGCAACGCGTAGCCAGTTGATCTGCTTGCTTTTAAAGGAACCCTACCACTGCATGCAATTGTGTTGATTTTTTTTTCGGCAACATGAAGGCGTCCCACGTCGTTTTTTTTTTTCCTCTGTATTCGCCCAGCCATAGTTACCTTTTACGATTCACTCCTTCATTAGGAGTTTAGCGGAGAACAGGTGCAGATAATCCGGTTTCCTTGAACGCCGATTGTTCAAACCTGTCTGTAACTTTCGCCACTAATTGATGTTCGAATAAGTGCACGGAGGTTCAACTACCCGTTGATAAACGCGCGGTTCTCTCGTGCTAGTCTGCTTTTAGCCCATCTTCTGTCATTTTGACATTCAACCATGATGTCCAATCACGAGGCATTATAACCTGGTTATATATAGACACAGGTAGCCCGGGTGGTATCCATTGATCCAAATCATGTGACAACCTCCTACACTGTCCTCTCTGCTCCAGTGATTGTATTTAACCGGATATCCATTGCTAAAGACGAAAACAAAAACGATGCAGTAATATTGCGTTTCCGAATAGAGTAGAGAGAGAAATGGGTGAGAAAGAGAAAACAAGGAAATCCAGAGAGTTCAACCAGACCGGTGTCTCGTTCCATTTCGCACACTGTCAAAACGAGTTGAACGATTGAAAGAAAGAATAAAGTAGCAGAAAAGAAGAAAAAAATTGGAGGACGCTTGAGCTTCGCCTTCACGAGCAGATCGCGATAGGCGTAATCGGGACTCGTGCGCATCGCCTTCTGAACTGTTAGCCTGCTTCGGTTCTCGGTGCATGCCTCAACCATGCCGTTAGGAAACGAACGATCGACTGTGCGCGTAACATTGGCCGTTTCAAAGTACCATTGAATGCCTATTGCAAGCACAGTTGTTAAGTGCCCACTACTCCATGATTATTCCTTTTGCGAATCAGCGAAGGGCCCACTACGCGTACGTAGGGCAACACGTGAACCTACGCAGCTGTTCACTTTGTTTCTGCTGCTGATTATGTCTAAACATGTCTGAGCGCTTTGTAATGGGTGGGCCTTTAAAACACCCACTCGTGGCTCAATTCACATCTTTTGACGCCTGGCGCGATTCTACGCTTCTGCCACGCAATATATGATGCGTTAAGGAGACTCCCACTAGACTCCTTCCACTACCTGAAATTCATATACTATTTTTTTCCAGAACGGTTTCAACAAATATTGTGGCTCGGTGGTAGAACACCTGCTTGCCACGCAGACGGCCTGTGTTCAATCCTCACTCGCACCCGGAAGTTTTTATTATTTATTTTATTGCATATTTCTCGATTTTTCGGTCACAGACAAGGTGAAGATTTTTCGCTAACAACCAACGACGCCCACGCCGACACCGATGCCGACGCTGACGCCGACGACTGAATTTCTGCGAAACGAGCTCTTTAACACTATCGCGTAAATACTTCGCGCGCACCACAGCGTGAAGACTCAAAGCATCGCAAAGCGTGGTCTCAGGCATGTTGATTTTATATAGACGCAAAAGCTACCCGCCGTATAAAGAGTCCCACGAGAAGTTTGAGGGTAGCAAAATGAAAGAGCACGTGACTTCAACTTTGTCTCAGATATATGACACAAGCTGCACTGTAGCTGTTAATGGAAAGCTGTGAAAAGGCATCGAGGAAGAAACATAAGCAAAAGAAGAAACTCCACTGCCTTAAAGGCTGACAGCAGGAGAGTGAGAATAAGTAAATGTCGAGACGAAATACTTCAAGGTGTGCGAGACCAGAATGGGAAACCATACCCAGGAATTCGGGACATCGCTTTTAGTTCACCGTTTTTCACACCACGTGGCGTACGGACCTTCAACTTTCAAAATTGGCGCGATGACGCATGCCGCGCGGCAGACAAAACGACAATACACATGAAAAAAAGGCAGCACGATATCGACTATCGCCACCGAGAGCGAACCGTGATCGCGGACTGATAAGCGCAAGGCGTACGACGAGCGGTCGGCTGGCTGCTCGATCGTGAATCGGCAGTTATATTGCAACGAATGCGTGCACACAAGTCACTTGTCTTTGCTTGAAAAGGCGTGCTGCCTGTTGTCATTTTCAACATATTTCGTCCGATTGTATTGTCGTCGGTCCCCACGGGTTTCTTTAGAAACTAAGGACGTCCTTTTGTCGCTGCCGTTTTCGTGATCTTAGAAAGCCAATTTCAAGACAAGAATACCAGCCTACGATATGGTAATGACGGTTTGAGAATATGCAGAGACTCGACGTCCCTAATGTTTGTTGGCGTCACTTTACAAATGGTCTTTTTTTTTGCGCTATAGAGTGAAGGAAACAGGCCGTGCGATATTCACTGCCAGTGACAATCTTTTTCAGGGCTCAAAAAGGAGCTAAAATAAAGGCCGAGATTGATTACAGGGACGAGATTGCTCAATGACCTTCTGAATTTAAGCATTCTAAATACGGCGCTTTCATTTAAACAACGCTCTTTACGTTTCTAGAGCACATAATAAAAGACTTCCGAAATAACGTATTTCATTATGCACCTGACATGCTATACAGCTCGTCGGCGCCTCTTTGCTAACTGTTCGTGAAAGCGTAATGAAACCAATTGTATTCAGGTATACGACCACCCACCGCAGTGGTGTCGCGGTTACGTGCTCGGGTTGTGACCCGAAAGCCGCGTGTTCGATCCCTGCAGCGGCGGTCGATATTCGATGGAGGAGAAATGCTAGAGGCCCGTATACTGTGCGATGTCAGTGCACGTTAAAGAACATCAGCTGGTCGAAATTTCCGGAGTCCTCCACAATGGCGTCCTTCATAATCATAACGTGCTTTTGGGGCGCAAAACACTTGATAATATTTCGATGTACACGACCGTAAAACCACCTCTTTGTTTCGCTGGATCTGCGGTCTGCACAACGGCGTCAGGTCTTGGTTTGTGACCCGGCTATTTCGGCCCATTTTATTTAGAACGAGGAACGCGTACAAGCGAGTTTGAAGTTAGCGCTCGTCTGGTTTCCTTGCCGCTACTTGTGTCATTGTTTCTTTGCTCGTCCTGCTCAAGAACAGCGTGCTTACATTTTTATATGGTAATGTTTCTTAAAAGGTCACTCGCCTGTACCTATTTAATACTTGCATGACGCGCTTATTGATAAGTATTTAAAGCAACCGCTCATTGTGCAATTCAGATGTGTGACGCTGGTGCTATTCTACGCTTCTGCCACGGAATATTACATGTGTTAAGGGGGGCCCCTCACACTACATGACATTATTATAGGTTCTTCTTTTCGAAACAGTTTCAAGCACAGTCATGTCCATGTTGCATAAAACCTGTTTTCCATGCAGAAGTCCTGGGTTCAACTTCCGTACGAGCCGAATGTTCATACTGTTTATTTATTTTTGCCCACAGGCAACGCTTATTTTTCGCTCACAACGAAAGACGCCGACACCAGCTCCGACACCGGATTCTCTGCAAAACGAGCTGTTTAACGCGATCAAGTTAAAACAGATCGCTCTTTTGTGGAATACTTAGCCACCAATGAAATCACAAGTGGCTCCAAAAACGCGTGGTTGGTGCAATATCTATAGTATAACATGCCTTCGTCACATTCGTGACGACTCTAATAAGACAAGTGTTCATTTTTTAAAAGAAAATTTGCGGTTGAGAAAATAATAATAATAATAATAATGTATTGTCCTTATAACTTATTACTATTACTGCTGCTGCTGCTGTTGTTGTTGTTGTTGTTGTTGTTGTTGTAAAGGTGTTTATTGAACGCTGGCGTAGGGGTTGGCCGATAGCTTGATCAACGGCTCAAATCAATTGACCTTGAGAGCGAGCGAGCGGCGCCCTCGGGCAATGCGCGGTAGACACAGACCCGCGATGTCACTGGAGAGAGTCACCCACTTATTATTATTATTATTATTATTATTATTATTATTATTATTATTATTATTATTATTATTATTATTATTATTATTATTATTATTATTATTATTATTATGTGTTCTCCAACCTTTCCCTGAATACTTCAAAGACCAAATTCACGAGTATATTGCGCAAAACATCTATCATGTCTTTTCCATGCTCTGTCTGAATACCGTTTCGTTATGTAAGGTTTATGAGATCAGTGATCTTGGTGATGTTTTTGACAGCACGTTAAATTTTTCTCCTCACACTAAACGTGCTGCCATGCACGGCCATCGTTCTCTCGGCTGTGTTTGCAGAATCTCTCGAGAATGCAGTTCTCCTACAGCCTTCCACAAATTATACACTGCAATATGCCTTCAACTTGAGTATGCATGTGTGATCTGGAATAAAATTGCTAAATCCAGCAGTAACGCCATTGAGCGAGTCCAGAAAAAATTCCCAAGCATTTACAACCATCGTTTTGCTAGAAATTACTCTGGATCTTGTTCTAACACTGCTGGATTATTATCATTGCCATCACTTTACTGCCAACGAAATCGCGCTGACCTGTTATTTCTTTACAAGCTAGTTCACGGTATGATATCCTGCCCTTTACTTCTCAGTTGCATTAATTTTCGAATTCCTTGTAAGTTAACCAGGGAGAATCGACCATTTCATGTACCTGCAAGCTTCTTCCAACACTCTACCGTTCAGAGAATACGAAGTCTCTATAATGTCAACTTTCTTGATTTTGATGTTTTTCATTGTCCACAGTCATTGATTTGATCCGAGCTTTGCGCTGTCTTAACATAGTTTTGCACATTATACAAATTTTCCCCTTTTTCGTCTTTCAGGAAGCCTTCTGCATAGTTGTGTATATTCCACATTATTTTTCACTCCCATTCGATGATTCTCATGTTGCCTTTTTATTGTTCCCCCTTTGCGTTGATTTATTTTTGTCTCTGCGTTTTCGCTCTTTTTTATTTGATGTCTTTTTCTGAAGGCTGTCTGTATTGTGTTATTTTTTTTTTATTTCTGCATGCGCCTGCACTAAGACCTTATGGTTGTTCCCGGGCACATTAAATAAATGATTTATTATTATTATTATTATTATTATTATTATTATTATTATTATTATTATTATTATTATTATTATTATTATTATTATTATTATTATTATTATTATTATTATTATTATTATTCACCAATGAACCACAATCTTGCTTTGAAAAAGTGAGTACTTGTCTTATCAGAGGCGTCACTGATGTGAACGAGGCATGATACTGTAGTTATTACACCAACCACACGTTTTTGGAGGAGCGCATGATTTCATTGGTGGCTAGGTATTCCACAAAAGAGCGATCTGTTCTAACGCGACAGCGTTGAAGAGCCCGTTTTGCAGAAAATCCGGTGTCGGCGCTGGTGTTGACGTCGTTCGTCATGAGCGAAAAATAAGCGTTGCCCGAGGGCGAAAATTCGAGATAGATGCAAATAAATAAACAATATGAATATTCGGCTCGAGCGGAAATCGAACCCAGGACTTCTGCATGGAAAACAGGGGTTCTACAATTCAGCCACGCCGGTGCTCGAAACTGTTTCGAAAAAGAAAACTATAATAACGTAGTGCCAGGAGCCCCCTTAACACATGTAATATTGCGTGGCAGAAGCGTAGAATCGCGCCAGCGTCAGACATTTGAATTGCACATTAAGTTTGTTGCTTTAAAAACCGACCAATTCCCAAGTGCACAGGCATGAGTAATCATCATTATCAGCAACAATATCAACAAAGTGTGCAGCCGCGCATTCGCGCTTGTAGGCTTAAGGATCGCAAAAGAAAGACTTATGGCATATATAGAGGGCATTTTGCATGCTGTACTTACAGTAGGCATTGCACGATAGTTTGAAACAGTAAATATTACCAGTACAGACGTATTTTTCTTTCCGGCAGGGTCGTGGTGAGCGCCGAGAAGTTAAGCGAGGCTGGCAATTCAGAAGGCGATGCGAACGGGGCTCGATTGCGCTTTCTCCTCTTCAAGGCGAAGCTCAAACGCACTGAATGTTCTTTTAATTGGTTAATCGCGTGCTATAAAAAAAGCTCGTTGATAGGTGTACGCCAGTCTTAAGAAATTTTACGTTGAAACAAAGATTTTATTCATATCGTATGGCTGACATGTTCTACTGGCATGTGTTCTCCAGCAGAAATTCCGCATTTCTTCATTGATGAACTAGCTGTAGCTCTACGTGATTTAGCAGAACAAGGCACCATCTCGGCTTTCTCCGCGATGGAAACAATACTGCCTTAGTTTCAAATGAATGAGAACTAACAAAAAATGATGCCGCGGGGAAAGTATAGGGGATGTTATTAGTTGTAATTATAATGTAAATGTGAAGAATGAAAAGTGGATGAAAAGATAAATTGCCGCTCTCAGGGACCGAACCTGCGACCTTCGAATAACGCGTCCGATGCTCTACCAACTGAGCTACGGCGGCGGTCATCCCTCCTTCCACTTTATATGTGCATTTAAACCTGGGAGTGTTAGTCAGCACCGCTAGTAGCCATGACGTCGAGTGTGGAACAGTATTTTTCTGCCTGTTGGCGTCACGTAGCACATGATCTTACTACGAGCTGGCAGATGAACAATATTTCCTCGCATACTACCTGAAGGCATCCAGTCTGCCAGAACGAGACCCTCGCTATGCATGCAGGAAAGAAGTGGAAATTTTAGAGGGCCCATCACCAGGTTTGACAATTTTGAGCTGACGAGTGGAATACGTACGCTGGGCGTTCACAATCACGTCTGCCAAAATTTGCAACGCAACGCGCCGCGGAAATAGGTGAACTTTCAAGCTGAACGCTCCCTGCCCTTCTTCTCGCGGGCGCGCGCCCCGAGAATGAGGGGATGACGTACACGATGGAGTAGCCCTACGTAGACGGTAGTGCTGTGACATCGCTCCTCCATGTAGACGGCTGTGCTTTGACGTCGCCAGCACTAGCACGTGACACCGCGAAAATTATTTGACACGAAGTGTAGTTTATGCAATTTGTAGCTTGAATAGACGAATAAAACTTGAGAGCAGTAATAAAACCATAGCTCGGCACACTCACTCATGAGTGCGCTCAACTCACACTCACTCACACTCATTTGAACGTGGTGAGTTGAGTATGAGTGAGTACTCATGCGTGTGAGTGGACGTGAGTGTGAACGTGAGTGAGAACTCATGCGTGTGAGTGGTCGTGAGTGTGAACGTCAGTGAGTACTCATGAGTGTGAGTGGACGTGAGTGTGAACGTGAGTGAGTGCGACGGCTGAAAAAATTGTGGTGAGTGAGTTTGAGTGAGTACTCCCTTAAAGTGCCGACCTATGGAGCTCGGCACACTCACTCATGAGTGCACTCAACTCACACTCACTCACACTCATCTGAACGTGGTGAGTTGAGTATGAGTGAGTACTCATGAGTGTGAGTGGACGTGAGTGTGAACGTGAGTGAGTACTCATGAGTGTGAGCGGAGGTGAGTGTGAACGTGAGTGAGTACTCATGAGTGTGAGTGGACGTGAGTGTGAACGTGAGTGAGTGCGAAGGCTGAAAAAATTGTGGTGAGTCAGTTTGAGTGAGTACTCCCTTAAAGTGCCGAGCTATGAATGAAACACACAAACAGAATGTTTGCGTTTTCTTTTTTCATTTTTTCTGCGAATCGTAGCGAGATGCGAGACTAATGTACCTCCGTTCCGCATGCGTTCGTGTTCTCGCGCTTTGCGCATCGTGCAGATGCCACCCTTACAACGAAACTAATTTTCTATCGCGTTCCAGAGCTCATAAGGCTCATTTATCCTCCCGCGTCATGTTCATGCGGCGCACCGCTTGTCTCGCGTCCGTACAAATGTCGCAGATTTCATGCTCAGCAATAGATTGAAAGCCAAGTGATCGGCGAGGCGCATTCGGCATAGCTTGCATAGACGAAGCGCATAGAACGCCGCCACAATACCGCTTGCTTCTCGGCGGCTGTAGGGCTAGTTCGATCACGTGGTGCGCTCGTGACATTGTGTGCGCAGGACGTGTTTACGCGTATGCGTCATGTGATCCTCCCGCTCACTTGCCGAAGGGGGGCTGGGAAGGGATTTGGCTTGCGAAGGCTACACGGGGCGAGCGCCGAGGTTTTCAAGCTCGCCTCCTCGCATCATGGTTTCGAACCGCCTCAAAACATCGGTTTTCTCAGCTTCTAACAGACCGATTAAAAAAATTATTCTGGCATAATGCTCTTTATAGGGCGCGCAACCACTTCCAGTGTCTAACTAAAATTCGTTATGTCACCTGGTGAGGGGCCCTTTTTAAGGGCTCGTTTTTCCTTGTTAGACACAATATTATTGGGAGCTAACAGACAATAATGCCAAGGAATATAATAATAATATCTGGGGTTTTACGTCCCAAAACCACGATACGATTATGAGAGACGCCATAGTGGAGGGCTCCGGAAATTTTGACCATCTGGTGTTCTTTAACGTGCACTGACATCGCACAGTACACGGGCCTCTACCATCTCGAATAATGCCAAGGAAAATATCTGGGATGTTACTAGTAATAAATGTAACGCAAATGTGCAGAAAGAAAAGTGGACGAAAAGATACCTTGCCGTGGGCAGGGCCCGAACCTGTGACCTTCGAATAATACATCCGATTTTAAGAAAGGGAAAATAGACAACCACCCGTTTGTAGCGCGATGCCACAAGAAAATCCATACGGATTTCTCAGAAAGAAAAGCTTCTTAGTTGCCGAAAAATTCGTCCTGGTCCGGGGTTCGAACCCGGGACCAACGCCTTTCCGGGGCGGTCGCTTTACCAATTGAGCAAACCAGGAAGCTAGCAATTGGCAGCGCGAGAGCGAATTCATCGACAACTCGAAGCACATGGACACAAGTAATTCTCATTTGCACTACTTGTGTCCATGTGCTTCGAGTTGTCGATGAATCGCCGTCATCCTACCCTGCAATTAGAAGTGCTCGTCTATTTCATAGGTAAATAAACTCCAATTGATTAACTTCTTTTTTTCTCGCAGCGCATGAAGCTTTCGAGGAGCTTCTCCGAGCAATACACGCAAGTTAAAAGTTATGAACACTTATGATACAACCAAAAACAATTGTTGCATGGGACAACTGGCCGTGCGGTGATTCGACAAGATAGATTATTTCGCAGCCTATCGCGTTACACTCATTCCATGTGTTACACTCCGCCTTCAGCTACGTTCGACGCAACGCAAAATAGTCGTCCGCCGAGACATTTATCTCATGCAGAAGACGAAGTGAAACGCTACACGGATTACATAACGAAACAGCAACCTGCCAGCCATGCATTCCCACACGTTTTAGATTTTCCATTCAGAAGCTATCCGTTGCCATTCCGTGGCCCACAAGAACATCGTGATAAGCACATAGCCTAAATATATGGACCTGCTTGTGGATTAATCTAGCGCATACGGGCCATCCGGCTGCCTCCACCGTCGTTCTTAATTTTCTGCACAACACGAGTGTGTTTCTCCACAATGACAGTAAGTCTCTTCAACCTACATCACGTCTACGATTACCATCGGCTGTCCAGTAGTTCGTTATATCGCAAGAATAGCAGCAGCGGCACCAAATAATTCCCTCCTTGACTCGAGCGAAGCGTGACAGTCTTGATCGCCGAGAGTTCGACCAGCGCCTCCAAGAAGGCGTCGTTCGACAGAGCGAGTAGCAGCACCGATCGCGGATGCAGGTCAGAGGTATACATTCAAAGCCCACCTACTGACTTCTCAGTCCCCTCCGACAACGAATAACTCTGCGCATCACACGGGCAGCAGGCAATTTAAAATCGAGGCAACAAATTGAAGAAAAGCGCGTTTAGTCTCAACGCACTAATTGGACATATGACGGCGCTTCATGAAATTCTTATTATACGTGAGGCCATAGGCGTGCTCGCGAAGGGGGCAGGGTAGGCGGCTGCACCCCCCCTCCCCCCCCAAGCACAGTCATTTAAAGGGCACGCAAAATTCAGCCCCTTACCTTTCCTGAGTCGCCTTTCACGTCAGGTTTTAGTGCGCAGGGTAATAATGGCTACGCATGGTGTTTTGAAAGTTATGGCGAATGGCGACCAATTAGGCACACCTGATGTCAGTTGGAAATAGCTGTTTACCCCGTAAATAACCGGTAAAGCTGGGGACCGATGGCAGGCCTTTTTGAGATGCACGTCATCGCTACTCTTTAATTTCTTTGTCGTTGGTTTCTTCGGACTCGGCGACCGGGGGGGGGGGTCACTGCAACACAAACTGCCCCCAACCCCCCCACTATGGAAAATCCTGTGCACGCCTATGCGTGAGGCGTTTATTTTCTGGCATTATGGAGCATGAGTCCACTTCTACGTTTCCTGAGCACGGCACAGACGGACAGGTGTGACGAAAGTGAGCTTTTTTAGGTGGGAAATACTGCACAGAAGCGCCCCGAACAAATCTTAACCCTTTCAGTCCCGAATTAACTATTTTCAATGTAAGCAACTAGTTTTTACATTTTGAGATGTGCATGATCGTGGTAGTCCAAAAAAACTGAAAAAATCTTTGCTCACACTTTTCAGTGAAGAGTAATTAATGGGACAATTAATTTAATAAATAATTATTATTTAATAATATTTACATAATTTTTACTTCATTTATTACTTAAAATGTTTTCAGATAGGATAGCATAATCTCCAATAGCCAAAATTCAAATTTCCGGCACAGAACTAAAATAAATGCCCTATCTCTGCACGGTGAAAGAAGACGCTACCTCAGCAAAGTGCGCGAACAGCACGACCGCTTCTGTAATTCATTCGTTCAGACGTGACCTTGCTTTATTGTGTGTGCCATGTTGACACCACATGTAGGGCAGATGATAAATATGGGCTCTTGAGGAAGAACAACGCTTTATCTTTACCAGATGCTCGCTGACTGACCTACATAATTTATGATTCCAATTGGAATCACTGGGACTGAAAGGGTTAAAAGTGTACCGTAACACTGCGGGTGCCCCATCAGCGCATTCATTGGCGTTGCCTTTGAAGAGGCTCGAAACCCAATCATGACAGCATGACAACGACGTCGCAATGGACACAAGCATACCTTTACGGCCCCGAGCGCGTAAACATGCAGTAAATTCATTTGCTCAGACGTCTGAGAGCCACGGCGTGTCCACAGCAAGTTAAAGGCGCGATATTCATCTCTACGCAGTCGAAAAATACAGACAAGTATACGGTGTCTAGCGAAATGTGGGCGCAAGCATGATGCATCACTTTCTGGAGCACTGCCTTCTCGCTGCACGCTCCGCGATAGTAAAATTCGAAGAGCGAACGGTGCGGGAACATGACGCATGAACTCCATTCCTCGCTTTCTTATCAAGGAGAGAAAAAAAGGGAGAGGGAAGCACCCCCCCCCCCCTCCCACGTGCACGCTCGACCCCAGCGTGCGCCGAGGCGAGATTACGATGGCAGCGCCCCGACAGTAGCGAGCTGCTGCTCCGCGGCCGGTCGCTGCGGCCTGGGAACTTTTGACCAACACTGTACATTATAATAATATCGTCGAATAATTGACTGATTATCCATCTACCCGCACTTCATGATTGCCTACATCTATCACTGATAAAGTCTAATCATCACCTCTTAAATACCCTTCTCTTGACACTTTAATAGGTAGGTTGAACAGATTTTCACCGAAAATCATTCCTGATTACTAATTATCGATAGCTATCACTAAGAACAATTCCATGGTGTTACCTGTCTCGGATCGCAATTTCATACATTGAATACCGTATATAGATCCTTGTGAGTTAAAGCCTTCTATTCTACGCTTAAAATCGGTAAATTCGTTATTACAAGTGATTACTTATATCGACAGGGTGCGAATGTGCATTAATACTGCTGAGTAAGTCTCAGTTGCTGTGAGTTCTGGGGAGGTCATAGTAACTTTTAATAATTATCCATACTAATTAAACTAAAATACTTAAAATAATTTAGCTTTGACAATCACTACTGCTATTTACTTACATGCGACGATGATCTAGTATAACTTGTACATATTGCAGTGCGATCTATAAATATGTATATATTATGTAGGTCCATTTATACTGACCGCTTTCACCCATAAGTTGTAAATAAATTGTTATGTTCGTCAGTACCTTTAATTACTTATACTCAATGGAGGAAAATTCATATCAGTATCAATGTGTGTTGTTCATTCTTTTTCTTTGAACTGCGAAGCCATATTCTCATTTTTGGTTATTTACTTTAATTAACCAAATACTTGTCATGGCTAATTATGAACTTAAGATCTCCATAGTATTCATACCCTTCCTAGGTTGAGCAGCTTCAAGAAAAACAACCTTATATAAAAAAGCTGTGAAATTTTCTCGCATTCTGGGGCAACGGAAAGCACTATAAAGCGATTTCCCCCCTATCAGGTGGTTTCACTGCAATGCACCTTTTTACAAAAGTGCCCGTCGAACCTCACAAACTTTGTCAACGTCAGCCAAATTTCACAGATACGAACATTGAGTCATGGACATTATCCAATTTCAGTGATTTAAGCAGGTGAAGGCGCATTGTTCTTATATAAATTTCTAAACTCTCTCCTATGGAGTTTTACATCGCACATAAAAGTGGTCCTCGAACCCAGAATTTTTATGGGAATAAAGCGAAATTGCTTGCATTGTGAGATAATGGCGCCCAGATTATATACACGGAGTGATTTAAGTGTATATTGTGGCGTTGAACTGTAATTAATGTTTAAAAGTGGTTTCCCATTGAGTGACGCTGCAACTCGGCAGCTGCACAAGCGATGGCGCTAGTTGTCGATGTCCAGAATTCCTGGACATGCCAGTGACCATAACTTGCAAGCACATGGATTCTGCGGTGCCGGAAAAAAAATAAAACTGAGAAATTGTTGCGTGCATGCATCTTCATTATTTGCTCTTTATTCGTGGATTACTCTCCAGCACCCAGAGGCATTAGAGCAGGCGGGAGAAAATATTCCAGGCCTGCGTGGGACACGGAGCACGGTCACAGCGTGAGATTAAGAGCGGCCTTCTAAGAGATCGTCGTAAGCTCTCTCAGGGCACCTACCTCAAGTATACAGAGCATCGAATGTAGTGTTTCAATGTGCCCACATTTATCGAAATACGTGTCTGCAAGGGAATATGTACGCCTACGTGGATGAAATCTTTGTTGACGTTGTGGCTGATGATGACGAATTACGGCTTAGCCCTTTGGAATGGGCGGGCAGCTTTAAACTACGCGTTCATTACGCAATTCACATGCTGTGACGCCTGGTGTGATTCTACGCTTCTGCCATGCCACATCTTCATTGCTGCTGACGCGTCTCCTCGCCCGACATGATGCCTCTGTAGGGTCTTTCTTCGAAGCAGTTTCAAGCACTGCCGTTCCTTTTTAATAAGGTGGTGGGCTCCAATAAAGCTTACCCGGGTTCGAGCCCAACATGAGCCGACACTTCTTTTATTCAATATAAGCGATAGCCGAGACGCATATGGGCAGTGGCGGCGGGCGACATCGCTAGCAATATCTGCTTTTGTAGTGAGCTCATAGAATCTTACGTTGTAAAAGCGCATATAAGCAGTTGCGGCGACTCGCGCAATCTCACCCCTGAAAAAGGAGATGGAAAAGATCCAACCAAAATAAAATATTGGTTGGATCTTTTCTTCACTTTATTATAGCATAAGGGTTAAAACATGGAAAGTTATACGTCTTCGTTTGCACACTGCATTTGCTTGTCAGTCCACCTGTTTCACTTCTGTTCGAAAAAAAAAAAAGACAGTATATATCCTTGTCTTGGTAGGGTACTCTAGGATTTTGCAGTCACGATCAAAACGCTTAAAGATGTAAAAAAGCCTCCCTAAGTAAATTTCTTTCTTAATTCGGCTTTTAACATGGCAAATCAAATGTAAAAGCTTTACTCTGTGTTTATTGAAAAGGAAGAAAATGATCCTTATCCGCGCTCAACTTTGACTGCAGTGCAGCTCTCCCTCCTTCTGTACTGCCAAAAAACGAGCCTGGTAACTCGGCGGGGTCCCACCCAACAGAGTCATGTTCCCAAATTCGTCGAATACAGGTAACATATATGCCACAAATTTTAAATTCGTATGCGAATATCGCAAGTTGATTTGAAAGAAGTCCACCTACACTGTAAAAAATCGTTGTAAATTTACAAATATTATACAGAAAATTTCTTTACCGAGAAAGAAACTTTTTGTAAGTGTGACATGAAAGAAATCTGTTAAAAAGAGAAACCGAAATTTTCTGTTATTTGCGACCTTCAGAAAATCAAACGACTCAAGGTTGAACCTCGACGGTTTTAAATTATTCTAACGTTACAAAATGCAATAAAATAACATTTGATGTTTTTTCTGGTTTCACGCACCATTCTATTTTGCGTGAATGATGTTCGAATCACTTTCTGCGGTTCTGCGTTCGTGCCCGGTGGGCCCCTGGATTTACAAGATGGCTACCGCTCACGTCGAAGCGCGGCTACGCACGGCTACGCACGGCTGTGGTGTGAAGTGTTGTACAGTTCACTATTGCGCGGCTGCGCTACCCTTCTGCTCGTACTTTTGTGTTCCCGCCAAAGAAAGGTAGGTCGTTTGTTTTTACCTAAAGTTATTTACCGTAAGATCTCGTTTATGTATCTGCCGGCTTTCGAAATTCACTCTCGCATGGTTTCTAATTCTGCTCAGCTTGGCATTGGCAGTGCGCGCGATCGCATGGTTGTGCCAGAGCCTCAATTTTTTCTGCGCTTTGGTCGAAATACTGATCAGGCCTTGTAAGCGGGTGCTTCAGGGAACACCAGCTGTTGTATCACAATTATACCTTTGTTGGCAGCGGCCGCATACGTCAAAGTATACGAATGTGCACTTGGACAGTTGCAGCGTTGCAGTGCGCGTCTTACAACGTTCGCCGCGCACTTGATGCGCGTTCCCTGCGGGCAACCATTAACGAGGTTTTGCTGTACAGGAATATGCGATGCATTTGTTCGCCTTATCCGCTTTGTTTCTGTATCACATCACACCTGAGTACTTTGTGTTTCTGCGCATATTTCTTTATTGTTGCTTGAGCTGATTCGTTCTAAAAATTAATGAAGCCTGTATCAGTGTCAAATCAGCTCACCAGCTCACCGAGCAACGTTATCCACTGAGCAAAGCATTTTTTGTAATGGAAAGTGCAAATGTTTTCTTGCTTTGCGTGTGTGTGCGCGCGCGCGCGCGCGCGTGTGTGTGTGTGTGTGTGTGTGTGTGTGTGTGTGTGTGTGTGTGTGTATATATATATACGTGTGTGCGTGTATGTATGTGTGTGCGGCGGACGTGTATTTGTGTGTTGTGTGTGCGCGTGCGTGTTTGTGTTGTGTGTGTGTGTGCGCGTGCGTGTGTGTTGTGTGTGTGTGTGCGCGCGCGTCTGTGTTGTGTGTGTGTGCACGTGCGCGTGTGTGTGCGTGTCTGTGTGTGCGTGCGTGTTTGTGTGTGTGTTGTGTGTGTGTACGTGCGTGTGTGTGTGATGTGGATGTGTGTGTGGGGGGTGTGTGCGAGTGTGTATGTTTGTGTGTGTGTGTTTGTGATGGGCATGTGTGTGCGTGTGTTGAGTGTGTGTGTGTGTGTGTGTGTGTTGTGTGTGTGTCTAGCTGTAATAGGTAGCCTTCACCTGCATTGTGAACATAGCCGAGAGCAATGACATTGGGGCTCGGTGTGCGGTGATTAGTGTTTTGTAGTGGTCATTGCATGAACAGTTCTGCTTGGTTGAATAATGCTATTTACCCTAATCGTTGCTGGTGGGAATATGAGAACGCATGGCTTCTTGGCGTGGTATCATTGCATCACCTCGCGTACGAAGCGCTGAGTTCCGGGCGTAAAATAGATAACCAGACGTCTGGGACACGTTCACTCGGCTACTTCTACTTCGAGCGACTAGCCGATGGGACTCGGGGCCTGACGAGTTCACGCGGTATGTTGCGTCATCCCTCCTCTTCCTGCGCTGCGGTGAAGCACGTCTTCTCTTCGGTAGGAGAACCTCGATCGGCGCGTTTCGTGTTAGCATGTTCCCTGCTGCAACTCGTATGAAATCGACGTTCTTATCCTTGGTTTACACACAGTGGTGTGAGGCCGCGAGCATCTCTGGAAAGTGGGCTAATGTGCGCTCGTTGTTCAGGCGGTGACCTGTGGCGCATGTCACATGTGATCTCACAGTGGAGCTATTCTAGCTGCGCTGTTCTAGCTGCGCGTGGCGACATGTTGCAGACATCGATGGTGACGACTCTTAAACAATCCCGGGTTCTGGAGAAGCGGACTTTGTTGTTAGTGGCGTATTGAAGGGCGAATACATCTTTCTTGGGCTCTCGCCCCTGTTTTGTTGCTATGTTGCTACGTTTCGGTACCTCAGCTAGAATGTCTGCTGTTGAATAAAAATATTATCCTAACATTTTAATTACCTTCATATGCTTTTTCGAGCTCCTGGGTACAGCTGTTTTAATACCTACTCATTGTAGAATTAACTTCATAACTTTATTATTGCAGGAAAGTACAAGCTAAGGTGACGTCGGAGATGTGCCGTGCTCCACTTTCATCATTTCAAGGTTATTACGACGAATACTTGCAATATATTGGTGAATATTTCTAAATAGCAAATATTTTGTTCCAGGAGGAAGCTTTCTGACTGCCGGGGCCTTTACCTTCTGCATTGATACCCATGCTGTGATAGAAGCTACCACACCGTACCAGGCATTCAAGATGATGTTCTTCACGCACTTCGCCGTTAATATTGAACACCGCAAGGAGGTCAGCCTTACCCTGGAGTTCACTCAAAGGTGAAATTTAATGGGATTTTTCTGACTTTTTGATGGAGATTCATGCAACTAACATTGATAAAGCAACATTAAGAACGTATAAATATAGACACTGGGGAATTTCCAAAATCTCATACTACACTGCCATTTGGCTAAGCCATAGAGGGATTCAGATGAAGTGAATGACGAAGTGACCATCTTCAGCTTAAGTGGAAAACAGTTTGCGGGAAATCTAAACTGTCATAAAAGTTTTTAATTGATAAGGATAGTATACGGAAGGTTGACGTGCGTAGTACTAGTAACCACTGTTCGATGAGTATGTCGAAGAGAGCAATAGACAATATGAATTTTTTCATTAATTTATATAAGAGCTACGCGCACTTTTTGCTTCGCAGTCTGACTGCTGGAGCAATGTGTGTGGCCGGGCTAGTTGGTATGTCATAATAATGGGCAGAAAGAAAAAAAAAAAGACAAAAAAAGGGGACCGATGACAATGGGCGTTTCAAACGAGAATTGCTATGAATAAAAACGGGCACAGATTGCGTCAGCGACACATCTATCAGTTTACTTGGTAGCGACACACGACCTTTTCATATATCTCTTTGTTTATAATGGAGAACATATGCACGCATGCGCTTGACGTTCAGTATGCTCTTTCCCTCCTTGTCTGGGGCAGTCCATTAAAACCCGCTGTAAAAATAGCGCCCGTGGTGTCCTGTCATCCACTTTGTCCGTGTCCAGTCGCGCTACAATGGCTTCAGTATAATTTTCTGGAAATCTAAATTGTGAAGTCAACAGTGCCTATCGTGCAGTTGTGCTTACGCAGTACATACACACCTGTACAGTAAATGCTCGTTAATTCGGCCCCCGTTAATTCGAAAAATTAGATAATTCCGATGTGTTCTCTAATCTCGGCAAGCACATGTATCGTTTAATGACATCTTTGTTTTGTTTAATGACATGGTAGCTTTGTTTTGACTTCGATGCTATGCGCGCGCAATGTCACAAAACTCAAGCATGGTGAGAGCTATAGAATATAAAGACCTTCAGCAGGGCTCCACAAGTTGGCATAAAACTCGCTTGCTACAATGTGATGGACGAACAATGACTTGTCGGCCACTTTTGTGGCGAAAAAATTGTCACGTGCACGTGGTAGTGTTGCTGATGGCGGTACACAAGAAGGGATGGGTTTAGAACACGTGTCGGCTTAACCTTTTGAGGTTTAGTGATTCCAATTGGAATCATGAATTTTTTAGATAACAGTAATAATATCTGGGGTTTTACGTCCTAAAACCACGATTTGATTATGAGGGACGCCGTAGTGGAGGGCTCCGGAAATTTTGACCATCTGGTGTTCTTCAACCAATTTTGTAGGTAAGTCAGAAACCACCTGATAAAAAAAAGTTTTTTCGCCCGCTCGGACTCATACTTAGCGCTTGCTGCCAACCCCGTGCACATAGAAAAGTGAGGTCACGTGAAAATGAAGAAATTACAGAAGTAGTTGTGCTGTTCCCCCCAAATGATCCCCCCCGCTGAATAAGCGTCTTTCATCGTGCATAAGTGGGACATCTGTGACGTTTTTAAGTGCGGAGCACATTAGGGGGCCGGGCTGTCGTAGGCTGTGATCGTATGCTGTCGTCGTCGCTTGGTGGTGGTGGTCAAAACATTTATTAACCATTAAATGGTTACAGAGAGGTGAGGTGATTGGGGTACTAGGTGGAGCCCCTATTCCAGAGCGCCATTGGCAAGCAACGCCGCCCGCGTCCGTAGAACCAGGGCCTTTTGGGTCTTGAGGTCCTGACAGCTGAGCAGGGCCGCCTCCCAGTCCTCTCTCGTTGGGTTGGGGTTGGGGGGGCATAGATGGGTTTAATAGGCACGCCCAGACTATGTGGAAGGTGTCAGCCACCTCTCCACAGAACTGGCACGTGCCATCAAAGGATGGGTTGAAATGTTGTAGCACCGCCGGGCACAGTACAGTGTTTGTAAAAAGTTTTATAAGGAGGCGCTCGTCAGCGCGATTCAGTCCCTTACAAGGGTCCGGATAGCGCCGGTGCTCCTCCTTGTAGTAATTGGTGATGTCTTTGAATGAAAGGGCCGAATTGTCTGATTGGGAGTAGGCTTCCAAAGACAGGGAGATAGCCCGGGAAGAGAGTGTGCGGGCTGCCTGATCGGCCTGTTCGTTTCCCTGGAGTCCCTGGTGACCGGGGGCCCAAACCAGATTACGCGGAGTTGGATCTACGTATCGGCAGCTAGGTTCCAGTATGCGCTGAGCAAGTGGGGGGAGCCCACCCTAGCCCATAGTTCCGACAGGCCCCTCGCGAGTCGGTGATGATGTGTTTCGATGAGGGATAGGTGAGAGCCAGAGCGATGGCAATCTCCTCCGCGTGTGTTGCGCTGTAAGCTTTGAAAGTGAGCCCGTTGACTACGTTTGTGTAGTGTACGACAGCGGCCGTATACCACCCCCCGTGGTGTGGGCCGGCAACGTCCACGTAGCAGACATGTTGTTGTTGACCAAAGTGTCGCTGCAACGCTTCCGCACGCGCCTGGCGGCGACCGCTGTGGTCTTCTCTGGACATGTTGCGGGGAAGTGGTCGGACCCGGAGGGCGCGTCTCCAAGGCTCTGGCACTCTCACCCTTTCCGCGTAACACAGGCAGAACCATAAATAGCACAGCAGTCTGAGCGCGCGCTCGCGCCAAGGCGAAGTCGTCATCTTCTTGCTGTTCGAGCGCCTTGATGACTATAAGTGAGCGCGCGCTCGCGCCAGGGAGAAGTCTTCTTCCTCTTGTTCTTTGACCGCCTTGATGGCGATAAGTGTGGAGCACTTTAGGGGCCCGGGCTGTCGTATGATGTCGTTGCTTGGAGTAACGCAAGGAAAACCACGTAAAAAAATAGAAAAAGAAGAGGACGCAAGTGCGAAATAGAAAAAGAGAGAAAGGGAAAATAGGAAGAATAGAACGCGGAGCACAGGAGATCACAAGAAGCACTGGGAAATTTTGGACCTGGCTCTTATAGATTGGAACATTTCATTTGGGCTTGAATTATATCGTAAAACAAGTCTGAATCAGAGCGAATGAACTAGATATGAATATTTTGAAACAAAATTATCACCACCCTGGTGCTTCCGTCGATGTCGTTCTTTGTTGCTTGGTCGTAATGGCGATAACTGTACTTGTAGAGCGAATGGTCGTTCCAGGCAAAAGGCGCATCATTCTGCACTGTCGGCAGTGTTTGCTCGTTCTTGGCATCTACTGAATGCGTTTAAAAAAATTTTTCAGCTCTTCCTGTTATCTCATTTTATGCCGCGCCGTTTCGGATCACTTCTTTTTTACGGAATAGATCGGTGCCCCATTTCTTCAATTTAGTTTTCTTCTACTTCAAGCGTATACCATCTTGGAGCGAAAGATGGACATGATACTGTCGCGCAAAACTTGAAAAGAAACATTAAAAGGCAGAAAGAAGTGGGAGAGTCGGCCTCTTGAGCTTTGTCTTCGAGTGTCTCCCTACAACTAATTGTAGTGCAAAAGCACGATAGGAAAGAGACTAGCACACAGATGAAACAGATTGGATGCGGCCATGTTGGTTGTCTTGGTCATGATAGTTGACGCAGCGCTAGTTTAATTGATCTGGCTTGATTTGATTGAAGCTGATGCAGGATTTGGCAAATTTTTCATCCGCAACCGCCTTTTTAAGTTCGCAATACAATGAGGTTTTGCCCCATTTTGATATAAATTGTTTTAAAAGTGAAATGCACCTGGGCGCGCTTTACGCTCCTGTGAAAATAAGCCTAGTTTATTTCTCGTTCTGGCCCTTTTAGAAAAAAAAAAACAAAAAAAAAACGCGCCACAGTGATCTTAGTTATGTATTGCAAATTTAAATTTTGGTAATTGGACATGATGCTATCCCATCGAAATCATTTTTGAAGGAAGAAATTAAAAGTAATCAATACACTTCGAAATAATAATTACTTTGTAAATAATTTGTCCAGGAATTTGTTTTCATTGAAAAGTACCAGCCCTGATTTTTCTTTTTTTATTTGGACTACCATAATCATGCGCATCTAAAATTGTGAAGGCCAGTTTGCTTACGCTAAAAGACCCTGGGCCTGAAATTTAGGCCTGAAAGGGCTGTCTTGAAAGGGGTCTTGAATCGCGGACACTGTGAACGATGTCCTTAATGACAATGATTGCGTTGTTGTTTTTTTTTTCAGTGTGTTTGACACTTGTTAATTTTTTTTATTGATACTGTCGATAATTCGGCATTCCGTTAATTGGGATATTCTTTTCCGGCCCCGTGAAGTCTGAACTAACGAGCTTTCACTATGTATATATGTGTTTGTATGTGCGTGTTTGTATTGTTCTATGAGACCTTGTTCTGTGAAGAGCATTATTTCGTTCTGAGTCGTTACACTGCAAGAAGTAACATTTTGTGAAGCATTATGTAATTTCCTAGACATGAACTACCATCTGGATCATGTGGTTATTTTTTTGACTGATTCCACACAACAGACCTTTAAGAGGCAATACGAGTGTTTCTTGAGCGCTTTACCAACATAATCGTTGTTGTTCTCAGTGTGCCCAATTGAGTTCAGCATAGCGATGTAGTAGCCGATATAAATACCATCATTATTCTCTTTTAGGGCAATCGCAGCACTCAACCCAGACAGAGGGACGAAGATTGAGAAGTCAAGGAAGCAACACTACCTCACACTAAAAGTGGCCGACTTAATGAAAGCTCTACGAGACCACGAACTTATATATATATCTGTGCGTATATTTTCGAAAGCCAGTTTGAATCTACAGTGCCAAGTGGTATGCTGTTTTCGTAATTTTGAAGCTGTTTACTTCTATGCGACATTTTCTGTGCTTAAATAAAGATGCATTTTTTTAATATGAAATGAGAATTCAGTGTAATGTGCCTGTTTTTACTGCGTTATTTACTAGGGTGCTCGAAACATTTTCCTGCGGGTGAAGCTCCAAGAACTTCAAGGCAGTAATTTAAATAACATGAAGGCAATAACAAAAAACATGTATTCTTTGTTACTTGATATGCACACTAGCGCTTACAACGTGTCTGTAAGCGAAAATGATAGCAGCGAAACAACAGGAAAATGACAAGAGAAAGCAGTTTTTTTTCTGTTATTGAAAACTGAAGCATGTTTTTAAACATGAAAGTTCTGAACAGTAGAACAGAAATTAACAGTGAAATAACCGAAAGAAGAAGAACAGAAAACAGAGTTTTTTCTGTAAGGCAGAACTGAAAATTGTGTTTTAAGCAGACAATTTCTGTAAAATTTATGTAAACGTAAAACGGAAAAACATGTAAAAATACAGAAAAACCTGAAAACAGAAAACATATCTTTACAGATATTTTCTGGCAAGAGAGCTGCCAGACATTTTCTGTTTTTTTTTCAGAAAATATTTTTTACAGTGTAAAACGAAAAAATATGTAAAAACACAGAAAAACCTGAAAACAGAAAACATAGCTTTACAGATATTTTCTGGCAAGAGAGCTGCCAGACATTTTCTGTTTTTTTTCAGAAAATATTTTTTACAGTGTACAGCAGTTAGTTACTTCCGCAAACAGCGTGTTCAAGCGCAGTTTGCTTGTGCGATGACATGGAAAATGTAGACTTCGCTCTGTTGATATAAACACGCATAGCAGACAAGCCCCAGCAGGTGCGACTAGAAACTCGTCTCCACTGGTAGCATGGCAGGTGCCGCCATTAGTAGGGCGAATATGCAGCACAGAGAAGTACACTTCCGGATTATGAAAATGGTCTATTCTGACGAATTATTAAAACACCCAGGTATTCGTACGTACTTTCTTTCTTCAGTGGTACATTGTACAAATAGTACAGTAATTGAAGTGTAATCTAGTTTTTGATAAATTAAATACACACGCGTTTTATTGCAATAGCAATTATATGAACACTCTCGGCTGCTTTTCGCCGTCGTCGTCGGCGTTGGCATCGCCGTCGCCGTCATGCCCCGTATATGTATAGGTATATATATATAAATATAAAAGCCATGAAGAAAAATAATTCAGACATATATTTTCCGACGCGCGGATTCGAACGGGCGGCCTCTCACTCCGCAACGCGCGGCGCTAACCGCTATGCCAAAGAAGCGCATGTCCTTCAGCATGCTAACGGCGAGCTATTTATATACACCCTTCACCGCTGGCGGTACGCCGATCTCGGGGGAATATCAGCGTGTTCTCTGCCTTACCAGCAAACCAGCGAGATGGCGCGAAGTGCGCGCTGGGCGCCACTCGTTGCAACCTGCCCTTTGCCCTCGCGGCGTAGTCGCCCGTGCCCGCGCGCTTATCTTGGGATGGGGGGATGGGGGCGGTTTTACGTCGTGTGCTTTCACCGGAGAGATTGCGTTTAGGTTACAGAGCGCACAAAGGTCACTTCGCTCGCTGCAGAGGCCCCGTTCGCGAAAGAAGCGCGCTGTTCAAACACGGTGAAGTAACAACTGTGACACTTGTTAGTTCGCGCTCGTCCTGTGTTTGTTCTTTTCGTGCGTCATTTGCGCTTGAGCAGAGCGCTCCAAATTTCGATCTGCTTGGCGTTCTTCGCGTGAAATCTAAAGTTGTTGCTATCGCGTTCATTGCTTCGCCCTTGGGGCGAAACTGTGACTTTTTTTTGTATTCCAAGAAAAATATGTCATTTAGCTCACCAATTATCAATGTGCGCATGATGAGTCATGGTGAAGTGCGGTGGTGTTTTGTCTACAACACTGTAATTTTTTTTTGTATACAGCACATTTCATCTACCAACAAACATATAGAAGATGTAATTGCTGGACAAATATCAGTAACATAAAACAATTAGCGCAGCTTGCACTAAGTCACGCAGGGTTGGGTCACAGCAGAGCTGGTGGACACCAAGCTCGTCCTGGCTTCGCTAGGCTTTTACCGTTTCACCTCTCTCTTTCCCACCTCTTGCTATACTATACTACACATGGTTATGCTTGCTCTCGCTTCCTTTTTTCTCTCTGTTTATTTCTATTTCTTTATTTCTCTCTCTGTTTGTTTCTCTTTATCGGTCTTTATTTCCTTCTCTCTCTTTGGTTCTCTCTTTCTCTCTTTCTCTTCCTGTCTTTCTTCCTTTTCTTTATCTTTATTTCTCTTTCTATGCTATGGTTTACTCTCTCCTCTCCGTCACATCTCTCCTCCTCACCCTCAATTCCTTCCCACGCTCTTCCTATGCTATACTATAGTGTGCTATACCGTACTACTATATAACACTATACTGTGTTAATTTCATATTATACTATACTATACTATACTATACTATACTATACTATACTATACTATACTATACTGTACTATACGCGGCGTCTATGCGATGCTCTGCTAGCGTGCCTCTATAGCGAAGGGTTTGTCGCAACAGCACAGCTAACCTTCGGATTGTGGGTGCGCAGGCTCTAATCTCGCTTCCCCAAGAAATATTTTTTTTTCCCGAAGAATTTATCTCTTTCGCTTTCTTTCTATAACTTCCTTTCTCTCTCTCTCTCTCTCTCTGTACTCGTTCTCTCGCCCATTAGAGTTATTGCATCCCATGGGGGGGGACAAATGGTGCACTTGTTCTGGGAACTTTATTTATGCTCACAGATGGTAGGTTCATATGGGTGGAGCCCATATTCCAGGGCCCCACTGGCTTCTGCGGCTCGCCGGGCCTGGTCGAGGGTTGCCAGCTGGCAGCAGAAGAGGTCGAAGACGAATAACAGGGTGAAGAGGGGGGTGCACCAGTTTATGATGACGATAATGTTTTATCTACTACACACGGTAAACCTCCCACATAACAGCTCTGCCGTAAAAACTAAACATAAAAGCGGACCCAAACCAGAGTCCTGTGCGACTCCTAATGTAGCAGCTATATATTCTAAGCATTTTTCCATTCAGGATAACACACTTTGTTGAGAAAGGTAACATTCAATTCATCACGACATAGTCGAGTCAATGTGTAATGCATTAAGCCTAAATCATATAAGTGAGTGCGACACCGTTTCGAAAGCGTTCGAAAGTATAAGAAACCGCAGCATACCTGTCCAGTTGCATCAACGCTCCATATTATGTCACGATAGAACTGATATAGTTGTGTTGTTAAGGACATGCAGTTTCCTTCGAAATCTGTGTTGTTATTTTTTTATTATTTTCGAAAGTCTGCCCTTAGTCATAATAATTTTTATTAAAAAATTCACATGCAAATTTGCCTCGTGTATAAAGTCAAGTAATGAGCGGTGGTAAGGTCCAAGGATCCAGCGGTCGAGGTCGGATGATCGGCCAGGCCTGTGGCCTGTTGCACGGAGGTGACGACGACGACTTAAAGGGACTGTCTACCGCTCGGGAAAATTTTTCTGATTGTGGCGAAAATGAGAAGATCGTTCATCACATCGGCGGCAATGAGCATGCTTTTGTTCCACAAAAAAAGAATTATAATTTTAATTTGACGTCGAAAGTCGACAAAGAATGACCGCTAGCGTCACCAAACAGCGATGTGGTTCAATCTATTGGTCGGACAAGAAATCCTCGCAGGTAGACTCATTTTGCTTAAAAACAAACATGTGTAACTTGAAATTGTATTTTACGCACTTGAGGCAGCTTTAGGTTGCGCCAAAGAGTAATTATTGCTTTTTTCCTCACGCGTTCAGAGAGGCGCTCGGTGGCGCCTGTCTACGGCGGCGAAACGCGAGCGCTGCGTCCGGCACCGCTCATAAGAAAAAAAAATTGTCTTCGGGAATTTTCGAACCATGCCCGTGAGTCCAACGTAATCTAGTAACGTAGCACGAGTCCTCATCAGTAAAGTGCACACCATTCACCAAGGTGCTACTATGACCAAAGTGCTACATTGAAGAAGATTTTGCCATCACGTTCCGCTTCACCAGGGCGTCCATGCTGGCTCTCATATCGCATATACAACACAGAACACCTAAACATAACTGAAAGACAGCAGGAACCTTCTGTTATTTTGTGAAGCACTCCTTATGTTCATTTTAGTAGCGCGGTTGGCATGAGTGGAACCACTACAGTTCGTTTCACAACCCCGGCGTGCCAGTGTTGCTGGAACAGACCAACTTTTCCGCTCGACCGCGGTGGTTTGTCAGGCAGACTGAACAAAGCTGGAGAAACCGTGGTAATAATACTTTATCTGACAATATGCGTGCTTAAACGACCACTACGGTATTTGTTTTATTATTAAACAAAAATTGATGAAGTCTGCAAAAAGAGCGCGCGGTTTCAGTTTGCGACTTTCACCGGCACTACAGTCGTCATCGCCTCCACCAACCAGTGTTGTGGGCATTCATCCCACCAATGGAAGAGGACCGAATGCATGCAGATCGCAAAATTCTGTTTTAAGAATTTCTACTCACTTTCCAGAGAAACCGCTGCAAGGTTCGGCACTTCAGACGGTACGCTTTTTATTGCGATACAAAACATAAAAGTGATGAACGACGGTAGACAGTCCCTTTAATTGCAGACCTGTGCAAGTCCACAATAAGAGTGTGGCAGCCACATCGCGGATTGGGGCGTCGCAAAATGGGTACGATGTACCCATTTTGTACTGCTGTACTGCTGTACCGATGTACTGCTACGCCCAAAGGATGGTCACGAATGGGGTATTCAGGCATTTCCACATGGGACAGGTGTAAGTGGCATTGGTCTGTGGTCACCAGCCATCTATATGCATCCGGGACGAAGCGAATGATTTTCCAGTCGCGTGGTAAAATACTTGTCGATAGAGATTTTTCAACGAGTACATCAAGGCACATGGTAATTGGTGTTTCGCCGCGTTTCAGTGCACGTGGGACACTCAATCTGTGCAAGTAGATTTTCTGTCGTCGACAATATATATTATTCAATATATTATTGTCATACCAATAATATACTGAAGAATATTGCGTTGCTAGAGCAGCAACTGTGAACTCTGCTTATTAGGGCGCGGTCGCGATCGCTGGCGCTATCTCGGCAGACATCACCAACCGGCTCGGGCACCAGTCTACGTGCTGCGCTCTCACCGCTTCGCGTTCAGACAACAGACTGCACGAAAACCGCTTCTCTCCCTGAAGCGGCCGTATTCCCTTACACTAGCGTTTTACAGCGGAGCTGTTAAAGCCGAGCTCGAACGGCCGAAGTATCGTCCAACACGCAAGTTTAAACTGCACGAAGAACACAACACGTAAGAACATAGAAACACGCACACACGCGTGGCGCTTCGTGTGGGTGCGCGTTTATATGTTCTTATATGCTGTCTTCACGCCGTTTAAACTTGTCTGCTGAATCTACGAACCAATTAGCCCAGCAACATACTATACTGAGGTATTGCCCGAAACCTAGCGAATGAAAGTGAGAAGGAGGGAAGAGGGTGTAGCATAGCATAGCCATGTATAGCCTAATATACTGCAATGGGGTGGAAAAGAGAAGTGAGGGTAAAGAGGAGTAATGTGAGGGTGAGGAAAAGGGGAAAGGGTAAAACGTATACCATATCCATGTACATTATAGTATAGAAAAGGGTGAGAGGGAAATGAGGGTGAGGATTGAAAGGAGGGGAAAGGGTGAAACATAGCATAGCTTTTATAATATAGAATAACAAGGGGTGGGAAAGGGAAGTCAGGCTGATGAGGAGGGAAAGAAGGATGGAGGGTATAGCATAGTTTAGCGGAGGCGAGTGGAGGAGGGAGTCGAGTTGGAGGCTGGGGACATGCAGCTGTTCAAGCGGAGAGGAGGTTCCTTCACTTCTAAACAATGACAATGTTGGCCTAGCTTTGCATCACTTTGCACTTCATCGCTGAGGCCTCCCTCAACTTCGCTGTATACATTGGCCTTTACGACGCTAAGTCAAGTTAAAGTCACGCGTTAATATGTAGTGTTACACGAGATCGGATCCCAATCAGAGTTAGCGGCTAGCTTTAGTTCGTATAACATTACCATTTGTTGCTATCGCATTCATTGCTTCGTCCTTGAGGCGAAACTGCGATTTTTTTTTCCGTAACATTCTCGCTAAGTTCGAAAGGAAACATAAGCGAAATACCTTTTGCAAGTGGATCAGTATCGCAGCTGTGTTAGGGTAAGAACACTGAATTAAAAAAAATAAAAGTGGTTTATAACGCAGCGTGGTCTCTCTCAACTGCAAATTAATTATCTTACTATTACAATTTAACTCCTGCGTTCCCAAGAAATGAGAACGACACTGCTTTAAAGGGACACCAAAGTGAAACAGTGACTTGGGTTACATTGATTACTTGCACTCTTATAAATCTAATGGCGTTAATGTCACCATCATATGTTCATTATTAGAGGAGAAAATGAAGGTTAAAGTTTCATTTTCAAATTTGGCGCCGGAATCACCGCGGGTGTCGTCACGAATTTCAAAATGTATCTTTCGTATTTTCGCGACATTGGTTCGATGAAATTTTTTGAAACTTGGTATGTTAAGTTTATGCCCCCCCCCCCCCCCCCCCCCCCCCCCTAGATGACAATGTACTTCATTTTTACCTGATTAGAAACTACGTAGGACCCACTAAACGCCGTCAAAGTCTATGACGTCACGGTGTTTGGTGCGGGAATTTCAAGGTGGCGTCTCCACCCGCATTTTCCTTTCGCGCGTTTTCTTGCTTACCAAGCCTCGTCTCGCGGTAGGAGTGGTGTTTTTAAGGGTTATGGAACTGTAATTTACTAATACGCGAAAAATCGTTTTTCTCTTTAGTGTCCCTTTAAGTACTTCCAGTACGGTTTAGGCCTCGTTTAAATTTTTTACTCGGTTTACTGAATTAATAATTTTTAGCCTTTTCTTATTTTACTTTATATTAACAGGTAATCTTCGTTACTTTTTAAATGAGAAGCTGATTTACTCTTTTTAAACGCGTTGAGTGCCTTCTTACATCTGAGAATAAATTTTAATATATGTTTCGTTGCCCATGACTGTGCACTTCTTTAAGACGTGAAGGTCCGCCTCGGTGGAACAGTGGCTACGGTGCTCGGCTGCTGACCTAAAGGTCGCGGGTTCGATCCCGGCCTCGGCGGTCGCATTTCGATGGAGGCGAAATGGTAGAGGCCCGTGTACTGTGCCGATGTCAGTGCACGTTAAAGAACACCAGATGGTCAATCATATCGTGGCTTTGGCACGTAAAACCCCAGATATTATTATTTAAGACGTAAAGAATCTACTTTTGGGACATGTGACCTTAGTAAAGCGAGAAACACGTTCTTGAAATTGCACAACATATCATGTACTACGTCACTCGCCTAAGATAAATACTCAGGAACAGGCAAGTAATCCCTAAGTGTGTGTGTGTTCTGCTTGTGTTTTTTTTTTTTTTTTTTTTTTTTTTTTTTTTTTTTAAGAAAACGCATCGTAGTCACCTTATCTCGAGAAAATGGACCTTCCTGCTCGCGGGTAACTTCGGCTGTTTCTTTGTCTTTTGATGTCAGCGTAGTTATAATGCCTTAACGCGTTACCTTCTAATTACACGTTGTAATGCTTTAGCGCATTCCCGCAACTTCTTCCTCGTACATCTTGTCTCAGCGGAGTAACCTTGGCCGGCCCTGTACTGCGAGTCTTTAAATTTTTTTGGTATTAAGACGCACTGTCTGGCGCTCGTTGTACAAGGAAAATTGGACAATAATCTTTCTTTGCTTACTTTCGTTGTAGCTTCCTAAGCGGTGCGTCATTTCCACAGACCTGAGTTTAGTTCTCAGACGGGTTTTGAAAAGGGTTTTGTGCCATAATTTCTGGATTCATATCATGGACTGAGGGTTAATTGTCAACGCCGTAAACAAGGTTTTTTCCAACGACTTCTGTTCTCTAAGTGGTTCCGCTTCTTGTGCGAATCCTTAGTGCGTTGCATGAGATGACCTTTCACGTCTGCCTGTTGTAGAACATTTTTAATTATGCCCTTTACCTGGTCCTGAGTTTGACTAAAATTATCTTTCGTTTCCGTCATTATGCTCTCATTCTTTTCGAACCTTGCTATGTTTTGATAAAAAAAGTACTGGATTGGATCACCAGTTATCTATCACAGCGTCGACAATGTGTTATTCTCAATGCCACTACTTCTTCTACGGTGGAAGTAACATCAGGTATTCCTCAGGGTTCCATTTTAGGGCCGCTACTGTTTTTAGTTTACATTATTAGTGATATTCCTGACGGGACTTCTTGCCGAGCACGTTTATTCGCTGATGACATCCGTCGTGTATAGAAAAAACAAAAAATGAACAGGAACCGCATTGAACGGCAGGCTGACCTTACCAGAATTGTGCAATGGTGGGAGAAGCGGAATATGCAATTTAACGTGAAAAAAAATGTGTGCATGTGTCTTTTGCTAAAAAAAAAAAAAAAAAAAAAAAAAAAAAAAAAAAAAAAAAAAAAAAAACGAAACAGGATGAAACGCGTTACCTTCTGAATAGTGACGTCATTGATTAATCAATGTATAAATACTTGGGTGTATAACCCTTACGAGCGACTGTTTCCTGGAATGCGGATGTGCATGGCCGTAGTTGCGAAAGCTGCCAAAACACTAAATTTCATTCAACGAAATCTGAGATGCCTCACCTGCTGTCCTAAAAAGTACTGCTTATATTTCGTTCATCCGCCCGATTTTAAAATATGCGTGTTGTGCGAGGGAACCACGACAAAAGTCCCTTATTGATCGAGAAAACACAGAACAGAGCGGCAAGGTTCGTTCTAAATCGGATATAAGCGAGGTGATAGCTGTACTGAAATGAAAAACAAGCTGAGATGGGAAGCGCTCTCCTCTCGCAGAAGAAAGTTGCGCTTGAAATTATTATTTCATATATACCCATAAAAAGACTGGCATTAATAAAGGACACTTAACTTAAACCACCGCATTAGCTGTCTAGACGATCCAATCATGACCTTAAAATTCAAGAATTTTTTTTTGTTCATACTGTCCAAGAGTTGGAATCAATTGTCTTGTGACTAAGTGTGCTGTTCTAATGAACACTTGTCTTTTTACCAAGCTTGCAAACCCCTCTGCTTACACGCCTTTGGGCACAGCAGGGTATTTCTGAATAAAGAATAAAGAAAGAATAGAGAACTCAGAAATTAGGCTTTCCTAGCCCCTTTGCAAACATTTCCACACATCTATACCAAGGTGTGTCATGAGGGCCCGGGTTTAGTTCTAAGGTATACCCGGCACTATTAAAAAAATATCAAGTAGATCACCCAGTTGGAACGATAAAGCAGAAACCCTTCAAGCGCAGTCTGCGCATGCTGCACCCACGGTTTGGCGTTACAAACGCATGGAACCGTGTGACGAGCCGTCAACGCACTCACTAGTTTCTGCGTTTCCAAAGGTTAGTACTGGCTAGCCTGCAGCAGCAACAGCGGAGGTGGCGTCATGACAGCAACTACGCCTACCCCAAATCCCACGAAACCAATTGTGCTGTACATCTACGAGGCATATTCAGAAAGTAATGGGCCGTTTATTACACTTAACTATGGGAGGCTCAGAACAAGGTTGTACGCACCAAGGGCCATGTACTGGTTCTTTCTGCTGACATTAAGGTTATTGTTGGGATCCAGCTATCGTCGGTTGAATGCAAGCGGCAATGTCCGGCGGAATGCGTCACTTCTACAAGGTATACGGAGCGGTTGCGGTGATTCCGTGTTTGGTGTGCGAAATGATCAGCAGCTGCCGAAATTCATTCGCGAATTGTATACTTTACGGACTTTCAGCAAGGAGTGAAGTAAATGTTACGCAATGACGTAAAGAATTCAAGGATGCCAGCACAAACGTGCATGATGAAGAGCGATAAGAAAGGCTTAGTATCCAGACCAATGAAATCGTTGAGCAAGTGAACCAAGAACTGCAATTCGATCGACTGCGACGATAAGCGTTCTGGGTGATCTATTTCTTTTTTTTTCTTTTTTTTTACGCTCCACTATTTGTACGATTGTAACATAAAACCCCAGATAATGCAAATCGTGTGCCATCGATGTGGGTACCGAAAATGCTTAGAGGAGAACATGTCCGTTGCTAACTTTAAGTTTGAAGTGCCTTGACGATGCGGACAAAGAAAGTGGACAGGAGAGCGCTTGCTAAGCGCTGTCCCGTCCACTCTATCTTCCTGTCCACCTATCACAGACGAAAGCTTTTTCTGGAGCATACACAAAGAAATGAACCGGTTCTGTCGCGCTAAATAGAGTGCCCAGTAAGCCTCTCGTCTAAGCAGGATGCACAGTATATGGTATCTGCGTGACTGAGAAGCTGCTGACTCCAGCAGCAGAAACATTAGCGAATCAACGGTTAGCTCACGAATTCAAAGCGGCTCGTAGATGCAGGCGCACAGCACTCGACTCGGAATATAAGTAGAGACGCGCTGAACTAACCTTTTACGACAAGTGGCGAACATGGCGCTCAAACAATGTTCATTGAAGTCTGCTACAAGAGCAAAAAAAAAAAAAACCACGCCATATCCACGAAGTGAATGATGATGAGTGGGCGAAGCTCGATCGTTTTCATCCATGGCAGAAAGAGAATGTGTGGTCTGGAACGCGCTTATACTTCATGGTCATCGTCCTGAGGCCCGTGTCCTTTCTGCAGGACACGGGCCTCAGGTGCTCACCGAGTAAATCAGAGCTGCTTTTGTATAGACCCAGCAGGCGGGGACGCAAGCCAAAAGACTGGAAGCCCCTGGCAGAGAGTGACATCAACCTGCATACGAAGAGTGGGGACACAATCCCTAAGGTCGCGTCGATCCGCATCCTCGGTATGACCGTGGAGTCGTCGGGCACCAATAGCCAAACGATCCTCCGGCTCGCAAAAAAGACTGACAGCACCATCGGCCTTATCAGGAGAGTCGCCAACAGCCGCAGTGGTCTTGCAGAAGACAACCTGGTCAGGCTTATCCACGCGTTCTTACTGTGCCACTTTACCTACTTCGCGGCCATGCATGTCTGGAGGAGGGCTGAGCGGGATAAATTGAACGCCATGATCCGGAGAGGCATCAAGAGCGCTCTTGGTATCCCGAACTACACGCAGACGGAACGACTCCTCCAGCTGGGAATGCACAATACGCTCGAGGAGATTGCGGAGGCACAGGAGAGGGCACAGGTCATCAGACTCTCGGGCACGAAGGCTGGGAGGCGACTCCTGATGGCCATGGGTATCCCGTCGGCCACAGTGGACGACAATTACCAGGGATTGCCAAGAAGACAACGTGAACAAATCATCGTTTCCCCCATTCCGCGCAATATGCACCCGCTGCGAAACACGGGAAGAAGACGGGCCAGGGCAGCGGCGATCCTCCGCAGTGTAGCAGAGGTCCCTGGGGAGAGCTGTTTTGTCGACGCGGCCAGGTACGGGAACAGCAACAAATACGCAGTGGTCTCGGTCGACCAAGCTGGTTCGGTCATCAACGCCGCATCGATTGAATGTTCCTCCTCGAGCGCTGCCGAGCAGGTGGCCATCGCCGTCGCTCTCCTCGACGAGAAGCGCGCGAACGTATACAGCGACTCACGGGCAGCCGTCCGTGCCTTCGCCGTCGGCGCAATCGCCAAGGAAGCACGCCGTATTCTCGGTGAAAAAGACATCTCTAACCCCATCTTAAAGTGGTTCCCTGCTCACATGGGTCATTTTGAAGGAGGCCCCACCAACCTCAACGAGCTGGCCCACTCCAAGCCGCGAGGTATGACGTTCCGCGCCCACGGAGGTTCTCCCCAGCCCACGACGTTGGACAATAGAGATCAGCCCACCACATACAATGAAATTACGCAGCACTTCTACCTAAGCAGGAGGGTCTACCCCCCTCCTCACAGAAAACTACACAGAGCCCAGGCCATGACGCTTAGACTCCTGCAGACTGATTCATATCCAAATCTGGCCTTATTTCACAAAATTTACCCGGATACTTACACTAGAAGCTCGTGTCCCCTTTGTGGGGAAGTAGCTAACTTAGAGCATATGCTCTGGCGATGCCCCTCGTTACTGGGCAGTGAACAAGCCGACCCAGCCAAGTGGAGCTCCGCCATCAGAAGCCCCAACAAGGGGGGATCAGCTTTGGGCCGTCCAGAGAGCCCACGATGCGGCGGTCAGGCTAAGCCTGCCCGCCCCAACGTGGGAGAAGCCCACTGCGCGCTAGTCGCGTCTCTCAGGACTATATTTAATAAAGTTCCACCATCCATCCATCGCCATTGTTATCACGTGTAGTGGGTACATTCCACTATACTGGAACGCGCTTATACTTCATTGTTAAGAAAGGGAAAATAGACAACCACCCGTGTGTAGCAGGAAGCCACACGGAGCGCTTGCTAAGCGCAGAACTCATTTGCAATACTTGTGTCCATGTGCTTCGAGTTGTCGATGAATTCGCCCTCGCGCTGCCAATTGCTAGCTTCCTGGTTAGATCAATAGGTAGAGCGACCGCCCCGGAAAGGCGTTGGTCCCGGGTTCGAACCCCGAACCAGGACGAATTTTTCGGCAACTAAGAAGCTTTCTTTCTGAGAAATCCCTACGGATTTCCGTGTGGCTTCGTGCTACACACGGGTGGTTGTCTATTTTCCCTTTCTTAACCCTTCCGCCACCTTGCGGGATTCCGCAGAACTTATTTGCAATACTTCATCGTTATCACGTGTAGTGGGTACATTCCACTATACTGCGTCATCGTCATCTTTATCACGTGTAGTGGGTACATTCCACTATACCGGAACGTGCTTATACTTCATCGTTATCACGTGTAGTGGGTACATTCCACTATACTGCGTCATCGTCATCTTTATCACGTGGAGTGGGTATATTCCACTACACGTGGCTACCGGCCTACTTACCTACTACTACTACTACAGAGGGGGGGACAGACCCACACCCTAAGGAGCTTCGCCCCTAAAATCACGCCATGTCCATGAAGTGAATGATGTCATCGTCATCGTTATCACGTGTAGTGGGTACATTCCACTATACTGGAACGTGCTTATACTTCATCGTTATCACGTGTAGTGGGTACATTCCACTCTACTGCGTCATCGTCATCTTTATCACGTGGAGTGGGTACATTCCACTATACGTGGCTATCTACCTACCTACTACTACTACGACAACTACAGAGGAGGGACATACCCACACCCTTAGGAGCTTCGCCCCTAAAAAAAGTGAACACCGCCGAATCAAGATAAACGCACTCAGGGCAAGGTAAGTTAGACAACCCTGCATATAGTAATAACTGATGGGACCTATATATATATGTACACGAACTGCGTATTCAGCGCGTTTAACGGCGTGCACAAGCAAACTTTGCTCATACTGCACTCCCCCCCCCCCCCCCTTTTCTCTGTTTCTGAGCTCCTGCTGCGTCAACTCGTCCATGACAGGTAGAACTGTCGTGATGCTGTCGACGCGTTCACGCTCACTCTGACTCAATCGTAAGCTTGAATGAGCTCGAGGTAAGTCCTAAGCTCTATAACTTTTAGTCATAGTCCCCACAAGTCCTCGTCTGAGTGGCTGAGACAAAGCCTAAGTTTCAGTTCCAGTGAACAGGAGCCTTGCGTTAATCTGAGTATATATACGTTCAGGCGAGTGTTTATACCGTGGGATTCGATGCAATTTTCGAAACAGGGCACATCAAACGAGGATGTGTCAAGATAGCCTTGAGTGTATCTCGCGTCATGCGTTCACGAACGGTGTTAGCTGGAAACGGTGAGACTGAGTTAAGTAACGTCAATAAATGTTATTTTCAATAAAACAGTATTCTTCGAATATACCGGGCCAAAGGATGCCATGTCACAGAGTCGGTGTAGGCTGGTTGTTAGGAAATGTGAGTGTTATCAAACAGGAAATAATCAAGACTGGTCGGTATGTGGAGCGTTATTTATGCAGGAGCACGTTTTGCAAGTCTTTCTCTAGAGCATTTCACAAGAAAACTTATGTGTTTTCATGAACAAAGTGTACAGTCCACGGCGTCACTATCAGTATAAGAGCCCTGCTCCGTATACCAAACAACGCAAAAAGTAAAATGGCTTCATTGCAGTATTGTTGGCCCGCAACACACTGATGCGCAACGCACACGGCTTGATGAATGCAAATTAACGTTAGGACGACCACACGTGAAACCTGTATGTTATTCGGAAACACCGGCATGCCCACTTGAATAACACGTACCACGAAAGGCGATCCTACTCTTAGACACCAGTAGAAAACTAACCAGCGGTTTATTGAACCATAACAAGCGGGAAATCTGCGACATAGAACCTATCTATCTATCTATCTATCTATCTATCTATCTATCTATCTATCTATCTATCTATCTATCTATCTATCTATCTATCTATCTATCTATCTATCTATCTATCTATCTATCTATCTATCTATCTATCTATCTATCTAATCTTTGTTTTTGAATACTTGTATACCACTCACAGCCTACATTTTTTTATGATGTCCTTCTCACTCTCAAGGGCATTTCTGTCACCCTCTTGTAACGAGTGCCACGACACCGTTTTGCAGTGACCTGGCAACGTGAGCATGGATTGGGTTTTTCTCCGTCTTGTGTTCACTTGATCCGTATCTCCGTACAGTTCTCTGGCGAGCCGCCCTGTCACGAGTTAGTCTGGCCACACGCGTGCGTGTTTGTCTGGGTATGTACTTTTTCCCGCCTTCTCCAAGCAAGACAACCCCGCGAACCAGCAGCTGTTCGTGTTGATGTCATTCGAGGCGGAAGAGAGGGCACAGTGGTAAACTTACGTCTGGGATACGTTCCCGATCCCCACACTACGATAGTTACTCTGTGCTGTGGATTACTTTTTCTTCTATCTGCATCAAGCTCTGTTCACAATAAATATACTCAATAATTACATTTTATGAAAGAAACATATTCACATAGCTTCAATTTGTTGTGTGGAAGTGCTGGGGCTTCGGGGGGGGAAAATAATGTCAACAGGGATTCTGCATCTGCGCGTTTTTTGCAAACTTACAGCGCAATGGAGTGATAGGAACCCATTCACACCAAAGGCAGAACTTCGTGCATTAAAAAAAATTGAAAGAAGTACAATACAAAACTGCGCTTTTCACATCCACTTTATGCTAGTGATGTTAGGGGTTATGGCTGCTCCAAGTACTTTTTTTCCTTGAGACCCTCGCTGTTTCCACACAAATTGCGCTGCAGTAATAGACAGAAAACAAGGTCAGACTTGTATTCCGTATTCATGGCATAGGTGTGCGCAAGGAGGGGCGGGGCCTGGGGTGCGGCCGCCCCCCCCTAGTCACGTAAGAGGGGGGGCGCAAAATCTGCCCCATACATTGACTTAATAGGGAGGGGGGGGAAGGCGCTGCAACGAAGATTCGCCTCCCCCCCACCCCTGAAGGGGAACCCTGCGCATGCCTATGATTCAGGGGGTCGACATCACAAAACTTCACCTCCTTAAGTGCGTTTTCCCATCGGTCAGTCGCCTTCACTAATTATATGTACCGCATCGTGATTGGCTGAACTATTCTCTTAAGAAAATTTTGAGCGTAAGACGTTTACGTGAATACGCCCAGATGTCCTACTAAACAGCTTTCTCAGAAGCCAAGAAATACAGTGAGACACAAAATAAACAATTCAAACACATAAAGAACCATTCTACAACAATACAGATTGTTTTTCAGGGTCGCCAAGGGCCAGCGATTCGTGCTGAGTTGCGTGCAACTCAGCACGAATCTCTGATCTCTACATTGTTCATGGCACGAACGTACCACGTGGCTTTTTTTTTTAAAACTAACTTAGTTGATTCCTTCTCTCTTTTATTGAGAATATGTACCTAGAAAGTGTAATCTGCGGTAGAGAGGGCAATTCTGCATATCTCAAGGTATACTGAACTATTCAGACGTTGTTTGCACATTACAGTCAATCCTTAAAGGGGCTTAGCAATGTAATTTTTTATTACCTTTGGGACGACTATTCCAACTGCGGCATTGAAGCCGAAAAGAGGAGAAGTCGCAACCATTTAGCGTACGTCACAGGCGTAACACAAGTTAAGACGAAGTGTCTCTGGCAGAACGCTGAGTCTTTCAGTTCTCATCCTTCTTTTTTTTCTATTTTTTTTTTTGTGAATAACTTTGTTTTCACACATCAAGTGCGGTTTTCCTGTCGGAGTGCGATGGAGGTGGAGTCCCACACGCGACCGCCAGACCCAGCAGAGCCCGCGGCAGCTGCTTCCAGAAAGCGCAACGGCACCGAGAGTGACACTGACAGTGACGACACCATGAACTATTATGTCAGCAGTGAAAAATCTGGCGACGACACCTTCGAGCTGGTGAAGGAGCCGTAAGGCAAAGAGACGGTTTCTGAGCACGGCATCCAATTTAAGTGCATCCACCATAAAATCTTCGCGGAGTATCGAGGCATTCACCGTTCCTATTCATGCCTGCTTTCGCCACTGACAACATGAGGCGCCTGAACAGGCAAGCCATGTCCGTACAGCTAGAGGCCCTGGTGACAATGGAAATAAAAGATGTCAGAGTTAACAAGCGCAAGAACGTTTTAGCTATTGACGTCAACCACGCCGCTGCGCTGGATACCTTGCGCAAGGTTACGGAGCTTAATGGGATGGAAGTCCACTGTTACATACCGCTGGGCAAAGAAGTCAGCACCGGAGTAATCTATGATGTTAACGAGACCATTGCCAAACGCCGAATTGCCAGCCCTGATCAAGCCAGCTACAGAAGGACGCCATCGTCACAAGTGCTTTTCGTCTCGGCACGTCACGATGCCTGAAGATTATCTTCAAGGGCGAATCCCTTCCGTCCACGTGAAGGTGGGACACTTTCGGAACGCTGTTCGTCCCTTCGTACCGAGGCCGCTTCAGTGCTGGAAGTGCATGAAGTTGGGTCACGTGAGCAGTGTGTGCAAAAACAGTACCGTTTGTGCCCGATGCACTGGACGCCACCCCACGAACACGTGCCAGGCCAGTATGCTGAAGTGTTCGAATTGCGACGGGCCTCATGATGCCTCTTCGAAGGACTGTCCCATTATTCGAAGGGAAATGGCAGTGCTCAAGAAAATGGTTCGAGATCACTCATCTCACCGGGAAGCGGCTGCATCCATTAGACGACGACGATCCCGTCACCGACGGTGCTCCAAGTCCTCCTAGGCCTCGTAGCCACGTGAACCGCGCCCAAAGTCTCCTCCCCTTCTGCCACCCAGAACAAGCGCAGTCGGGTCAAAGGATAAAGAAGCTCCTAACAGCACAGGAGACGCCTGGCCGGAACTCCTTAGGCTGCACGCAACTGATGAGCGTCATCAGACTTCCACAGCAAGGCAAACTTCATCCGTTCCTTATAAAGCAACAGATGAAGATAAACAACTCGTCGCCATGGTCTTGTCTCTAGTGAATACTGTTCGCGTGTTCGTCGACAAGATGCAGACACCAATAGCACGAAGCGCATTGCAGCTGCTGGATACCAATCAGTCCAGTTCTCGCAAGCCTTCAGAAGACCAATTGCTTAAAAAGAGCAACAGCGGCACCATGGCTTGCCAACGGCAACAGCAATCGTTTAGGGGAGAGTCGGGAGGATTGGGACACTTTCCACAATTGTATTTTTAGTTTTGTTGAACTTGAAAGCAGAACAATGTTTGATTGATTATAATGCAGGTTTACTCAAGCTGCAAAACTTCAGAGACACACAGGTTCCAACGACTCCTGGTGCAGCTGTAAAAAAATAGTTTGTGATGGCTAAAATCTGTCCCATTTCACCCGCCTCTGTGGGTGGAGTGGGACACCACTTGGGAAGAGTGGGACGTATGTAGCACAATTGTCTAGGTGTCTTCAGCGACCATCACAAGCGGGAGGTTCAACATCAAACATTAAATGGCGTTGCACAAACTTTGCTGCACCGATAGATTTTGACACTGGACAGCTTCATCACAATTTACGGAATAGGTAAGGTCCCCATATCTTTCTTAGGAGGAAAGTAGAACTGAGAGCTCTGCTCTTCGTTCCGCAGGAACTGCGCACTGACGCTGACATGTCATTACTGCTCGTGGCTCTAGCCATGTAATGAACGCCATTTTTTAAATTAAAACTGACAAGAAAAGATGGCCTTTTGTCACTTGAATATATTCATTAGGCCTATTGATTTCACAAATGTCATGCCAGTCATTATCAAAACCTGACATGTCGTTGTCAGACTCGTCAAAGGGCAATGGCCAGTGTGTCTTCTTCACTTGAAGAAGGGCAATCCTTCCAGCAAACGCCATTTTTTTTTTTTGATGGGCTGTGGCGGCAGTCTTGATGGTACTGCGCTTTTTTTTTTTTAAGGCTGTCGTTCTAATCTCTGTGAATTCTTGAATCGTACGCTTCCCCAATATACATGTAAGGACATTTGTCATACTTTTTTTTCTTTTTGCGCTGTGTAACGCGGTGTCGCAGTAGGATAGAGAAGAATGGGACAGTGTCCCGTTCCTCCCTCAACACAACTGTCACATTCCTCCGAAACTACGTTTCCCAAAGTAAACAACGTTCAGCGGGTAAAGTTCAGTCGTAATGCCTAAACTTTTTCTTTGAAGAAGTACAGCGCTGATGCGTGTTTTCGGAGAAAAAATTACACTAGCGTCCACGAAGCGATTGAAATCTGAGAGTGTTACAACTGTGATAGCAGAAACTTACTTTGAACACGTGAAAAAAGCGACTTCAAGTTACAGAAAGCTCCATTGGCCCAAGACGCCCGCCATTACATCCATGCAAATCGGACTGTTAGCACCATTTTATGAGTCGTTGGCTATCGTCTTTGAAGTAACTGTAGGAAAAATAGACGCACTGTCCCATTCCTCCACCTGTCCCAAACCTCCCGACTCTCCCCATACAGAGGATGTCCGAAACGCCTTCATATTTCAATGGAATGTGAGAGGCCTGAGGCCACGCATATCCGATTTCCGGCAGTTCGTGTTTGAGAACCGCTTCCCGATAATGGTAATCTGTGAACCGAACTCATCTACCATAATGATATCAGGGTACGAGCATTTCGGTTTCCACCAACGAACGCAAGGAACCGCAAGGTTATTGTTTACATTCGCAAGGACCTTACTTATTTCGCCCATGATATACCGCCAGACGACGAGAACCAGTGCGTGTGCATTACTGTGAAGAAGAAGGGGTTGTCTTTTACACTTGTTGGCGCCTACGTTTCCCCTACACAGACAGACAAACAATGAACTTTATTATGGTCCTGAGGGGCAACTCGGAAGCCCCCCTTAAGGGGGAGGAGCCGCCGCGGGCAGCTCCCACGTCGGGACGGGCAGGCCGTGCCTGACCGCCGCGTCGCGGGCCCTCTGAACAGACCGTAGCTGAGCGGTGAGGTCGGAGCTCTTGAGCGCTTCTTCCCACTCTGCTTCCGTGGTGAGACGATCGTTGTCCTGTAACGAGGGACAGCGCGAGAGTATGTGTTCTAAAGTGCAGAAGGGGTCTCCGCAATCCGGACAATCGGGCTCGTAGGAGTCCGCGTACCTGCTGACCCTGGCTAGGCTGGGATAGGACCCAGTTTGCAACATGCTAAGGGTGGAAAATTGAGGCTTGGATAGCTTGGCGTGAGGCGGGGGATAGACCCTCCTGGTGAGCTTATAGTGCTTCGTGACCTCGTTAAATGTGTGGAGGGAGTCCTTGTGGAGCCCCGCTTCCGCACCCACGAGCACCGTTTCCCCGGCGCGGTGGGTAAGATCGCGCGCACGGGCGTGGGCCAGCTCGTTGGCGTTGGGAACGACGGGGGAGACCCTAGGCCCCATGTGGGCGGGGAACCAAGTGATGACATGGGGGGCCGACGCTCCTGCCGCAAAGCAGGGAGGCCGCCTCCGCCGAGACCGAACCCGAGGCAAAGGCCCTGACCGCCGCCCGGGAATCCGTATAGATTTGTGGTCTGCTCCCGTCCTGGAGGGCGAGGGCCACCGCCACCTGCTCCGCCAGTGCTGGAGACGAGCCCCGCACCGACGCGGCAAGTCAACTTGATTTTAAGAGACTGACGGACATTATGGCAGCTATACCAGGCCCTTGTATTATAACAGGTGACTTCAATGCCCATCATCCGATATGGAGAAGCTTCAAGATAAACTCAATGGGCCGTTCACTGATATGAATTGCGTCAGACCACAACCAGTGCCTTCTGACTTCTGAGTGATGGTAGCCCGACATTTCTGCGAGGGACGACGCACAGAAGCTGCCTCGACCTGACACTGGTGTCGTGTTGTCAAAGTTCAAAAGTACGGTGGCTCACTGATATTGAAACTCATGGCAGCGATCATATTCCGACCTATGTGAGAATTGATGGCCTAGAGGCTTCGTCTGCGGTGGCCTCTCGACATCCTGACTGGGCGCTTTTTTAATATCAAGTGGAACACACATGCAAGAATGATTGATCGCGCAGGTTAGAAGTAATTGCAGACGCAATGCAAGACTGTACACGCTGCTTCACACATTCACCGAAGCGTACAGAGGTTGAAATTGAATTGGAAAGGCTTCGTGCGTTACGTCGGCGTGCTGAAAGAAGGCACAGGCGTACCAAGTCAATTCTTGATCTAAGAGTAGTAAGGCGTATGCAGAAAAAGATACAGCGCAAAATAGGCAAGCTACAGAAACAAAAGATGGAAATGTTTTTACGAGTCATTAGACCCACGCAAGCCACTGTCTCGTGTGTGGATAACGCTACAGAGTCTTCGCTCATGCGCCCAGCAACGCCATCCTTTCAGCCCTTGCACTCTGTCAAAACCACCGTGAGATCGACGCTGCAGAGGAATTTTGTACGCACATGACCGGCGGGATAGTCCTAATCACCAACACGCTTTTAAGCGATGTCCCTTGTCCACGAGATATAAGTATGGATGCTCCGTTCTCTATGGAAGAGCTAGAAACCGCCATGACACTCTGTAGGCGTTCCTCATCATCAGGGCCCGATGGAATAAAGTATAGGACCCAGCGTCAGCTAGGCCAAGCTGCACGACGACAACTGTTAAACCTATTTAATCGGTCATGGGAACGGGGCGTCGTACCTCAAGAATGGAAACGCAGCCGTCAGGTTCCACTGCTAAAAACAGGAAAATCACCTCTGCTGCTGACATCATACCGGCCTATAGCTCTAGCCAGCTGTGTTGGGAAGCTCATGGAGCGAATGATTCTCACGCGCCTGGAATGGTTCCTCGAATGACACTACGTTTACCACGACTCCATGACGGGATTTCGACGAGGCCGTTCATCGATTGACAACGTCATCGATCTGGTGTCATCAGTAGAGCAGCAGAAATGCAGAAAACGACTAGCAGTCGCGCACTTTCTTGATGTGAAAGGAGCTTATGACAACGTTTCCCATCAAGCTATATTAGACACGCTTCTATTAATTGAACTTGGAGGGCGAATATTTCGATGGATACGAAGTTACCTGGCACGAAGGTCATTTTTTGTAGATACTGAAGATGGTGCAACCTCCGACCACTACACGTGCGGTGGCGTACCGAAAGGCGGTGTTTTAAACCCGGTTCTATTCAACCTTGCCCTGCTTGGCCTTGCGGAAGCGCTCCCGGAAACAGTCAGTGTTTCAATATATGCTGATGACATCTGCGTCTGGGCATCAGCAGGGGACACGCCTGCAGGTTCGAGCAAGGCTACAGAGGGCAGCGTCACAAGCATCTGACTATCTTCGCACGCAAGGCCTAACAATCTTCAACAGAAAAATGTGCGCTGGTGGCCTTCACGCGAAAAACAATGACCAGTTACCCAATATGCATTAATGGCCAGCCTATCTCTAACAAGCGAAGTCATCGTTTCTTAGGTGTCATTGTGGACCGAGACCCGTCCTGCAGCCATCACGTTTCTTACTTGAAAACAAAACTCGTATATCTGTTGTCCACGTCCTGAAATTCATCGCCGGGAAAAGATGGGGTCCATCATTGACTTCCATGCTACAACTATATCAAGCACTTTTTATTGGACTACTGCGCTATAGCTCTCCCGTGCTTTCTAAAACTTGCATGCCAAATATCCGTGCACTTCAGAGCCTGCAAGCACAGGGACTACGTGTTTGCCTCGGCCTACCACGAAGCACCTCAGCAGCCGGAACGGTTGTATTGGCTCGGAGCCATCCGGTCACCACCTACGTCACAACCGACGCGCTGAGAGCGCATATTCAACATCTTTCACGGATGGTGTCGAACCATCTGTCGTACCTTCCAGAACAACGACCACAGGCGTCGTCCTCCAATGTCCTCAGCTTTCACCGCGCTTTGCTACCATCGGGTTTCACACCCTTGGCGCGTTGGCCATCCGCCCTGTGGGGCTCACATCAACCCCAAGTGCGCCTTTCCATACAGGAATAAGAAGCAAGAAATACCTTTCCACCTTGGCTTTGAAGCAAGCAGCTCTGGACTGTTTGCACGCTTACTATGCTGACAGAATTCACGGATACACGGATGGTTCTACCACCCAGGCCAGCTTCACCGGCGCCACCGTCATCCCATCACGACACATCAACCTCACTTACAAGCTTTGTCACATGAGCACATCTACTGGTTCCGAGCTTGTTGCCCTGCGAGGTGCTGTCACTTATATCAAGGAACAACCGGCTAATCGATGGGCAGAATTCTGCGACTCAAAGGCGGCTCTTCAATGTCTTTCGTCGGCACTCTGTCGCCGGATCCTACGAACGTCTTGTGTGGGAGATAAGCGAAATGCTGCACTATGGGATTGAACAAGAACACAACGTTGTGTTTTAGTGGATACCAAGTCACTGCGGTATCTCTGGCAACGACCTCGCCGATGAAGCTGCCAGAAAAGCACACGGTGAAACAAACCTTGTTTCTATACCTTTATCAAGGATTGACGCTGCTCGATATTTAAGCAAGATGGCGCTCAACATGACATTGCAGAAGTGGCAAACATCACAGTTAACAGACCATCAACTCTATTCTCTCGACCCATCTCTACGACTACACCTTTTACCTGGCCTTTCCCGGGAGGAAGATACAGTGTTGTGCCGTCTGTGTCTGGGTGTAGCATTCACCAACGCTTACTCATTTAAGATTGAGATGGCCGCCAACGCTGAGTGCAACGACTGTGCCGTCGATTAAACAATTGAGCACCTTTTGTGTTAGTGCCCGACTTACTCAAACGAGAGGCTGCACCTCCGTACTGCTTTATATCACCTAGACGGAAGCGCTTTCATAGTCTCGAAGATATTGGGATCATGGGGCTGCCCATCACAGTTACGAAAGTCAACGAAAGCGCTGTTGGCCTTTCTCAAGGATACCGGACTGATTCGCCGTTTGTGATATCAAACGCGGAACTGTTGTGTCGGCGGAAACAGCGACTTTTCTCTCCTCCTCAATAACTTTCCTGCTCCCTCCCCCCTTCCCCAGTGCAGCGTAGCCTACCGGGCTCAGCCCAGGTTAACCTCCCTGCCTTTCTTCTATTCCTAATTCTCTTCCACGTTTGCAAAACACGAAATGTCTACTGATAGAACGTGCTTTCATTACTCATCGGCTCCCTTTCCGAAAAACAAACATGTGTAATAAACTAATTATTAAATAATTTTTTTCGCTTTGTTAATTAGCTGATCGCGCTGCAATTGCGTAGGTAATATCTACCTTGTCAAGTAGTCCGCCTGTCTCTTCGAATTATGCTTACAAACGTATCCCACGTTTGTGTAGCGATTTGGACAGTAGTTATAGGAGAAGACTATAGGATTGGGCGTATTGGTACAACATGATTATGAGTGCAATCAGCGCAACCGACAGGAGGTGACAGAAGAGAGGACACAGAGCGCTGATCAGCGCTCTGTGTCCTCTTTTCTGTCCCCTTCTGTCGGTTGCGCTGATTGCACTAATAATAGAGTTATAGGTGCTCATTGGACTCTCAGTCGAGGCATCCATATCTTTTTTTATATCTTCATTATTAATTGATTTAGTTAGTATGCATTTTAGAATCTTTAGTTATTTACATCTTGGAGTTGAACAGGAAGAACTGATGCAGTCGAGGTACTGCATCAGTGATTTTCGGGCGCGCGGAATGTCGCGAGCCAACGGCGAAATTTGTAAAAACCAAATTGCAATTTTTAATTAATCAGGAAACACAAGACTAAAATTGAAATGGTGCCGGGCCGTCCTGTAAACGGCCCGATATAGGTGATGCCAGTGGTTGCGTTAGGGCCGGCACAAGTCCAGGAACATTGAGCTCGTGAACATTGTGCTCATTATGGGACATTGTGCTCGACTACAAGTTCCAAACGTCCTTGCAGCGCCGTGAATAGACTTGAAGAAATGGCAGTTGTCAATTTCTTTTTTTTTTTTGTAGGTCAAGACCGCTCGGAAACCGAAGGGTAGCGAATAAAGAAGATTCTCTCATGAATGTTAAGCTACTGTCAACACATTTAAGAAGAAAATAAGTTAAGCAGTGCCGCGGGTGCAAAACGCTTAAAGAATACTCCGGAAGATGTCGGCAACAGCGTTACTTCTCCTCCCGTGGATAATGTCGTGTTTGCGTCACAAGCGGCAAAGACACAATGGCCAGTAGGAGTCAGCTGTGCTCTACGGCACGGATCGCGAGAATGCGTGCCAGTCTCGGAAAATGATTCGCACAACCATCAGTCGCGCAATGTGCTGCCGCTAATGCAAGTGCCGCGTAAAATGTATACCTTCATAATTTCATTTCCTAGTTATTATTATTATTATTATTATTATTATTATTATTATTATTATTATTATTATTATTATTATTATTATTATTATTATTATTATCATCATTATTGTCGTTGTTGTTGTTGTTGTTGTTATTATTATTATTACTTGATATGCGTATATAAAGACAGAGAGGAAAGAAGGGAGGGAGCAGGCTGACGACTGCCACCAAGAGGAGCCCGACGCCGGCCTAGTCCTTCTGGGAGGAGGGATGAGATAGAGGAAAGAAAGACGGGAAAGTAAAGAAAAGATGACGAAGACTAGGACAAAAGTAAGTAAAAACACGAAGGAAAAAAAAAGCGTCTATAGACCGGTTGCCAGATCCTTTCGGTTTATAAAAGTCAGCAGAGCTTGATGCACCTGTTGACGTCGAGCAGCTCATTCTGTCGGAGAGAGCTAATCGTAAAGGGGCGCACACTTAAGTCCAACGAGTCTATATTCATTAAATGAGCGATGCCCTCTGAGTAACGACAGTGGGACGCTCCAATACAAGATGCTTAAGTGTAAGGAAATGTAAATAAATCACTGCAGTAGAGCGCTTGAAGGAAGCGTGTACGGAATTTAGATATATGCAGGTCGACCGAGAGACAGGAGACATGTAGGCACAGGCGAGCGCGGACTAGCAAGTGAATTTATTTGCACTTCAACAGGATTTTTCACTACACAGAGTGCCATACAATAGCTGCAGCCAACAATGCGCTACGTATTGCGAAGAAACACAAGCGACGACACACTATTTTAACGGCTGTAAGGATAGTCATTATAAAGAAAAAAAAAAGTGCTTTCTTTTGAAGGGGATCAGAGGAATCACCCTTATGTATATGCTTAATATGTACTGATGGGCTAGTTGGTGAGCCATGATTTTCGAAGAAGGAGCGCACGAGAAAACACAAACACGCACATATAAAATGACGCAAACACAAGCGTTGTAAATAATAATAATAAAAAAAAAGAACGGCGAGACCACCGTCTTTGTCAGCTGCCAGTAATGACAATGAATTTTGTTTTAGAAACAAAACGGTTTGGCGCAAAGGTATCCTAGTACTCTGAGGCTTGCACCTTTCAAGCCCATCAAGCCCCTCAGAAGTGCACCTGTCCATTTCGGCCTCCGGAACAAGTGAAGCAGCTTGTCTTACCATGGCGAACAGTTCTGGGTGCGTCTTCGTAGGTTGCACAGCCAACTTGGGGCCGTAGCTCGTGTTTGTGTTTACTATTGATTACTATCGATTTTTGGGTTGAGTTGAGTTGAATGAACTTTATTTTGCCCAACGGTTGTGCCCGGGGCTAGGTTACCAGTGCAATTCGGCAATTCCACAACCGAAACTTTCTCCATGGTAAAAACGGCTTTGGTTATAATTTTTTGTAGGAATAAAATGACGCAAACACACAGCGCTTGTGTTTGCGTCATTTTATATGTGCGTGTTTGTGTCATTTTGTGCGCTGCGTCTTCTTAGGTATATGATCGATAAACACTGCGACCAACAGCCCTGTCGCCTCAGTATCTTCCATTTATAGCTTGGGCTGATGAAAGCTTACTTGTATTTTTTTTTTTTCTTCTCTTCCTTCTGGGTTTCTTCGGAGGAGGGGGTAACGGATACAACGCCACCTTTCTTATACACATCGCTGGCTGTAAGGCTTAAAAATACAGTGCATATCGCACGTTCCAATTATAACAATCGCTGCCGCAGCTGCTGGTGACTGCGTCAAGCTTATGCGACTGCATAGTGGTGGCATCATTGCTGACAGACAGATTTCGGGTCATCAAAGTCGTCCCGGTAGGCTTCCTCCGGAATGTCCTTCAGAACATTATTTGGTGCAAACCTCTTTGACTTTGTCATCCAACTGCCCCGAAATAATAATTGCTAGGGTTTTACGTGTCAAAACTAGGGCATTATTTAGGCACGTCGCAGTGGAGGGCTCCGGATAATTCGCCTGCATAGAAATGGGACGGCCGCGGTCGGTATAGAAGCCGCGCCTTTCGGGTCAGCAGTCGAACACTGTAACCACTGTGCTACCGGGGAAGCCCCCGGTCCCGAAATGATTTCATTTGATGGAAGAACTGACATTCCGACAAAAAATTACAACCAAAAGCCGTATTTACCATGGGGAAAGTTTCCGTTGTGGAATTGCCGAATTGCACCCAGAAATCGATAGTAATTCATTTTGGATTATTCCGACGAGCGATACGGTACTGGCATAAAATTTCAAGCTCGAGATGTGTCCTTCATTCGATAGCTCGGTATGCATAAGTATTTTTGAGAAAATTTGAATGGCGTCCGTCACCTTGATGTTATTTTATTTCGAGGGCAAAGGATCGTACGAAAGCTCAACGGGGCTTTCAGCATTCGTGACATCGACATTTCTGTGACGTGTTTCGGTGTGGCCCACACCATCGTCAGTAACGATGCGCTAGTAACGATGACGTCGACGATCCGAGTGTTCTCGTCGTGGCGCCGGCTGGAGCCGACACCTGGAAACGCTCTCACTCTTGGTGGCTCCCCTCACTCTTCATGCCTGATCTTTGTCGCGCCGCTTTGAATGATTTGATGAAATTACAATATGCAAACCACCAAGACAAGACAGGCGAAAAGAATGCGCATGATACGACGTGTGCTCGTCAACCAGCATGTTGGGGAACCGTTGTGAGCTGCAGTTATGATGTTCAAAGCGTGGAAAAAGCGGTTAGAGTGTGTCGTTTCATTAGACGTATGGTACATGCCCACACGACCACAAGCGATCAAAATGCAGTAGCGTATAGATAAATATCATCCCTAACAAGTAGAGAGAGAGAGAGAGAAGAAATATAGGAAAGGTAGGGAGGTTAACTAGACTATGTCCAGTTTGCTACCCCCCCCCCCCCCCCCCCCAACAAGTAACACGCAGGTAGCGTTACACCCCTGTCACACGGCACCTGTAATGTCATTCGCTGCGAATGACATTAGGTGTTAATGTCATTTTTGTTGCTGCTAGACGGGCATAGCGAATAACATTCAAACCCAATGACATTCGCCCGTTGTATGCGTTCACCGAACTCATGCAAGCGCCACATGTGTAATCTCGTCAACAGGTGCTTAACAAGAGATTACAAAATTGATCTTAAAGCAAGTGTAAACGATGTTCAGATGCTTATTAAAGGTTGTTGTTAACTTTTCGGTAACTTTTTAACGCACAACGCGATAGTGGAAGCAATCTGTGCAGCTATATTCTCTTTCCCAGACTCCGACTTGACGCTCGTGACTCCTGCCAGCCATGTTTACAAACGCTCGCTGTTGTTTCGGTGAAGCGCCGCCGCAGTAGCACTCGCTAGTACCACAATACACACGAACGTGTTGGACACCGGGTTACGGAGGGTGTTTTCAAACCAATTTTCCTTTCTTGGGAAGCACCACAGTTCTATGTTAATCGCAGACGAAGTCGAAGCCCAAAGAGCAGCCATCGTAAAAGTATTGGCGTGTAGGCGCAGCTGCAAATCCCACGTCGTCTGTGATCTTTTTTCAACAGCAAGCTTGAGCCGCTCAAGTCGGTTCTGAGGCTTCATTCGCAGCAGCTGGAGAGCAATTAACGTTCGTTTGCACTGATCATCATTCATAGCGGTCACAAATTCATGAACGCTGTCACGGTCCCAAATATTGCCGACGGCAAGTTCTGAGCGGCTTTAAGCTATAGTCTTGCTTTCGATGTACGAGCTTTTTTTTTTTTCTACTGATGCTGTTGTATTGCGTCGCAGTATATTTTGAATCATCCGGACAATGTTTACCGTTGTATTACTAACAATGAAGAGAAAATATGTGAATTAAATGCGCAATTTGTAACTTTTTGGTAGCATAGCAGCCTGTCAATAAACATTGATATCAATTGCGAATGTCATTTCATATAGCCGTGTAGACCCGGAATGCAAGATCGCAATGACATTCGCTATGAATGCCATTTGCTGCAAATGACATTACACGTGCCGTGTGACAGGGGTATTAGTTCATCTATAGACTTCTTTGCGTTAGCGTAAATACTGAATTACTGCAGCTGTAAATGTGAGAGGCCGTATAGGTGGAGCCATCTGGCGACTCAAAGAAGAGCCTGACAAGCACAGAATTGTTATAGGCACCGGGCGCGGGGACTGGTGGCGCCTCTTTCGGTGGCGACGGGGAACTAATGGAATGGGAGTGCCGAAACGGGCGCAGGCGCTTGCTGCGGGGGCGCGGGGCTGGACGTTCGTTTCTCTTCATTGTGCTCTCGTCGCTTGTGTCGTGCGCTGCCGAAATCTACGTGTGCGCGAAGACTGAAGATTACAATATCTTAAGGGTCGGCGAAAGATCGAAAATAAATGGAAACATAACAGGAACGGGGGCGTGCAAAACTACAACTGAGGAACAAGTGCAATCGGCGAAGCATCCAGTAAAGACGAGAAGGGAATGGAAGACGTACGCTCTATTTTTTTAATGTTAGGGGACAATGTTAACGTATAGACAGAATAACAAAGTATTAGGAAAAATTCGGCAGATGTGGGAACCGATTTTATGCGAATCAGCGAGTCTATGCTGCATTTGTTTTTTAGCTTTAAGTCACGCGTAACGAGGTGTATCGACGTGCTTTTGTAGATGGAGTTGTGTGCACATAGTGTGCTTAATAAGCATGCCGACTACACTGACGTTTAAAGGCTAACTTGTGGTCTGACGTAATGTTAGCGCTCATGTTAGAGAACAGACGTCAGTGTTATTGAAACGAAGCGCACGCTACGTTGCGATTCACAATTCGTGCCGATGCTGTGAATATTGTATACGCGTAGCGTTGATCAGAGCATAGGTGTGCGCACGAGGGGGGGCAGAGGGGGCGGCCGCCCCCACTAGTCACCTGAGAGAGGGGGGCGCAAATTCTGCCCCATACATTGACTTAATGGGAAGGGGGGGGGGGGGGGCGCTGCGATGAATTTTTGCCCATCCCTGCCCCCCCCTGAAGGGGAACCCTGCGCACGCCTATGGATCAGAGTATTGTTCCGGGTCGAGCAACGCTTGAATATAGCTTGCAGAGTCATAGGAGCACATATGTAATGTTTATCTGACGGTTATAAAAGCGGAGCCAACATTGAAATCAAAGGGGTACATAGTAGCACAATCTTAGAAAATAAAGACACGAGAAAACAAGTACGAGGGAGCGCCCGACCTTTCTGCTCCCTCCTACTTCTTTTCTCGTGTCTATTTTCTAAGTTTGCGCTACTATGTACCCCTTTGATGTTAACCAACTCGCCCAACAAGAAGTCTTAATAAAACCAAGATTGGCGTTAAGCCGACGTAACGTCTGTTTCATATGAGTAGATGAGTAATGTTTATTACCTTGTCATGAAATTAGATAGCCAGCACTGCAACCACAATTGACGTTGGTTGCACCGACATTTTTCTTGCGCATAGGATCTTTTCAAAAGTAATTTCAAGTCATGGCTTGGCTCTGTGGTAGAATATTTGATATCCGCTCAGAGTACCTGGTTTCGACTCCTGCTGGGATCCGGATTTCTATTCTTTGCATACGTCGGGTTCACGTGGCTGATGCCGGATTTTTTGGACATGCACCCGCTTAAATTATCAATGTCTGTGCTCGCCGTTCCTGGGTCGATCCACTGTGAATCACCTGTGCCTCATACCAGCATCCCGCGGCCCGTGGTATACGCCCGGTATGTGCCGCACGTGACTGGAAAGATTTTCGCGCTACTCATACCACCATATCACAACCAGACAGCCATGTTCGTCTTATTTTCGTACCCACCTATGCCAATTTTGGTTAATGTCAACTTAAGGAGGCGACCACGAGAGCGTCAAGACGTAGGCGGCTAGGTAGAGAAATAGAGGCATTTATAGATAGAGATAAGAAATGTTTTGCGTTTAAAATAGAAATAGGAATGGGGATACCTAGATCTAGCTCCACATCGTAGCTTATCGCACTGAACTTCGTCTGCGGGGTGCACTTGCAAAGCAATTTGCAGTCGTTGTCGCTTTTATATTCCTTGATGTCAAGCACGTGGCCAGCTTCGTGGAAGCGGTGACCCTTCTCTAGAGCAAACGCATGAAAACGCGTACGCCGGCTGGTCAAGCCTTGAAAGCCGCAACGCTATGTAACTGGCATCGCCATTAGTGCACGCACGTGCGCTGTCAGTACTCGCCTTCCCGCGAGGAGCCCAACAGTGAGGAGCAGCGAGTTTGGCAGTTAAAATACAAAGATGTTTATTTTACAACACTTTCGCCAATCGGGCCGGTCTCATTTGCAGTCCCGAAAGGGAGGAGGCATCGTACCTCTGGTCCGCCTCCAAACGAAAGCAAACGCATAAAAGCACAGCACCATGCAAAGAAGCCTAGTCGACTGACGTTCTGACGGTGCTCCTGGGTGTGAATACATGAAAAGAACATGTGTCATCCTTTCTTGATGACTTGGCGACCACTGAATGCTGCCACGACCGCAAACGACTGCGGGGGAGTCTCCCTGGAGCCCGACGAGTGGCCCCGTTATCTGAACACATGTCCGACAGTCGAACGCTGCGTGCTTTGTTCAAGAAACACTGTTGCTGCCGCTTCTCTTTGCCTTGGGCGACAAACGAAACAGCTTACAGCTTGCGATTGTCTAAAAAGAAACGCCGCCGCTACTACTTGAATACGTTGCCGAAAGTAGCAGAGCCTTCTCCGAGTCGTCTGCTTCACATGCCAGTGCTTTCGCTGCCGCCGCTAGGGGCGCTTTTCGGGAGGGGCGCCGCTGGCGCCGTACGACGGCCGCCCGGTGCCTATTGTAGAAACCTAACGTATTCTTCTTCTCTGCAGGTGTGCATTCTCTATTCCGTTATTCCGTAAACCTCTTTGCGTAAATCGGAATGCCGTGCACGCTAAAATTCTCTAATATAGCTAATTGAGACATCTCATCGAGCATGGCCCAAGCGTGCGTCCCCGAGCACCTCCTCGTCGCTGCTTGGAACGGCGCCCATTTTGGAATCGTTGCTTTGCAAATAGTCGAAGCGAAAATGATTCGCGACGTCGCGAATCGCGGCGATTTCCAGTTCAAAAATGTTGTTTTGACCACTTGTCGGCACTATTGACGGCGACGTCGCCGATGCTGGTGACATTGACATGACTGCACGGGTGCGCCGAGCCCACGAAATGTCAGTTGAGCCTCACGTCACTCCTTTCTCTGGCCAAGTGACCAGCTGACTGGGGCAAGGTCTGGAGGTGATCCCGAGGAAGCGCTGCCAGCGCTACAAATTGGCGGGCTTGTTGCCCATATTGAATCGTACTAGATACTGGTCATGTTAATTAATAAAAGAGATAGTTATTCGTTTAGATAGCTTTCAACTAGTTGTACGATAACTACTCATGGTTGCGAAAATTTTGACCTACGTAAATGTGATGTCAGTGCACCCTTAAAGCTGCACGGTAAAGGAAAACGAGGTTAACGGTAAAACCTGTGCTTTCGCTCCCCATTGTCGTATAGACGAATGAGCGGCCACGCGTGCATTAAGCTAAACTACAACACCAACAACCGCAACCGGTCCTAGCACGCTTTGACGTATAGTTGTTTCAGAATAGAATCACTCTCAATACTTATCGGACAAACCCTGTATATCGGACGACAGGATTAAGATGTAATGGCTGTAATGCTAATCTTTGAGTTGCAACGTTCAGGCTACTTCATTGCTCCGTGTTTCGAGCTGGTTGAACACCAGTTTCCCCTACGTTGCGTTAATTTGGGTCTTTGTTGAGTCCTTTCCCGCAAACATAGCTTGAGGAGGAACATGATGTTTTAATTACAAATAATGTGTTATGACATCCCTCGATTGCAATATTGAAGAAAGTGTACTTCTCTTGAGACAGTGAAGGAAGCAGGCAAACGAAATGCATTATTCAGCTGCGCTGCTGAAAAAAAATATGTATCGCATTTTCAGCCTGTTCCAAGGACGCAGGCCTCGGGAAAGTACAGGCGGTGATAGGAACCACACGAGTTGTTCCAAGCAACATTGCTTAACGACAACTGCCCAGAACATTAACTGAGATGACTCCACTGATAGGAAGATTGTGCGTCGCACTGACTCAAACCTAACCCTGTTTTTGTCGTGAGAGGTGGATTTATATTTTTATTTCTTCATCGAAAGACGCGAAAAATGACCTTTGGCGCCTCTGGTGGCAAATACATGAACGAATCAATGTACCTTGTCACGTGACCGTTGATTGCTGTGGAGGGTTGAGGATCTTTTTGTTGGTACTGAAATATTGTTCGTTTCTTTATATTAAAAGATATTACTCCATAAAAATGTACACATAGGCCTGCGTTAGTAGTATGCATTAAAGCGGCGCTGCCTTCGCGTGACGTAATGATACCACGCTCGTCAGCGCGTCTTGAGCAACTTTTCAGCGTGCTCATGCAACCGTGCACGCAGTTTGCAGGTCGCTAAGATTTTTGAGCGACATAATTTTTCTACCTACACTTCGTCGTAGCAGTGCGCGTCAGAAATGACGCGCACTGCTACTCGGCGGGGCCATGCATATGCGTAGTGACGTTTTCAGTGACTTGGCTTGGCTCGTGCATCGAGAGAGTAACGACGCCGGGACAAACCACCCGTGACACAGGCGCAGGCAACCTTGGGCGCAGGCGCACACAACGCGATATAAATACATGGAAGGTGTATAATGCCACATCATCTCATTGTAGCAGCTTGTTATTTTCAAAAATAGTTGAAAAGCTCAAAATAAAGCTGGATAAGCACTGTTACAGGAACTCCTGCGAAAGCAGAACGACGACAGCATTCACACACCGTGAGAAGGGCTGGCGGCATCACTATCAATTCTCAGCGTTGCTGGAGGAAAGGTACATGTGTGTTTAGAGCCTTTCAGATCGAAAAATACTGCTTGTAAGATAACTACGTGCTTTTCGGATTAAATACTGCAGCTACAAACACTAAGAAGGGTGAGCTTTCTGTCGCGCCGTAAAAAAATGGGTCGAGAAAAATCAGTTGTCGGCCCCTTTAAAAGTTCCATGACACGAAATTTTCCAGCTTGAATTATGCAATGTATATTAAAAACCTTACGCGCCGATATAGATGACTGAGAAAATTCAAGTGCATTCGGTGCGGTGTAATATTTCTATATGAAGTTGGGTTGGTACAGTTGAACCGCACAAACAGCGAAGTAATCACTGCAAGAATAGTTCACTGCAATGTTAGGTCTGTGTCTACCTGATTGAGCTTCGCGCCACCAGGTGTCGCCACCAACCCAGCCGTTCTCGTTTACGCCAGCATTGAATATGTAATCTGCGAATGCTAAGAAGTTCGCGGATAAGCTAAACCTCAAATGCACAGCTTTAGTTTTCCCCGAAACTTCGAGCCGTTTGGAGATTACCAGGTTTCCGCAGCAGTGGACGGCGACAGAAAAGCTGCGAGTAACATCTCGTGGCTTTTCCTCCAACTACATTACGGTTCGCCAAGAATTCATGCCATGTCAACGGTGACCAAACCGGGCAGTGCATTGCCATTTTCTATGGCCGTAGGAGAAAATGAACAATTAAAGGCGTTATTGGTACCGCGAACACGATTAGCGCCGCCTGAAATGTTAAGAAGACCAGAAGTAGATGCAGGAGGGAGAAGTAGTGTTCCGCAGAAACGAGCAAAATGGTCGTATATCAAGGTGATTAAAACTTGAGTTTGTTACTTTATAACCATCTAGCTGTATTGCGCATGGGGGAAGGAGACATACAAAGAGTGGCGCTTTGTATGTTTTGCCCTGTCGTCGTTCCCACTGAGCGATACAACAAATACACGATGTAACATACCCTCTGATATAGGCGTAGTAAGACATTTCGGCGCCGGAGCGGAAGTGAAAGAAGGCATAGGGTTGAATTTCGCTGATGCTGTACTTATACTCACAGTTAGAACAGATGACTTCTACGCATAAATTTTCTGGAGGCGGAATAACTTGCGATTGCGCGCTGCTATCACTGCCGTTCTCGTATATGCAAAAGGAAGGTAAAAGTAATAAAGACTCCAAGAAATATTGCACCCAGATAGAGAGCACAGTAATCCGCTCACGAACAGAGAGTTCAGTGCATGTGTTCACAAAAGAAAAACATGTACGCAGTTGTATATACAGGCATAAATCTGTTGAATGGCTACATACAGGATCTATAACAAACCACCGCCATGTACAAATACGCATAATGTAAGTCTAAGACTACAGCATTAGACAGAACTGCACGAAAATGTGTCAAGCATATATTACATCTAGCAGCGGCTTACAGAAGGCACTAAACTGTAATATTGCCCTAAGTGTTTATATATTCTCAATCAGGCCCGTAGCCAGAAATTTTTTTTCGGGGGGGGGGGACCACCTGTTGAAAACCTTGAAAACCCCCTATTTTCATTATTTTTTCTCGGTAAAACACCCCCCCTCAATCCGAATTTCGGGGGGGGGGGGGGGCTAGGGCCCTCCCCCTGGCTACTGTCCTGTTCTCAATTACTTTGAAAGCGACAAGCGCGTTTCGGCTAAGATCCGTTCTCATCAGTTGCCATCCTTGCTGTATTTATATGCTCACCCATCCGTCTATGCAAACCGCAAATAAGAAATTTGGGCTTGAAGAGTGTCAGCGTGCCCTTTTCAGGACTTAGTCAATAATGACTTACGTTTACGTTGGTTTTTCATTATACCAGAAAGCATGCTGGATAAGAACACTGTCGGCAATTCAGAGGGAATTTAGGACCATCAGAACAAAGGTGTGCGTTGTTAAGAAACGTGCCGTTGATATGAAAATTTCATTTTTCCTACTACATGACGGAAAAGCAGGGTCAACGTGCAGGGGATTGCTTCGTGTACAATATTTTCCGAGAAAGGTGCTCGGTAGCATGTCATCGCTTGTTGCCTGCAGAACTGCCTATAGCTTTACTAGCAGGTGTCTAGACCTTTGTTGCAATAAAACCTTTTTGAAGGCTAGGTGGTTCATATCATTGAATGAGTAGCGTGTTGCGCAAGCACGAAGGGGAAAAAAACTGGAAAAAGCCCTTTCCTGTCTTTTTTTGCTTGCCTTCGTGCTTGCGCAATACGCTGCCCCTGTCTAGACCGATTCCAAACATCCCCATTTGAGCGTTAGCATTCACTGACTAGTGGGACATCGTCTAACCTTTTTTTTTTTTTTCGGGATGTCATGATTCAAAGCACATAACAGGTATCGCAGATAATATGTCCGATCAAGCATAAGAACAAATTGCGAGTTATGGTTTTTTCATGTTGTGTCGTTAACAGCGGTAGAAAGTGTTCTCGACAGCCCTAGAATGTCGAAAGAGAAAATGTCACCCCTAAACAGAGATCCAATAAAATCCTATCATCAGCTCAGCATGGTTTCCGTAGCGGTTACAGTACTGTAACACAACCAGTCGATTTCATGCATGACGTTTCTTATAATTTAGATCTAGGTAATCAAATAGATGCCATCTTCATTGATTTCTCCAAAGCCTTTGATTCCGTCATTCATTCTAAACTACTATTAAAGTTAAACGTCATTCTCGAAAACCCTCGTATTGTTTCTTGGATTGCCAGTTCTCTTCATGCGCGCTCACAATTTGTCTCTTTCAACTCGACAGAATCATCTCCCATTGACGTCACGTCCGGCGTTCCACAGGGATCCGTCCTAGGCCCTTTATTATTTTTACTATTCATTAATGATTTACCTCATAGCACGGCCTCTAAAATAAGACTACGCAGATGATTGTGTTCTATATGAAACTATCAATTCCATCGATGATCATTACCGCCTCGCGCAATCACTCACGTCTTTTGGCACTTGGTGTAAAACATGGCAAATGTACATACATTAACTGTACTAAAACAGTAGTGATGTATTTTACCAATCGGCGTAAGCCTCTCTGTTTTGACTATTCTCTAGGTGGCACCCTACTAAACCGAGTTTCTCAGTACAAATACTTAGGTGTAATTTTAACCGAACATCTCTCGTGGACTATAGCCACATCGATTACGTTTGCGGCACAGCTCTGAAAAAATTAGGTTATTTGCGCCGCACCTTACCTAACGCCCCTCGTGACACTAAACTGCTTTTATATAAATCACTCATTCGCCCTGTTATTGAATATGCATCCGTGGTATGGTTCCCCTACAAACAGTGTGAAATAAGCTCACTAGATAACATTCAACGAAAATCTATCCGCTTCATTTTTCATAACTACAGTCGCAACTTCTCACCGACCTTAGCTCTTCAATCATTAAACATTCCATCACAACTCTCGCGATACCAGAACGAAGCTTTAAAATTTATATACGCAATAATTAACTCCTCCTCCGGCCTTTCTGACAGCAACCGCATCACATTTTCTGATGAAGGTTGCACTCGCAGCTTCCACGCTTTAAACCTAACGCCTTTCTTTGCTCGCACGAATACCTTTAAATACAGTTTTTTTCCCACGTGCAATAGAAAACCAGCCCTGCCCAGATGGCGCGTCAAAAACGCACATGTGGCGCCCCCAAACGAGTTGGCTGAAAAAGCCCTAGTAGGACAGGGCTTCTGGGCCACGTTTAAGTGCATACGGAACGTTGCGCGACATGTTTTCGGCTGTGCCTGCTTTTGTGCCGTGTGCGTTCTTTCTGCAAAATTTACAGCACAGAACATCGAGTTTATGCGCATTGTCGAAGGCAACAGATCGGGAGCTGCGACTGGAAAGCGAACGAGCAGTGATGCCACCGGTTTTCTTGCAGTACGGCTTCGGCAGTGTCGTGTTCGCGGAAGGGTGCTTTCTCGACAGTGCGCTGCCGAAAGGACGCAAGCTCTGCACGGTAAACTATGTTTACTCTGTCGAGGAAACTGTGTGTGGCATCAACTCACATTCCCAAACTTCAGCCAAATGCCACTTGCAAGTCGAACAAGCATCGTACGACGGGAAAGTACAGGTAAGTGTTTGTTGGAATTGCGCATGCAAAAGCTCGACCCATTCGGCTGTCTGCACGTTATGTTGCCGCTTTAAATGATGATTATCTCAACATAACTGAGGATCCGTTCGGCGAAGTGGCAGCTCATTTGAGCGATTATATCACTAATGTTATCGGCAGCTACAGCTTTCGTGTCGTGTTAACACGCAGGTGAGATGCCGTTTCTTTTCGCGCTTTTGTTTTCGATGTTTTGAACAGTGCTTAGAGCAGAACACTCGTGCATAATCGGTAGTTAAAGTTTTTGTAGTTCGTCAACTCACAGGTGAGAGTCTCTTTCGTATCGCGCATTTCTTCGCGGTGTTACGAACAGTGTATGAGTACTAAAAGCAGGTCAGTCTTACACAACCAGTAGTTACAGCTCTCGTAGCGTGTTAACGCGCAGGTAAGAAGCCGTTTTGTTTCGCGATTTTATTTGCGGTGGTTTGAACAGTATCCTCCTAATCAATCTTCATTTCACTTTCTTTGTAGATGACAGCGAAGCGCGAGGTGTCCGCGTCAACCTGCACTTGCAAGGCCGGCGTGAGTGGAAATGCACACACGTTGCAGCGGTCGTACTTTGGGTAAACGATGCCGACTCGCCGTCGTCAACATAATGATTACAAACTTGGGGTCGGCCGTCATCTAAACCTAACACGTCAGTAAAGGAGCCCGTTGAGGAACTTTTTGGAGGTAGGCATAAGAGGTATCCGAGCCATGTGTTCATAACATACTGTGTGCGCGAAAAGTGAATTGCCTTGCCCACGCGATTTTTTCAGTATTTTCTTCTTGCTTGCATGTTTAGAACTGTGTACGTGGCAATTTATTGAAATGAAATGCGCGATTCTCAACGCGATTCTACATACCTAAGCTGTTACGTGCTTGCTAAGTAAAAGTTTTGTTCTGTTTTACAGATCCAGCGTTGCCGCCGCTCTTTCTCGTACGGTCTCGACGGGAATGATTAAAAGATTATGTTTGGGTGGTATCATTCTTCTGTGTGGCACTTGTACACGCAAGAGTACCTTCGGTCCCAGCGTTTTTTTTGGGGGGGGCGCCGATCCCCGCAGTCGACCGCGGTACTGATCGCCGTCCTACCGTCCTACTACCCGTATTGCAACAGGGCCGCCAGGGCGGCGCTACGTGTCAACACAAACTCCAGCGCTGGAAGCCTATAGCGCTTTGGAATTCCCTGCCTGGTAACATTCGCGGCTTGCCACTAAAAGACTTCATTGTTGCAATTGATGAACATCTGTCTAATGTGTAAACAACTTCACTTTCAATATTTCTTGGAGCGGCCACAGATGACGTGGAAGGTATGGACGGAGGCCCAGGTGATTCTACATCCATGTCCACAGTCACAAGAGCGGTGTCTTCCACAAACACCAAAGAAAAACGGGAAAATCGCAGAGACTGAAACCAGCGTTCCACACAGGAAGCACTTCGGCCACCCGAGCGACGCCGACAGTGAGGACACGCTGATATACTCTACGGCCAGTGACGACAGCTCGGATGAAAGTGACTTTGTGCCCGTGACAAGGCGTAAAGCGAAGAGGAGACTACTTACGACATCTCCTTCAAAAAGTAAGACTACGATGAATACGCAAGAGTCACCGGTTCACACTATTTTGTTTGTCCCGCTGAATGCTGCTGAAAGCATGAACCGACTTAATCGTCAAGCCACGTCTGTGTCTCTTGAGGCGCTCGTTCCGGGACAAATAACAGACGTGAGAATCAATGGTCGCAAGAACGTTCTGGCGATAGACGTTACGCAACGCACTGCTCTGGATGTATTGAGCAAAGTCAATGTACTGGGGAACGTCAACGTACGTTCTTACATACCAGACGGCAAGGACTCTACGGCAGGTGTCATTTACGACGTCGACACTTCTATCAATGACAATGACTTTCCCATTCTGATCAAGCCGGTGACGGAAGGTATTATCATCCTGCAGGCCCGTCGTCTTGGGAATTCACGATGTGTGAAACTCATTTTCAAGGGTGACAGTCTTCCATCCCAAGTAAGAGTTGGTCATTTCCGACACGCAGTACGGCCGTTCGTACCAAGACCTCTTCAGTGTCGGAACTGCTGTAAGATGGGACACGTCAGCGCTGTTTGCACGAACTCGGCTGTGTGCTCCCGATGCTCAGAGTCGCACAGCACAGAAGACTGTCAGGCAGAACATCGCAAGTGCGGCAATTGCCATGGCCCTCACGATGCGTCCTCAAAGGAGTGCCCAAATATGAAGAAGGAGATGCAAGTGCTGCGGCAGATGGTCAGAGATGGTTCCACCCACAGGGAGGCTGCTGCAAAAGTGAGACGTCGGCGTTCTCGTCGCAGGAGAACTTCTAGGAAACCTGCAGCCGAGGCCAGGGATGCGCAGCTACCGCATACCGCGCACCCACCACCACAAGCGCTAATAAGTGCCAGCAGCAATCACCCTCAGAAAGACACGAGAATATTCGATCCACCTGACACGTGGCCAGCCCTGCCGTCGATAAATCCGCCAGCAGAGCCGCAGCATCGCTCGCTGAAGGTTACTTCCGAGCGAGTAGGTGGTGACAGTCACGATAAGGAAGTAATAGCCATGGTGAAAATGCTCATGGACACCATCCGAGTACTCCTAAATAATATTCAGACTCCGGCTGCTCACAGCGCACTTAAAATATTGGATGCTCTAAACCCGGTGCTGACAAGTCTGGAGAAGCACCATGGCTCTTCCTCGGCAGCCCTTCCGTAAACAAGTCAAAGAGGCATCAATTTTCCAATGGAATGCCCGAGGCCTAAAACCCCGCATTTCGGATATTCGGCCATTTGTATTCAAGCATCAGTTTCCGATTATCGTCATCTGTGAACCACGCTTTCACAATGCGATACGGTTATCTAAATACGAAGCTTTCAAGTCTGCTACCTGCAACGACAACAGCAAGGTCATCGTTTATATCAGGTGCGAACTCACATATATTGAGCATCCCGTAACACCTGATGACAGCAACCAATACGTGTGCCTGACAGTTAAACGCAATAACCTGACTTTCACGCTAGTAGGTGTCTATATTTCACCTACAGGCCGCTTTGACCCTGCAAGATTAAGCGCTATTATATCGGCGACGCCTGGGCCATGGATTATTACCGGCGATTTCAACGCCCATCACCCGCTATGGGGAAGCCTGAAGATGGATCGTCGGGGAAGAAATGTGTCCTCCTTTGCATCTGATCATGAACTATATTGTTTAAATGACGGCTCTCCTACGTTTTTACGGGGTCTGACATATAGTAGCTGCCTCGACCTAACTTTTGTGTCACGTAGCCTGAGTGCCAAAGTACAGTGGTTTGCAGACAATGAAACCCATGGAAGTGATCACATTCCCACCTATATAAAGATCAGGGGCCTAAGCAAGTCGCAGATCACTGTCTCTTCACGGATCGACTGGTCAAAGTACAGGTCATCCACAGAGAAACGGTGCGAGCAAGATCAAGAAGCTTCTCTTGAAAGCCTAGAAGGTATAATTAAAGCGGCTACTCAAGAGGCTACGTGTAATTGTGCACCTTCGTCACAGTTTTGCGACTACGAAGTGGAATTGGAGCGACTCCGAGCTATCCGCCGCCGTGCCGAACGACGGTATAGGCGCACGAAATCCATCTACGACTTGAGGGAGGCGAGACGTCTGCAAAAGAAGATTCAGCGTCGAATCAACGCACTCCAGTCGCTACGATGGAAATCATTATGCGAGTCGCTTGATCCCCACAAGCCTCTATCACAAACATGGAGAATCGTCCGTGGCCTACGAACATTACCACAACAGCATCGCCCGTTCAAATGCCTTGCTCTCTACCAAAGCCGACGTGAAATCGACGTAGCAGAAGACTTCTGCGCCAGGGTTGCCAGTAAGGGGTCCGGGTTCACCGCGAGTAACCTAGGAAACGCGCCTGTATCCAGAGACTCCCGGATGGACAGTCTATTTTCTATAGAGGAGCTTCAGGCAGCTTTGGCCGCATGCAAGCGTTCGTCATCTCCTGGACCTGATGGTGTCACTTACATGGCCCTTTCTAACCTCGGACAAGCCGCTCGACGTGCCCTCCTAGCTATATACAACGACTCTTGGTGCAACGGTTTGGTCCCTCCTTCGTGGAAGTCCAGCCGCCTCGTACCCCTGCTTAAACCAGGTAAATCTCCTCTGGACTTGGCCTCCTATCGCCCCATCGCGCTTGCCAGCTGTTTCGGAAAGGTGATGGAGAGGATGGTTCTGATTCGTCTAGAGTGGTACCTGGAGCATAACAAAATATACCCTGATGCTATGACTGGCTTTCGGCGTGGACGGTCTTCTATAGATAATGTTATTGACCTTGTCACGTCTGTACAACAGCAAAAAAGCCAAAAGAGATTATCAGCGGCAATGTTCTTGGACGTTAAAGGCGCATACGACAATGTATTGCATGAAGCCATCCTGGACGCCTTGGGCAACATCGGATTGGGGGGCCGCGTTTATCAATGGATCTACAGCTATTTGAAGGACAGAACCTTCTTCGTTCAGACAGAAGATGGTACAACAACGCACCATTGTACTTGTCGCGGTGTACCTCAAGGTGGGGTCCTGAGCCCCATACTCTTTAACCTCGCGCTCATTGGTCTTGTTGATGTTCTTCCGAGGTCGGTGCATCTGTCAATCTACGCAGACGACATCTGCATCTGGGCATCAGGGGTCACGCGTCTACACGTACGAGCCAGGCTTCAGAGAGCGGCTACACTGACATCGAGGTACCTTCAAGGACGCGGACTGGAGCTGTCTTCTGAGAAATGCTCGCTGGTGGCGTTTACGCGCAAGGTGATGACCCCATACGTCATCAGAATCAATGGACGCACAATCAGCTATGAAAAGACCCACCGTTTCCTGGGCGTAATAATAGATCGAGACTTGTCCTGGAGCCCTCACATCGCCTACATGAAAAAGAAACTCACCATGATCACCCACGTCCTAAGGTTTCTTGCGGGAAAATCCTGGGGTGCATCTGTACGAGCGATGCTTCAACTATATACTGTACTTTTCCTCGGCTTCATGCGCTACAGCCTACCTGTACTGGGCAGGGCCCGAAGAACAAACGTAGGCATCCTCCAGTCGATACAGGCTCAAGCACTGAGAGTATGCCTTGGACTTCCGAGATGCGCATCCTCAGCAGCGACTGTTGTCATCGCACGTGAACACCCTATCGCAACATACATTCGCGTCGATGCTTTAAGAACGCACATAAGACAGGCCACCCGGATTCCATCGCACCACCTCGCCTCCCTTCCAACTTCCAGGCCACACTCTGCGTTCAGCACTATTATTGCTTCGTATCGCATGGTGATTCCCGAGAATTTCACGCCCGCAGCAAGACCACCGTTACCGTTGTGGTGTTTACATCCACTAGAAGCCCTGACAACCATTCCCGGAATACAAAAGAAAAAGCATTCGTCAAATTTGGCCCTAAAACAAGCCACACTACTGTTCCTGCATGAAAAACACGGCGGACGCATTCACATCTACACGGACGGTTCAGTTTCTTCTGAAAGCTCGGCCGGGGCAGTGGTCATTCCCGAGAAATCCATCACTATAAAAATCAAGACGTCGCACTTGACATCATCGACGGCTGCCGAACTCGCCGTCATCCGTGCTGCTCTAGAGTTCGTAGTTGAAGAACCGCCACAGGCATGGTCAGTCTTTTCCGACTCCAAAGCAGCCCTTCAGTGCATTATGTCGCCATATCGTCATGGACCAAACGAGCAGTTAGTCGCTGACATAAGACTACTTCATCACCGGGCTGTAGAGAAGCAGCACAACATAACCTATCAGTGGATACCGGGCCATTGCGGTATCTACGGAAATGACCGTGCAGATGAAGCCGCCCGATCTGCTCATGATGCTCTCCAATGTGCAGCTATACCATTATCGAGAACGGACGCCGCTACGAGGCTTCGTTCACTTGCACGGGAACTGACACTGACACAGTGGAACTCGACGGAATTCACCAACGCCCGTCTTCACAACTTGGACCCAAATCTACAGCTCCGTCTTCCGTCGGGAATAACCAGAGCCGAGGAGACGCTCTTGTGCCGCCTGTGGCTCGGGGTGGCCTTTACGAATGCTTATTCGTTTCGAATCGGAATGGCCAGCAGCCCGACATGTGACAACTGTGGCTGCGAGGAGACCGTCGCCCATCTTCTCTGTGACTGTCCTCGCTTCAGTGCGCCAAGAAAAGAACTCAAAAAGGTGCTAGATGGACTGGACAATCGCCCATTGTCGGAGGAACGGGTCTTAGGACACTGGCCGAGACCGTCCTCGGCACGCAAAGCATTGAGAGCTTTGTTGCGCTTCTTGCGGGCAACTGGTCTCAGAGACAGACTCTAAGCAGTGTCGTTTATCGTATTAGTGTTTTCCTTTTTTCTTTTTTTTTTCTCCTTTTTATAACATCTCTTTTCTGTCATCTTTTATTCCCCTTACCCCTTCCCCAGCACAGGGTAGCCAGCCAGTCTGAGAACTGGCTAACCTCCCTGTCCTTCCTTTTCTCCTCTTCCTCCTCCTCCTCCTTCAATATTTCTTTGTTACGAGTGTTCTTGCTTTGCATTTGTGTTATTTCCTTGCATTTTTTCCCTGTTTTTTGTGTTGTATAATGTCCCATTCCTGCTATAGCCCTGTAGAGGGCTGCAGTATGTATAAATAAATAAATTAAATAAATAAATCTCGTACGAGTGTCCGCCCGTGTCTACGATTGCCCGCTTGGCACTGCCTTCCCTTAAGCACAGGCAGATTATATTCGTGTGTTCTTTCTTCCGCGTCCCTATGCGACCACCCGGTTAATGATCTTGGATGTCTGTTTATTTTAACGTATATTGACTACGCAACTACACAGTTGCGTCAACCTGCCTTGTTTTTTTTTTTTTTTTTGCTTAAATAGATACCAATTTTAAATCCACGTCCTGCAGCCTGTCAGCACTAATAACTATTTACAAGTTCTCTTAGTTAACTCACGTGTTGTTGTTTTCCTCACCGAAACTGTTGCGCAGCAAAATACGATGGACGAAAGAAGCAGCATGGACAGGCGCACACTTCCAAATGATTTATTTCCAGTTGAACATAGAGTACAAATAAAGAGAAGCACAGTACATGCGCAATAAGTACAATCAACTCATGCGTCATAAATCACTCACATAAAGCACCCACATCATGTATGACGTATGACACTTCAGATGCTTCTCCGATGAGCGCGCTGCTTTGAATAGCAATCTTGCCTCTCCGAATTCGCACCATGTGCCGAGCGCTTGCTTCTCCTCACGACAACTTCTCTCAAGCTTGGAAACTTGGAAATTTCCGTTTGCTGTGAGCACAAATGTGGCCATGCATTCGCGTGACGTAGTGACACAGCCATCATGTGCCTGCCTGTCCCATGCTGTCCTCATTACGACGATGGTGAGCATTGCCGTCGTCCGTTGTCACTTGCAGAAGCGTGGTGTCGTCTTCGATCAGTTGGTTTGGCTTGTCTCTGGGGGATAGAGACAAACCATGGCTTAGGCGTAGGCTGGGAGTTTCTGGTCAAGAGAGACGGATATCGAAGGCTATCGAAGGATATCGAAGACAGATATCGAAGAGGTGGACACGAACTGCATTCGACGGAGGCAATTAGAAATCCTGAAATACGTCATTGACACGATGTTTTAGACATCACTTTTTAGAAAAACAAGGTGACAGATATTTGACAAACGTTCGTTATTTTCTAAAGTGGAATGTCTCCGGGTCTTCAATATGATAATAAGTGAAATTATATAAAGTGAACAAAATAAATCGCTGTAGATGTGAAAATGATAACAGCTAACGAAAGTTGCACCCACATCTGCAAAAGTCGCCCATCGTTCAGCTTTCCCAGTTTGCAATGTGGGCTATCGGCATCGCATTTACATCTCAGTGTTGCTGAAGCCGTGAGTCCTACTTTTTTCAAGATTGCTACACTCGACAGTTTCTACTTACTAAATTTCCACGAGATTTCGAAAGGCCGGGACTACAAGTATCTTATTTTTTTATTATTATTTTTTATTTTGAAAGCCTGCCCTTGTTACGGCTTCAATGTAAAAACTTACATGACACGACTTTAAGAACGATTTTATGAAGCTTTTTTCATATCTATCGTCTTCATTAGTTCTACTTCCTGTGAAAAGGAATAGCCGGCCTTGATACGAAAGCGCCAACATCTCCTGAACAACTTATATTCCTTTTTTAGGCGCACTTCCGAAGGTGAACTTTTAAAAGGCTATACAAAGCTAGGTTCTTAAAAATCGGTTTTCGGGTCCTTTAGGCGGCTACCAGCAAGTCTTTTTTAATATTTGGCGTTTACAATGCGCACCTGCAATTTCGAAACGATATGAAGAACTTGTTTATTGCTCGTATTTTACTTCACACATTCCTGTTCTTGTGAGACACGTGGAGAGGTTGCCGTTTGCAAGAAGCATTACCTCCGAGATTCAAGACGGGATTTCAGATCAAACCAAAAGGTCCCACGTGTCGTAGTTTTGCGAAGTTGAGCAGCACGATACAAATGCGGAAGTGGCTTGAACATCGTTTCCTGGCATTTTATGTTTTTTGCTTATATTTTATATCATGTACTATATGATATGTGTAATGATATTAATTTCATGAAGCTATTCAAACGTCTAACTGTACATCTTGGTTTTTTGTTTATTTGTAACATGATTTAGAAAGAGAGAGAGAGAATAAAGTGAGAGAAAGGCAGGGAGGCCAACCAGATTTGTAGTATCCGGTTTGCTACCCTACACCAAGGGCAGAGGGAAAGGGAAACAAAGATGGAAAGGAAAGCGGAGAGAAAAGTAGACGCGCGAAAAAAAAAAAGAAACAAATGAACAAGAGTAAAATGTAGAGCGGGAGTACTATAGCCTTTTCAATAGGTGGCTGCCATGCAAAAAGTTCAAGAAGGCCTTGATTGAGTTTCGGTGCGAAGACAGTTCATGTCGGAATTCGAGAACTGACTGTTCTGACAAGGGTCTGTCGTCAATGCGGTCCAACACAGCAGCTAGCGGCAGTCTGTGCGCGCTGTAGCGAGGGCAGCGACAAAGAACGTGGTCTATTGTTTCATCACTAACTCAGTGGTTGCAAGCAGCACTGTCTTCCGTGCCGATTCGAAAGGCAAAAGATTTGGTGAGAGGGACACCAAGCCACAGTCGGCAAAGCCCCGTTGTCTCGAGTCGAGAGAGTCCGGATGGAGGCCCAAGTCGACGAGAGGGGTTCAGTTTTTGCAGTCGTGTATGCTGTAAACTTGGTGTATTCCACCAGGATTCTATGTATTCATTAGCAATCTTTCGTATTTTCATTGGAGCATCTGTCCTTGAGAACGGAATGGATTCTTGTACACCGTCTTCATGTGTAGATCGAGAAGCTGTTCGTTGCCCAATATGCCGCAGTGATTTGGAAGCCACTGAAACGTGATGCCATGAACTTGCACGAACAGGTGATGCAGCAACTCTCTACTTTCCAACACTAGTTGTTCGTGAGGTCCCCGTCGTAAGGCGAATATCAAGCACTGTAAAGCTGCCTTGGAGTCCGTGAACACGCTCCATTTATTGGCTGGTTGATGGTGAATTACTCTAAGTGCGCTATGCAGAGCAGCAAGTTCCGCAGCTGTAGATGTCATCTGGTGAGATAGCCCAATCTTCACGGTGGTTGTTTTTGCAGGAAAGATCCCCGACCCTGCAGACCCATCCACAGTGGTTGACGCGTCAGTATACAGATGGCTATCCTCGCTGTACGTCTCACAGAACAAAAGAAGAGAAAGCTGCTTGACCGCTGGAGACGAGAGCTGGGCTTTTGACCGTATACCTGGAACCGCGAGTCGAACCTGTGGATGAGTCATACACCATGGGGGGAGCTCGAACTATCGCTGGAGCTGTGTATCCTGCTGGTAGGCGTGTACGGTATGACAGGACTGTCTGACAAAATGAGGCACGAGGTCGGTCTTCTCGTAGTGTGGCCAAATGATGGGCAGGGCTGCGAGCTAGATGCCTCACGTGTGCTCTGAGCGCTTCCATTAGAATATCCGTCTTGGCCGGGTAGTCGTTTGCAATCGCAATGGTCTGAGCTGTTGGCGAAAACATCGCGGTAGCCCCAGACAAACTTTAAGAGCCATAGCCTGAACGATTTCAAGTGTGCGAATGTTGGTTTTGCAGGTGTCAGCACAGGAGAGCTGTATCGCAAATAGCCGAGAAAAAAAAAACTTCTCCATCTCCCGCTAAAGGGAACCATGTATGGATGCGAAGCAGCAGGGAGATGGTTATCCTGAGCGGGAGAAACGTCGCCGCTCTCGTTTCGCGGCAGCAGCCCGGGCGCTAATCGCGGCGCTGCACAGGAGAGAGAATGAGGTACGCGCGCTCCGTCATTTTCATACCGCGGAGCTACCGTGGCGCCCCCCAGCGGCGTATGGAGCTGTCGCACCACTCCGTAGAGCATTCCTAGAGGAGAGAACGGGGGGGGACCGTAGGAGAGGAGAGAGAAGGGGAGGGGACACGCATGCACTGTGGGGGGTTGGGACGCGGGAGCCGCTCCGTAGAGTAGAGGATTCCAAGAGGAGAGAGGGGGGAGAGGACGCGCATGCGCTGTGGGGATGTGGGACGCGGGCGCCGCTCCGTAGAGCAGAGGATTCCTAGAGGAAATAAAGGGGATGAATGTAGGAAAGGGGAGAGAGGGGGGAGGGGACGCGCATGCGCTGTGGGGGGTGTAGGACGTGAGCGCCGCTCCGCGGAGTAGAGAATTCCTAGAGGAGAGAAAGGGGGGTGAGCGTAGGAGAGGAGAGAGAGAGAGGAGGAGGGGACGCGCATGCGCTGTGGTGGTGTGAGACGCGGGAAGGAGGGACGGACTAAGCCGCCCCTCCCCCCCCAAATACATGCAAGCAAGATCAATGAATGGAATCAACCTGGGCGACAGACACCACGTGCCTAGCCATGACTCTGGTGACTGTGGTAGTGGTTGACGGCCTTATATTGTACTACAGTGTTCTGGTTCGCATGGTGGGTGCTTCCCTACTTCATGAAAATGGCCGGACGCGGGACGCGGGACGCGGGAGGGACGCGGGAAGGACGCGGGAGGGAGGGAAGGACAGAGCCCCGAGCATAAGATGCTTCGCATCTAAAAGCGTCTTGTACAGTGCATCATTGCATGTACTGAGGTCCCCCAGGTTTTTCCTCCAAGATACTTGAATAAGTTAGCAATGTCCTTCAGGCGCCTCTTCAGGTAGGCCACGTGAGGACACCAGCAGAGGTCCATATCGATGATTACGCCTAGATATCTGTGCGTCGTGACATAAGGTATGACTTGGCCGTCGATAGATATAGCGTATGGTCTCATTGGCTTTCGGCTACAAGCAATCAATGCGCATTTCCCTGGCGCATGCCTTGTTTACTAAGGTACACCGATACCAACGTCGCAGCTTTCTGAAGTCTTGCGCGTATCTGAGGCCGTGTCACGCCAGATGCCCAGATGCAGATGCCGTCAGCATACATTGATAGCTTGACCACACTCGGTAGTCGTTCCACAAGACCAATGAGAACGGGGTTGAAGACGCTACTCAAGACGCTACCTTGCGGAACTCCACGGTACGTGTGATGTTGGGGGATTGGACCATATTCATTGTTCACAAATAAAATCCGCCCTTGTAAATAACTGCATGTCCAACGATACAGTTGACCACCTAGGCCCACTGACCCCATGGCTTCGAGGATGGCGTCATGAAGAACTTTGTCGTACGCTCCGTTTACATCAAGGAACAAGGCAATATAGAGCCGTTTACATGTCTTTTGATGTTGTACATACGTGATAAGATCGATAAAATTGTCGATGGAACATCTTTGACGTCGAAAACCAGCCGTGGCGTTCGGGTATATCTCGCAGTATTCAGGGTACCATTCAAGTCTGGCCAGGATCATTCATTCCATTACCTTTCCAACGCAACTTGCAAGCGCAATTGGTCTGTAAGAGATAATTTCTAGGGGAGACTTGCCAGGCTTATAAGAAGCGGTACCAAACGGCTGATCTTCCAATCTTGCGGAACCTTGCCAGCCTCTCAGGACTCATTGAAGATGTTAAGGAGGGCATCTCGTACCCGTTCATCCAAGTAGCACAGTATCCGGTAAGATATGTCGTCCGGGCCAGGTTACAACAACCTATTACAGAGGGCGAACGCCGCGTCAAGTTCTTGTATTGTGAGCGGTAGATTCATGCGCATTCTCGTGAGTATGAAATACGGTTCAATGTATGCGTACTAGTGTACGTTGATTGGCCCACAATCACAGCGCAGCAATCTTCTGCCACCTCAATTTCTTGTCGGCGCTGGAAGAGTGCGAGGGCCTTGAACGGAAAGCGCTGTTCTGGAACAGAACGTAGGCCTAGCACAGTTCTTCATATTTGAGACAGTGGTTTACGATGATCTAGGAGGAGGAGGAGGAGGAGGAGGAGGAGGAGGAAAGAACTTTATTGTGAGCCCAGCGAGTTGGTGGGGCGGACCAATAGCCCCGCCTAGGTGACGGCCAGGAGTCCTTGAACCCTGGCGGCTTCCTCGGCCCGCTGGACGGCCCACAGCTGATCTTCGAGGACGGTACTGAGCAGCGCGGCTTCCCAGCGCGCGCGAAGGCTGTCACAACGCGCAAAATTTTATCCGTCGTTGGGTTTTTAGTTTATCGATGCGCCGTTGTATCTTCTTTTGGGTGCGCCAGGCTGTTCTTAGATCGTCTATGGACTTGGTGCGTCGTTATCTTTCGGCACGACGGCGGTTCGCACGAAGTCTCTCTAACTCGAGGTCGAACTCAGAGTATCTCGGAGAGCACATTAGTGTGCGCATAGCCGTCTGTGCAGTTTCCTTCATAGCTTGCTGAATTCCACTGGAGAGGGCTTTCTGACAAGCGTCCTTAAGTTGAGTTTTGAACATAGTCCAATCGATTCTTTGTATCGTGGTAGATGAGTACGTGTTGGAAATACGTTTGATCGTCAGGTAGGTGGGGATGTGATCGCCTCCGTGTGTTTCGATGTCCAAGAACCACTTTACCCGTGTGGCGAAGTGGCGTGACACAAAAGATAAATAAAGGCAGCTGCTGCATGTGGTGCCTCGCAGAAACGTAGGACTTGCGTCGTTCATGAGGACGAGACCACGACTGGAGACCAATGAAGCTTGGAGTCGTCCCGTTGAATTGACCCTTGAGCTTCCCCAAACGGTACGATGTGCATTGAAGTCCCCGCTAATAACCCACGAACCCGGATGTGCCTTTAAAATAGCGTCCAGTCTTTTGGCGTCGAATCGACTTGATGGGGAGAGGTACACACCCAGGAGTGCAAAAGTGGCCTTTCTATTTTTAACAGACAAGCGCGCATATTGATTGTCGTCGTGAGGTTGCACTGCTTGGACGACGTAAGCAAGCTCTCGGTAAATAAAAATTACACCATCTCCCACTAAAGGGAACCATGTGTAGATGTGAAGCAGCGGGCGCTAAGGCTTACACTGGCGGGGCGTTGACGCTGGCGCTCATCGCAGCGTTGCGCAGGAGAGAAAACTGGGGAGGCGCAAAGCACGCAGTGATGGAGCGGTGTTTCCTACTGGAACATGTCAATCGCTGCTAATGGGCAATGAGAGACAGATGACTCCGACTGGACACAGAGACCCGCAGTCCGCTTTTAGTTAACGCGCACGCTGCGAATTTTTATTGTTCAACAACGCACTGGAGAAATCTCCCACCGGCACCACCTTGCAGGTCGAAATCCATTGCCATATATACGGAGTGGCCAGTGAACGGTTGTGCAGCGCGAGCAGTCGGTTTTTTCAACCAAGAAACTCGCTAGCAGACGCTGCCTGCGTCGGCGTCGCGAGGCGAGAGAGGGGGGAGCGTAGGAGAGGAAAGAGAGGAGGGGACGCGCATGCGCAGTGGGAGTGTGGACGCTGCGGGCAGGGATGCCTAGAGGAGAGAGGGGAGAGCGTAGGAGGGGAGGCGCATGCGCAGTGAGGGTGTGGTTGCCGCGGGGAGGGATGCCTAGAGGAGAGAGAGGGGGAAAGGAGGTTTTTTATTTATTTATTTATTTTTTTGAAAGGTTTGCTCATGCGCAGTAAGGGATGTCACGCCGCACACCGGATTGAGCTCCGCCATAAGATGCTTCACATCTAAAAACCACGACCTTGCAACTTTCGATGTCACTTGATAGGAAAAATGACTCGTAGACGAATAGTCTGACTGGGTGTGATAATTTTGGTTCACAAATGACAAAGATTGGAAATCGGTATAGACGAACAAACTGATGGAAATCAGAGATGCGAGATTTAAGACCTCTCGCGTTCCACTGAATAATCGACGATTCTCTGACCTCTTGTCGAAATGACCTGTGATTGTCGGCCATGGCTTCACTCGAGGCTTGTAAGAATTGGGCTCAACGCGTCCAGCACTTGTAGCCCGCTTCTAGCAGATGGTGTATCGATGCTTGTCAGAAGACGTCTGCTGACACTCACGATTGATCGCAGCATATGAACGATTTGATGATATACTGTTGAGGCCTCGTCAACAACAGATAGGTGTTTCGCTGGAAGCATGAAGCGTGAAGGCGGCATAGAAGGCCGCGTGCTCGTGAGCGCCGGCCAGTCTTCCGGGGGGAGAGGCTTCGCCGTTGAAGGCCTTCTTGCGCTCTCCAGCTTTCAATACTAGAAGTTGATGGTGCTGGCTCAAGTGGTGCTTGACCACCGCGACTTCAGCGTTTCCGTCGATGGCGGCGCCGACGCCGGATTTTCGCTGATGTTTCTCCATGGGTGGAGTTATCTCTGACTATTTCCTTTAGGATATCGACTTCTTCCTTGAGTCTTGGGCATTCTTTAGACGTGGCTTCATGGGTATCTCGACAGTTTCTGGACATGCATAGCACCTGTCTCACACATAATGTTCACAACGAAATGAAACATCTCACTTTCAATACTTCTTTTTCACGAGCACAAGCATTGCGTTCTTGCATGTTCTTTTTTATTTGTTTCCATGCCCAATGGGGGCTTAGCCCAGTGTTGCTTAAACACTTGGGCTTTTTTTTTTTTTTTTTTTACAGTGTTGCTGGTATTTATGCGACTCGTCTGTTCCGAGGCCTTCGTCAGGTAAAGCTGTATGCCCTTAGTTCCAGTGCCTCTAAAAATTTTTGTCAAATGTCAGAAAAAAGTGAATGAATGAATGAATGAATGAATGAATGAATGAATGAATGAATGAATGAATGAATGAATGAATGGACAATGGCTAAACTCGGGGCCTTAGCTACAGTTATTTTCCCCTTCTTCTCATGATTTGTCCCATCGTTGGCTGCAGTGGTTTTCATCATTCGGAGGGACAACGCCTGTACGTTCCTGTTTTATTTATGGCTTCTACATAGCGGAAAACTCTTTACCAACAAGAGAAGCTACTGAAAAACGCGCGTTATAAAAAAAAAGCATGTCGGTGTCCTAGTCTGCATAGAGGTGGGAGGGTAATCCCACTGAGCGGAGCTGCGAATATCTGCGAAACCGGTGATATCTGCGCAGCTGGTGACGTAACCGATTCCGGAGTGTTTACAGGAGTGGGGATACATTCTGAGCGTCTCTTGGGAACAACGTGCCAGTGCGTATCTCACAGGACCTGAGAACAAGCGAAAAAAAAAAAGAGAGAGAGAGAGGAAATTTTCCTACTTAAACGCGCGCAGCAGTCGTACAAGGCAAAAACAAACAAAAAGAAAAAAAAAGAAAACGCTCCTCTCTTAATCGGGTGTTCGCGCCCTTTCGCGGGCTCACGCAATTCTTCTCACAGTCTTTCTGCCTCCGGATCAAGGCAGGACCGGGTGGACAGACATTGTCTGCGCAAGGCACGTTATCTGCAGGCATAACGCGCGCGGAATACTTCTCCGGCCCGCGTTCCGAGAAAACGACTCGACGCGACAGATTTTTTTTTCTTTCCTGTTTTCGAACATGTTCTTGCTTGTTTGAGAGAAAGGGCTAATGATGATTACCGCATACCACAGCAACTGTTTTCAAGTTTTAACGACATCCCCCCTTAATTCCCACGTACTGTTTGTACCTTCTTCGAGCGGCGGTCATTTATAAGCTTAATTAATTTTTCTCGATATACTGCGATAGCGTCATTGTTTCTCGCAAGGTTCGTCTTCGTTGGGGAACGCACGTACGCGCGAAGGAAATTTATTTCTTTGTATGCGTTACTGATAGGCTGAAAGCACTTCCGTAGCGCGCTATTTGCTTGAACATACTAAACCGGTATAGTCAGTGGGTTCTACCAAGGCGCCAGTACTGCGGGAAAATTACTAGCACACGTATTCGCGAAGCCCGGACCCATTGCTAGGCGTGAGAATAAGCTGCAGAACCGAGACTGAGTAAACACTCCGTCGCTTTTATTGCTGGTAGTTCGCTTATACCATTAAGCTTCTTTTAGCTCTGCGAGATGTTCTCAAAGAAATAAAAAGCTGTAATTGGAGCGCATTGTCATGGGTACTGGGTTCCGTAATTGCAGTCTTCTCAACGGCCGCGAATTAGCGATTCAAAGTGAGCGCTCGCCACTTACCAGGCACGCCTGGAAGCAGCAGAACCAGGGTCAACCATGACGCAAAGCAAGTCGTCAAACTTGAGGCGTGCTGAGAAGCTGCTCTATGTAGTTTTGTTGCCCGAAAAATAAAAAAATGCAGTGCCCAAAGACTTCTCTTGTGTGCCGAAATGCTTGTCATTGCTGTGGAAAGCTACTCATCGTTTCACGAAGGAAGATGACGCGCGCATAAAAGCATCAGACTACTACAGCAACGAGGACAACTCCATAATCCAGCTTGAACGTTCTCCGTTTTGACATACCGTTTTGCGTGCGTGCGTGCGTGCGTGCGTGTGCGTGCGCGTGTGCGTGTGTATGTGCGTGTGTGTGTGTGTTTTCGAGAGGGGAAGTTGTTTTGAAAATAATAAAATTTTCATTGCTTTAATAATTTTGCTACCGATCCAACAGAATAAGCAGTGACCCTGGGCACCATAACCGATCAGTTAAAATAGCATGATCAGAACTATCGTAGGGTTTACATATGTCTAGGGCAGGGCTGGGCAAAGATACTTTAAAATTGTATCACGATACAATACAAGATACGCAGGCAAGAAGTATTGGAGATACAGATACAAGATACTACTGCAACAACTGTATCCGATACGATACTTGCCAATTGTATCTTAAGATACTTCGATACATTCGCAAATTTGTTGTTATAGACCCCCATAACGTAGTAGCGAACGCCTATGAACAAAAAGGTCTGCTTGAAACTTAAATGTGACCAACTTCATTTATTTTAATAAAATGTCTATTAGTATCTCAAAAGTATTGTCCTCCTTGGTCAAAGTAGTTTACTTTCGAAAGAACTTATTAAAGTTTGTTTTAGCGGTTTAACAGGACAGCTTTTTAGAACCTTCGCCGACAGCGGTTCTTGCTAGCAATTTCTGTAATTGATGGGAGTCGCTGCGAAGCTTGCCGTCTAGCTATCGAGTTGCCATCAACCACACGAGCTTCACTAAGAAGCCTTCGCACGATGGCGCAAATAACGGTGTGCGGTTTTACGTTGTCCATAAAAGACCGTTTATCCAATACCGAATTACCGGTATACAGCAGCAACAATGCTGGTAGCACCATTTTTTTTTTTTTTGTGATGCATTGTGTATAGAACTGCAATTACTTTCCATAATGTTCTTATCTGCTGGTGCCGCTTTTTGTGTCGGGCGATGTGAATCCAACCTTCTAAGTCTACATGCGCGTGCCCTTCTGAATAACCAGATCTAAATCTAATTCGACGGGAGCACAGCCATTGTTTTTCATTAATAAATTATTACATGGCCATGAAGGACCCATTCAATAATTTCCACTACAGTTGATGCCGAGGCAATCGGCCTTATGTCGTAGAGACTATATCCCGCCCCTTGGTTTTTAAAGGGACCGGTAACCTATTTTTATGGTACCTGTTTTCTTTAGCGCAACGGAAAGCTTAGCCGTCAGAGTGTCTAACCACGAAGTATTAGGTAACGCCGAAAACATCGTAAAACATCCACGATCAAAATTTTTCGATCTGCGGCGGCTGTGACGTATTATACACAAAACACATGCAACAAACACAGGAAGGTGCGCGCGAGAGCGGTTCGTGTTTGTGCGCGGCGATTTCCTGCGGATGCATGCACTATGAGCGCATGCGCCGCGGCTCGACATGTTCCACTAGTTGCCGCGAAGGCCGCGCCGCTTCCCAGCATGCAACTCCTTTTACCTCGTCAGCAGCACAGAATAGAGCGGGGAGGGATATTAATATACATACTCTAATTTTGAGCCCTAATTACGCGCTTTGTCTTTCGCGTCGGGTTAGCATGTTACACCTCGTCGCCAGCGTACATACTGCAGCTTCCACATGCACCAAGGGGGGTTTCTCGGCCGCCTACTGCTTCTCGCACCGTCTAAGAAAACTGCGGGCGAATGTCGCTCAAGTGAGTGCTTTGGTGCAGCGAGAGACATGCCAGCGGGAAGGGCAACGCCTTCGCGCGTTCACGGCTCAAGCTGTGAATTCTGCCTGTGGCGTTACTGAAGCGCTATGTCGTTCGTGAAGCAACTCTTTGCATCAGTGCATATCGATTATCGATGTTCATTACCAGCTTGTTGATGCCATCTTTGTGCGGGATTCACGACATGCTGTGTCCTGGTGTAAGTTAACTCCTTCAGCTACCACAAGGGTGTAATCGCGATCATGGACGTTAGTCGTCGCGGGGATGGCGATGTGCCACCAGGCCTGAACGTGGCTGCATCCACGTCAAAGGTCCCAATTTGTTACTTTCAATCACGCACAGTCGTCATCGGCCACAGTTACTTTCGGCGTACCGCAGGACTCGGTCGTTGGGCCCCTGTTGTTCATTATTTACATTGACGATGTCACGCAGGTCATTAGGGACACATCAGTGAAACTGCGACTGTACGCTGACGACTGCGTGTTTTACACCAGTGTAACTAACAGACAGGGTCTTAACAATGTATTTTCGTCCTTTCGCAGTTGGAGCACTGCGTGGCAAATGAGTGTCAATTACCAAAGATTGTACAAATGACCATTACTAATAATAAGCAGCCGCTAGGTGTCAGTTATATTTACAATAGGGCACTACCTCAATCCTGTGAATACCTTCAAATGTCTTGGAATTACCTTACTCAAAATCTAAAGCGGCACCTTCACATTGAAACCATTTAAGCTAGGGCACTTAGGAAAGTGGGATAATTAAAACTAACCCTCCAGCACTCTACCAGGGACTGTAAATTAACTGCTTCTAAATCCCTCTTCAGGCCGTACTAGAGTACGCCTCAGTGGTATGGTCACCCTACAGTGCACGTGACATAAATAAGCTTGAGGCCATAGAAAAGAAAGCAATACGGTTCACTTCCCGCCAATATGACCGCAATCTTTCTCCTCCATCTCACGCATGCGCTTTATCGTTAGAAACCCTGGCTCATAGACGCACGCTTGAGCGCATCACTTTGCTGCATAATATTGTACACGGCCAGTCGTTTCACTAGGCGTGCCACGCGCCGATCACACCCGTGCACTTAATATTCTTCCTTTTCAGCCATTTGTGAATTGTTTTAAGCCTCCTTTTTTTCCAAGCGTTGTCGACATTGGGAACAGCCTAGATGGTTCCTTGCGGAAAAAAACCGCACAAACAGTTTGTAGAAGAATTGCCGAACTACATATTGTGATACTTTTAATATGCATTGTATGATTGTTGTTTAATTTAATAACTCATGTACCCACTCCTGCTCTTGTCTATCGAGACAGCAGTATTTGGAAAAAAAAAAAAGGGGGGAGAAAAAAAGAAAAAAAGGAAAAAGCAGTGCTGCGCCCACCAAACAAGAGACATTGTGGGAGCTCTCATGTAGCACTGTGCATTACACATTCAAGTACATCTGTGAAGGCACCTTTCATTTTCGTGTTGTACCGGGTCTGTATCCACAAAAACGTCTTAAGCTAAAATTTTGGTATCATTAGCAAAGCCGGCTGATCAACGTGAAAACGCACTTCCGAAAGCTGAGTTTTGTGAATTCGGACCCTGATTGCAATGGCGGAGGGATTAACCGCCTTTTTTATTTTAGTTTTTTTTCTCTTTTTTTTTAGAACAAGAAGTCACTGCCAACGAAAGAAAGACTACCCATTTTCATCGGCGGCGCAACAGCATACTTGGGAAAGGAATTGATGCTGTCTTCAAGTGCCACAGCTCTGTTGGTACTTACGTCGTGCAGGAGATGCGATTGGTTTTGATTTGTTTTTAACTTGTACATACGATTCACAAAACAAAAAGTGATACTGCTGCCATGATAAGGAGACAGAACTAGGCGCCGCCCGCGATCACTCCATATTTTTGAGAATATATCGCTGATGGCCGCAGGGTGACGTGATCGTCAACGAAACTTGCGATTTGCCGCTTTTCGTGAACCTTGTCGTTCACGGCATTCTCGCTCGTCACGCCCATTTTCCCTGCTAGCAAGCACCTGGACTTCCCTATGCCCCCCCCCCTTCGTATTTCCAGAAAGCGGTCTTGGTGGTTCGCTGAATTCTGCTTTGTGCAGGGCTAGCTCAGTTACTGCTGTTTCGGCTCTCACATCCCCTGTCACTGAATGCACGCCCTTTCGTGCCATGCATAGACAAGCGACAATTTGACAATAATGATTTCGAAAAGGGTCGTTTGAGGAAACTGGCTTTAAGCCAACACCCTCTAGACTAGCGGTGTTCCGGATCTAGCGGATCTAGCGGACTAGCGGATCTAGAGGGTGTTGCTTACGCAGAGCTCCTTTTACACGAAGCTTCGCAGTGGAAGAAGAATTCATTCCGGAGAAGCAAGATTTTTTCTTCAGCTGTGAACCAGTCTTTTTTGAGAAACCGGTATGGGTTTCCTACACAGCTTCGAAGTACAACCAGGTGCATGACTTGAAGTTACTTTCGTGAACCGTCCACCACTTTGCAGCCTTCCGCAGAACGAACTTGGAGGGTAAAGTGGCTTTTTAAGCAGCACTGGCTTAGCTGTCACTAACTGTTTTGCCACGACAAAAAAGTCCCCGGCCGTTAAACAGAAAACAGCGCCTGCCGTTCTCTGGCGACGTTGCGCCTGCATCGTATCTTTGTATGCTTTGGCTTTCGCCGGTGCTTGTCTTGCGATGCTTTTCTGCAGATAAAACAATTCTGACGAAGCGCTTGATATTCGGAGGTTGCTGAAACAAAAGTGTCAGGTTAGTGCATGCGATCCGAGATTAATTTTCTCTCGCAAGAGAAAACGTGCCGTTTTCCGAAAGCGCACCTGGATTGCGGCCGACCAGGCGGAACGGGACAACTTGGTTCCAGCGAGACGAGTTGCATAAATACCAGCAACACTGAAAAGCCCAGAAGTGTCCAAGCAACACTGGGCTGAGCCGCCGTTGTGCATGAAAACAATTAAAAAATAACACGCAGAATGAGGCGCTCGTGCGAGTGAAAAGAAGTATTAACGTCAGATAGACGTTTAATTTCGATGTCAACATTTCGTGTGATCCAGGTGGTATGCATGTCCGGCAAAACGCACGGCACTGGACATGCACACTGGCCGTCTGCGTGGAAAGCTTCGGTGGAAGGAGCCTCCTTAACGCATGTAATATTGCGTGGCAGAAGCGTAGAATCATTCCTGGCATCAAAACATTTTAATTGCCCAACGATTGGGCGTTTTAAAGGCCCACCCATTGCAAGGCGCTCAGACATATTTAATGATCATCTGCTGCAAAATCATCAACAAAGGGAGTAGCTGCGTAGGTTCGCGTGAGGCCGTACGGACGCGTAGTGGGGCCTTCGCTGATTCGCAGAAGGAAGAATTATGGCGTAGTGGGTACTTAACAACCGTACTTGCGGTAGGCATTCCAGGATAATTTGAAACGGCCAACGTTCGCGCAAAATCGTTCGTTTCCTTACGGCACGTTTGAGGTATGTGCTGAGAACCAGAGCAAGGCTGGCAATTGAGAAGGCGATGCACACGGTTCCCGATTACGCTATCGCGTTCTACTCTTGGGGGGAAGCTCGAGCGTCCTCCAAGTCTTTATTATCTATTTTGTTTGCATCTTTCTCGATTTTTTGGTCACGGGCAAGATGACGATTTTGAGCTGACGAGCACAATGCATACACTGGGCATTCAAGATCACGTCTGCCAAAATTTGCAACGCTACGCGCCGCGGAAAGGGGTCAAAATTCAAGCTGAACGCTACTTGCCCTTCTTCTCGCGGGCGCGCGCCCAGAGAATGAGGAGATGACGTACACGATGGAATGGCCCTACGTAGACGGTATAGTGCTGTGACGTCGCTCCTCTACGTATACGACTGTGTTCTGACGTGGCCAACAGTAGCCCGTGACACCAAGATAATTATTTGACACCAAGATAATCTTTTTTAATTTTTACTGCGAATCGCAGCGAGATGCGAGATTAATCTACCTCCGTTTCGCATGCGTTCGTGTTCTCGCACTTTGCGCATCGTGCAGACGCCACCCCTTACAAAGAAACTAATTTTCTACCACGTTCCAGCGATCATTAGGCTCATTTATACTCCCGTGTCTAACTAAATGTTCATGCGTCACGCCGCTAGACTCGCGTCCGTACAAATGTCGCAGCTTTCATGCTGAGTAATAGGTTCAAAGCCAAGTGATCGGCGAGATCGCATTCGGCATAGCTTGCAGAGACGAAGCGCAGAGAACGCCGCCACAACACCGCTCGCGTCTCGGGGGGCTCGGGCCGGTTCGGGCACGTTATGCGCTCGTGACATTGTGTGCGCATGACGTGTTCATGAGTATGCGTCATATGATCCTCCCGCTCGCGTGCCGAAGGGGGGCAGGGAAGGAATTCGGCTTGCGAAGGTTACACGGGGTGAGCGGCAAGGTTTTCAAGCTCGCCTCCTCGCATCATGGTTTCGCGTCGCCTCAAAACATTGGTTTTCCCAGCTTCTAATGGACCGATTAGAAAAATTCTTGTGGCATAATGCTCCTTATTGGGCGCGCAACCACTTCCAGTGTCCAATTAAAATTCGTTATGTCACCTGGCGAGGGGCCCTTTAAAGGGACACTAAAGTGAAAAACGATTTTTTGCGCATTAGTAAAGTACCATTGCCCAATCCCGAAAACGCCACTCTTACCGCGAGACGACGCTTGGTAAGCGAGAAAACGCGCGCAAAGAAAATGTGGGTGGAGACGCCACCTTGAGATTCCCGCACCAAAAACCATGACGTCATAGATTTTGACGGTGTCTACTGGGTCCTACGTAGTTCCTAATCGGTAAAAATCAAGTACATTGTCCTCTGTGGGGGGGCCATAGACCTAACGTAAGAATTTTCAGAAAATTTCATCGAGCCAATGTCCCGAAAATACCAAAAACATATTTTGAAATTCGTGACGTCAGATGCGGAGATTTCGGCGCGAAATTCAAAATGAAACTTCAACCTTGACTTTCTCTTGTAATAATGAACTTATGATGGTGAAACTTACGACATTAGAGTTCTGAGAGCACAGTTTATCAATCTAAACCAATTCAATGTTTCACTTTAGTGTCCCTTTAACCAAAGTAGGCTCAATATTCGGCACACGCTTTTTCTGATATTATTACAATATTATCTGCGCAGGTAATATTTACAATATTATCTGCGCAGCATAGGTATCTTTTTGTTCTACGCTGCCTTAAACGCGAGGAAGGGCTCAGCAAGGCAAAACTGGCGCAACCTCGAAAACCTCGTTCAACACCAACTTTTCCAAGTATTCCAACCATCTAGTCGTGAAATCGCGGATTTTTATTTTGACGGCGTCTACTCGGGCCCTGCATAAATATTTATGAGAAAAAAATATATTTTAAATCAGCCAAATGCTGACTTTCAAGAACATTTGCAGAAGCGCGACCGCTGCAAATACGACGCTAAATACCAATACTTTCAAATTTATGACGTCAAAAGTGAAGCGCCGGCGACGAAGTGTCCGGCATGAAATTTATGAAACGAAACATTGACCTTCATTAGAAATCTCAATCGTTAACTTATTATCGCGAAATTCTCGAATCTACAGTTTTCAAAGAGCGATTTATAGGACTAGATTCACATAACGATTATATTTTGCGTCTCGTTAATTATAAACCCTTACTTCCAAATTCTAGAGTGCAAATATCAAAGAAAGGGAACCAGAAGAGGGCCGTTTCGAACACACTGAAATCGTACGTGTGTTCAGAAACTTGACTGTCGGCTCTTTCCATTCCCCTTGACGTCACACAGCAGCCTCCTGCAGGAGGCTGCTGCACTTTATTCTAAAAACTCCCTCCCACACTGATGTGGGCATTTTAGCAAGCAATAACACGTTTCCGGAAAGTGAGCGGCGCCATTTACATTGATTCACCAGCCACGATTCAGTAATATATAGGGAGATGCGCGGTGCTTTAATATACTGCCGATTTCTCAAGGTATCTAGTCGTTTTCCCCAACTTCTGTTTCTGAAAGTCGCGTTAGGGACGGCTGTCGCTAGACAGGGGTAATAAATGCGAAGCATTTCTTAGTGAAATTCGGTGACATTGAGCGTATCTATCTATCTATCTATCTATCTATCTATCTATCTATCTATCTATCTATCTATCTATCTATCTATCTATCTATCTATCTATCTATCTATCTATCTATCTATCTATCTATCTATCTATCTATCTATCAATCCGGCCCATGTCCATTTCTTCTTGATTTCAACTATGATATCCTCAACAATCCGTTTGTTCCCTGAGCCACTCTGCTCTCTTCCTGTCTCTTAAAGGGACGCTAAATCCAAAATGATTTCTCTCGTATTAATAAACTACTCTTTCATTATACCAAAAACACCACGCTCGCGGCGTGAAGACGCTTAGTAAGCGAGAAAACGCGCAAAAAGACAACGTGGGTGGCGACGCCACCTTGAAGTTTCTGCACCATTCGCCGTGACGTGACATATTTAGACGGCACCTCCTAGGGCCTACGTCGTTGCGAAGGAATAAAAATGAAGTGAAGTGTCCTCTGATGAAACCATAGACATAACATACCAAATTAGCAGGGACAGTTGGGCGAGTTGGTTGAAATTCATGTTTGAAAAAAGCGCGAAAAAAAGAACCACAACAGACAGGTACGAAGGAGACAGCACGACGCGCTACTAGCAAGTGAAGTTTTAATCAAAAGCGTATAAAGATATACAAACACATTACAAAACACAACATAAAGAAACAGGCTAAACAACATAAAAGAAAAAAATAAATGAATATGCATATAAAAGCTGGTGACAAAATATGCTTATAAGCTGGTGACAAAAACGTGCCTGGCATTTTTCCTTTTATATGCATATTCATTCTGCGGTGACCTGTTCCTTTATGTTGTGTTTTGTAATGTGTGTGTATATATATCTTTATACGCTTTTGATTAAAACTTCAGTTGCTAGTAGCACGTCGTGCTGTCTCCTTCGTACCTGTCTGTCGTGGTTTTTTTCGCGCTTTTTTCAAACATGAATAACATACCATGATTGAGGAAATTTTTTTCAGCCAATGGCGCCAAAAATACGATAAATACACTTTATAATTCATGACGTCACAGGCGGAGATTTCGGCACGAAATTTAAAAACGAGACTTTGAACTTGATTTTCTCCTCTAATAGTACTAAACCTATGGTGGTGAAATTAACGGCATTAGAGCTCTCAAAGTACAATTCATCAATCTAAACTGATTCACGGTTTCTCTTTAGTGTTCCTTTAACGTTATACCCATCATTTTCCTTTCTGTTGCTCGCTGCGTCGTCCTCACTCTACTTTGAACCCTCTTGGTAGGCCTCCAGGTTTCTGCTCCTTATAGGTAAGTACCGGTAAGATGCAGCTGTTGTATACCTTCATCTTTAGGAATAGTGGTAAACTACCATTCATGATATGAGAATGCTTGCCGAATGTGCTACACCCCATCGTTTTAACACGATAGTCTAAAAGAGCTCGTATCGCAGAAATTCCGGCCTCGGTGTCGTCGTCGGCGTCGTTGGTTGCGAGCGAAAAAATCATCTTGTCCGTGACCGAAAAATCGAGAAAGATGCAAATAAAATAAATGATAAAAATTTCCGGGTCCCTGTGAGGATCGATCCCAGGCTGTCTGCGTGACAACCAGGTTTCTACCACACAGCCATGCGTCTGCTTGGAAATACAGTAACAATAACTTCCTCTGCTTGGAAATGCAGAGAAAATAACTTTCATGCTTTACAAACACACGAGTCCTGTATACAGGCGTCACAATAGAAGATGTAATATCGCAGTGATATTGCGTGGTACAAGCGTACATTGCCGTCTGGCGTCCAGAACGTGTGAATACCCCAACGACATCGTGGTTTAAAGCCAGCCACCCACAACAAAAGGCACACACGTTACTGCGCGTATTCCCTTAAGACCACGTAGTGGGCACATAGAAAGTTCGAAAACATTTCACGCGCATAATTGCTCGTGGTTTAAAGCATGCTACCCATTACATAGTATGCACTAAGTGATTGAAGTACGCACTAGGGACAGGATATCGCTATCGCGTTCAACTCTTAAAGGCGAAGCTTAAGGGTCTCCCAATTTTAAATGCGAAGCATTTCTTAGCGAACTTCGGCGACTTTGAGCGTATCTATCTATCTATCTATCTATCTATCTATCTATCTATCTATCTATCTATCTATCTATCTATCTATCTATCTATCTATCTATCTATCTATCTATCTATCTATCTAGCCGCCTACGACTTTGTGCTCTCCTGGCCGTATCGTTAATGGGATTTATACCAAATTTGGTATGGCATAACATGACTGTATGACGAACATAAATGGTTGGTCATATCATGAAAATCATGACCAACTTGTCATGAAAAGTATGATTTACATGCCACGCTCATGGCGCGCTCGCGGCCGTTTCGTTAGCTTGATATACACCATATTTGGGATTAAGTGACATGACTTTATGACGAACATAAATTACAAGTGGTAATATGGAAATCATGACTTGTCATGTGCGACATGACTTGCATGCCACGCTCATGGCGCACTCGCGGCCGTTTCGTTAGCTTGATATACACCAAATTTGGTATTGAGTGACATGACTGTATGACGAACATAAATGACAAGTGGTAATATGGAAATCATGACTTGTCATGTGCGACATGACTTGCATGCCACGCTCATGGCGCACTCGCGGCCGTTTCGTTAGCTTGATATACACCAAATTTGGTATTGAGTGACATGGCTGTATGACGAACATAAATGACAAGTCGTAATATGGAAATCATGACTTGTCATGTGCGACATGACTTGCACTCCACGCTCATGGCGCGCTCGCGGCCGTTTCGTTAGCTTGATATACACCAAATTTGGTATTGAGTGACATGACTGTATGACGAACATAAATGACAAGTCGTAATATGGAAATCATGACTTGTCATGCGCTACATGATTTCCATATTACCACTAGTCATTTATGTTCGTCATACAGTCATGCCACTCAATACCAAATTTGGTGTATATCAAGCTAACGAAACGGCCGCGAGCGCGCCATGAGCGTGGCATGCAAGTCATATGACTTGCAATATGACTTGCATGCCACGCTCATGGCGCGCTCGCGGCCGTTTCGTTAGCTTGATATACACCAAATTTGGTATTGAGTGGCATGACTGTATGACGAACATAAATGACTAGTGGTAATATGGAAATCATGACTTGTCATGTGCAACATGACTTGCACTCCACGCTCATGGCGCGCTCGCGGCCGTTTCGTTAGCTTGATATACACCAAATTTGGTATTGAGTGACATGACTGTATGACGAACATAAATGACAAGTGGTATTATGGAAATCATGACTTGTCATGTTCGACATGACTTGCATGCCATGCTCATGGCGCGCTCGCGGCCGTTTCGTTAGCTTGATATACACGAAATTTGGTATTGAGTGACATGACTGTACGACGAACATAAATGACAAGTCGTAATATGGAAATCATGACTTGTCATGTGCGACATGACTTGCACTCCACGCTCATGGCGCGCTCGCGGCCGTTTCGTTAGCTTGATATACACCAAATTTGGTATTGAGTGACATGACTGTATGACGAACATAAATGACAAGTCGTAATATGGAAATCATGACTTGTCATGTGCGACATGACTTGCATGCCACGCTCATGGCGCGCTCGCGGCCGTTTCGTTAGCTTGATATACACAAAATTTGGTATTGAGTGACATGACTGTATAACGAACATAAGTGCAGATGGTAACATGAAAATCTTGGCATGCATGTCATCTACAATGCCATTTACATGCCACGCTCATGGTACGCTTGCGTCCAGTTCGCTAGCTTGACATACACCAAAATTGGTATATCGCGACGTGACTGTATGACGAACACAAATGACAGCAAAGTGTGGGAGCGGGCTAGTTGGTATTCCATATTGATACACTTAAGCGCAAGAAAAAACACGAGACAGTAATCAACGAGGACAAGCGCTACTTCCAACTGAGCTTTATAGCTGAAACACATAAATATATACACCCGAACACACGGGATCTCACTTAAATCTGTTAAAATCGGAGGCAAAAAAAAACAACAAAAACCGAGAAACGCCACAAGCTAAGGAGAAAAGCCACGTGCCGGAGAATGTAAGTAATCTAGTTCTTTTTTTGTTAGTTCGATTGATGGCTTGCTGACGCAGCTTCCACTGGCTATCTCCGCAGCTTCAATGATGATTCTTGTGCTATCGTTAGCGTGAGTGGCCAGCACTGTTGCCTTGTCGAATAATGGGACGCATTTGCACTGAGAGCAGTGAGCCACCAGAAAGCCGTCATTGCCTTTCTTTACTGCTTGATTATGTTCTAGCAGCCGCACATTCAGGCATCGGCCTGTTTGCCCGACGTAGCATTGACCACAAGACAATGGAATGCGGTAGACTACGCCCCTAGCACACTCAACAAATTCTTTCCGGTGCTTAATTTTACAACAGTTCGAGGGGCGTTCCACCGGACTAGTTCTGGAACAAAGCTGAGACAATTTATTGGGGGCCGATAAAACCACTGAAACACCGGCTCTTTGGCCAATCTTTTTGAGATTGTGTGAAATGCCGTGCAGATAGGGAATCACAGCCACCTTCTTGCGTGAAATTACCTGAGAATCAGTGCTCATAGCATCAGTCCGCGAACCCTTGCACAGGTTCTCTGAAACCGATATGAGCAGGTGGCGAGGGTAACTAGCTGCCTTCAAACGAGCTATCTGTTTGCTGAAGCTTTCTTGTATTGAATGGTGACAAGACTTATTCAATGCATTATGCAAACATGCACGCCACGCTTGACCAGCTTGCTGTGGGTGGAGGCAAAAGGCAACAACGGTTTTTTCGCGCGAGGCTCGTACATCCAGCATAAATGTTCACTTGAGAAGGAAAGCCTCAGGTCAAGGAACCTTAGGAGTCCATTCTCCGGAATCTCGTGTGTCAAAATAAGCGGCTTTAAGCAAATTTTGAACAATTCCAAGGACTGCTGAAGGGAACATTCGAAGGCGGAATCATCGCAATGAAACAAAATTAGATAATCGTCCACGAAACGAAAGCATTTGCTGATGCCTGTTCCCTGCAAACGATCGTGAACCTTTCTTTCAAAGTGCGCCAGAAACAAGTCACTTAGCACTGGAGCAATACATGAGCCTATACACACGCCACTTTTTTGAAGTGGCGTGTGTATAGGAACGGGAAACTGGAACACGTGTGGTGTTCCAGTTTCCGGTTTTCTAGATTTGCTTCGACTTTACCTCACTTCTACCTATGCTGAATGGAATGGACGTGTCTTCCTTCAAAAAAGTGGCGTGTGTTTAGGCTCATGTATTGCTCCAGTGCTAAGTGACTTGTTTCTGGCGCACTTGGACAGACAGGTTCACGATCGTTTGCAGGGAACAGGCATCAGCAAATGCTTTCGTTTCGTGGACGATTATCTAATTTTGTTTCATTGCGATGATTCCGCCTTCGAATGTTCCCTTCAGCAGGCCTTGGAATTGTTCAAAATTTGCTTAAAGCCGCTTATTTTGACACACGAGATTCCGGAGAATGGACTCCTAAGGTTCCTTGACCTGAGGCTTTCCTTCTCAAGTGAACATTTATGCTGGATGTACGAGCCTCGCGCGAAAAAACCATTGTTGCCTTTTGCCTCCGCCAACAGTAAGCTGGTCAAGCGTGGCATTTTTCGTGCATGTTTGCATAATGCATTGAATAAGTCTTGTCACCATTCAATACAAGAAAGCTTCAGCAGACAGATAGCTCGTTTGAAGGCAGCTAGTTACCCTCGCCACCTGCTCATATCGGTTTCAGAGATCCTGCGCAAGGGTTCGCGGACTGATGCCATGAGCACTGATTCTCAGGCAATTTCACGTAAGAAGGTGGCTGTGATTCCCTATCTGCACGGCATTTCACACAATCTCAAAAAGATTGGCCAAAGAGCCGGTGTTTCAGTGGTTTTTTCGGCCCCCAATAAATTGTCTCAGCTTTGTTCCAGAACTAGTCCGGTGGAACGCCCCTCGAACTGTTGTAAAATTAAGCACCGGAAAGCATTTGTTGAGTGTGCTAGGGGCGTAGTCTACCGCATTCCATTGTCTTGTGGTCAATGTTACGTCGGGCAAACAGGCCGATGCCTGAATGTGCGGCTGCTAGAACATAATCAAGCAGTAAAGAAAGGCAATGATGGCTTTCTGGCGGCTCACTGCTCTCAGTGCAAATGCGTCCCATTATTCGACAAGGCAACAGTGCTGGCCACTCACGCTAACGATAGCACAAGAATCATCATTGAAGCTGCGGAGATAGCCAGTGGAAGCTGCGTCAGCAAGCCATCAATCGAACTAACAAAAAAAGAACTAGATTACTTACATTCTCCGGCACGTGGCTTTTCTCCTTAGTTTGTGGCGTTTCTCGATTTTTTTTTGTTTTTTTGCCTCCGATTTTAACAGATTTAAGTGAGATCACGTGTGTTCGGGTGTATATATTTATGTGTTTCAGCTATAAAGCTCAGTTGGAAGTAGCGCTTGTCCTCGTCGATTACTGTCTCGTGTTTTTTCTTGCGCTTAAGTGTAACAAATGACAGGTCGTAACATGTAAAACATGACATGCAAATTATGTGAAGCATGATTTGCTCCTTCCTGGCTGCTTCGCATTCCATCGATTCCCACAGTGCGTGGGATCTGCCGGCTTTTTTTCTTCTAATTATTTCACACTCATGGTTCGGCTCCGCGGTATGCATGCTATGTATGCAGCTCCTTGCTGGCAGCTTCGCATGGCATCGATTCCCACAGTGCGTGGGATCTGCCGGATTTTTTAAGGACATTATAGCACTTGTAAATATAGTGTAGGGGAGTGGCGTTGTTTTGTGTTATTTTCCCCGTATCGGGAGGCCAACGCTTCGCCATAGAGGCTATCTTACGGAGCCCCAGCCCGCATTTCAAAATGAAAAAAAAATACCATCTGAAAAAAAGCCGCAGCGTTTGCGGGCCCTGGCCGGGAGATGGTTTCACGATTCGATCGCGTATTTCGGCACTTCTTTTATAATTTCTCCAATATAACTTTGAGCATTAATCCTTGAGTTGATTAATCTTTCATCATGAATCTTTGAGTTAATATGCTATCCAGATGCAATCTTTAATATAAAATGAGTCCTAGGAACTGCCCCATTACGGCCCCACTCACGTGGAAGGCAGCGCTTTTTTTGCTAAGTAACCTTTTATTAGTATTTAGTTGATGATTTCGCAGCGCTTTTTGGGATTGTAGCGTCGCAGTAAGGCTTCGGTCCAAAGGAAATAACTTTAAAAAATTCAAAATCAAATGATGAAATAATTTAAGTAATTTTTTTTATTGTGGTCTTGTAGAGTCCACGTCTCCCTTAGAGTAATAAACTATACAATATCAATCACTTACTATATCTACGTGTCCTGAATTTCCGCAATCTAAATTGGCTTGTCATTCTACATCAAAAGTGCTCTGTTTTATTTTTTATATTTTTTTAACGTTTATGTTTTTAGTGCCTACATGTCGCCCAGCTTAAAGAAATAAAAGACTTGTGTATTTATTTTTGTCTTTCTTCTGGCTTGTTACTTTAACCGCTTCGAGCAACCGCCGAAGATATATAGACAAGTGTCAACGCATCGTGTTCACAAGGTCCGCCGCGGTGGTACAGTGGTTGCGGTGCTCGGCTGCGGAGCTGAAGGTCGCAGGTTTAATCCCGACCGCCGCGGTCGCAGTACGAAGGAGGCGAAGTGCTAGAGACCCGTGTACTGTGCGATGTCAGCGCGGGTTAAAGAAGACCAGACGGCCGAAACTTCTGGAGCCCTCCACTATACAATGTCCCTCATAATCATATAGTGGTTTTCGGACGTAAAATCCCAGATATTGTTATCATCCTCACAAAGATGCACCGCGCATTTTTTTTTAATGCCTCGTAGAAATTTATAGGCCAGCGAAAAACCTTCCAATGCGGAATAATTTGACACAAGCCAGCAGCGAACGCGCGACGACTGCGTCACTATTGAACAAACACCGAAAGGACTCGTTTTTTGTCGACACAAACAGTTAGAAAATGTTGACCGAGCGCTGCGCCGCGATGCGGCAGGTAGCTAGCGATTGCGGGAGTTGAAAATCGATATTTTCTCAATCGCTAATCCTGTCATGTGTCTAGCGGCAGTGTAGCCGATATTCGCCACATTTATTACTTCACAACCACCTCACGAACGCCAGCATCTGGCGTCACATTCTCCTTTCCGCGGAGCCCGGTTGTCGTTGCCATTGCTCTCCTCTTTTGCGTCCGGCTTTCCCTTGCTCCTCCACCCGCGACGCGCATCCGATGACACGAATAACTTGGCAAGCTCCTACATACTGTATAATCATCTTCGCTCTTTATACTTCCGCAGTGCACGGATAATCTCGCGCCGCCACGTTGCGACACGAAACAAATTTAGGCCGCATCAAAGTCGTCCGGGTGGCGCAACAGAGGAAACTCTATACAACGGAAGAGGTCGGCTTGGTTATTGCTGCAGCTCGGTCAACTCTGTGAACCAAGTACGCGCACCGAAGGCCACCCTCGACCCCTTCCCTCTCTTCCAAGCCTGGCATTTTTCAAGGTTGCCGCGCAAGGTGACGAGGGCGATCACCGCTCGGGTGCCAAAAAGAGCCATATATGTGCGCTATCTCAGCCGTCTGCCTCGTTATCCGGCTGATCAATCTCTACAAATTTACTCGTCGTTCAACTTCGCGTGATAAGGAAGAAATCGTCCTTCTGAGATGCCGAACTCGGCTCCCTCGAGGTGACACGAGCTCCGGACATCGTTCCGTTTCTTTGAGGGCTCCTGCGTGACACGACGAACCTTCATGAAATCATTTTCATACAACTATACAGTAACAATAGCGTTGAGAATCTGATGTCGTCGGGCCTCATTTCTTCACCGGTGCGCGGACTTGCAAACGTAATCAGCAGGCCACGTTTTTTTTTTTTTTTTCCAAACTGCGCTATACCTTCGCGATTGTATACTGCTATCTCCAGGATCGGCCTACGAAAGATGTAAGAAACAATCTCTACACAAAAAACCTAAATATAAATTCTGAGTCTTATGTGATACTACGATATGATGATGAGTCGCGCCGTATATTCGGGGACTCTGGATGAATTTCGACCACCTGGGATTCTTTAACCTGCCCCTAAACCTGGTGCTTCGATTTCGGCATAGCTTTTAAACCATCCAGTGTAAAATGGAAACACTTCATGAGAGAGAGTGAGAGAGGTTTATTTACATAAAGGCAGAGAGGTCAGGCCTGAGCGATAGTATACCCTAGCCTACTACTCTACACCGGAGGAGGGGAAAGGGGAGCAAAAAGAGTAATGAATGACGATGGTAAGTTACGGAGGTGAGTCTATACAGCCCCGTCAAGTTGGCTCAATGCTATGCCTGTGCATCCAGCCCAATGGCTTGTGGGAAGGCTATGGCCGCTCTTACGAACACCGTTGCACTGTTGGCAACGGGTCAATTGGCCTAACGTAACCTCATCCGTTAGTGAACTATTATGAAATCATTCGATAGAGAAAATCACTTCTGTCGTTCACGAGCGTATGCTGTGCAGGTACAAAATATGTGTTCAAGTGTTCTGGCACTTGACAGTGTGACTGAAGCCGATGATATGCGCATAAGTATTGTGAACTTCATGATATTAAACTTCACACCTGCGCAGGGTTGAACCTCTCACAGAAGAAAAATAACGCAGAAACAATTACATAAAGCATATTGTCGTAGTTGACACCAGACACATAAAAAAGGCGATGCTATAGTCATTAGTATATCCTAAAGGCAGCAGCTATTTCTTGCAATATCGACTACCTGTAGGTAGTCAATATTGCGACAAACAGTTGCTACCTTAAGATTGACTAGAGCATTGCCTTTTGATGTGCCTGATGTGAATATTGTCAATACTGACTACCTATAATAGCTAGCACTAATGGTAGTGGCGGTAACTTTGCCGCCTATATACGTACAATAACATTTGCTTACGGGACTCACCGAAAGTACGTGACCGTTACTAACGTGCTCGTTTATGAAATACAAAACGTATTAACTGTTACCAAAAAAATTCGTCATTATTATCCAGAAGTATAAAGGGAACTATTTAGTTGGTAGCCAGGGTATCCACTATAGTCATGCATTTAGACTATATCAATGGGAAAGCATCCTTCGTAACTGTCAGTCGAAATCACCAGCAGTCAAGTTCGCCAGCAGCAACGTTAATAAACAGCTTCTAGTGATTATGCACAGTCCCAAACCAATGGCAAATAAGAGCAGCCCTCATGCATAAGAACAAATTTACCACGCCGCCGCAAGCGATTCATAAATGATGTCAGGAGCACTTATAGCAGTAACTTGCGGGAGCGCAGCTGGTGCCGGTAAGCATTCATCGTTTAGCAGAGGACTATGTGTTGGGCAAGTTTGTGCATAGATAATTGAAGCAATTCGATGCAATACCTTTTTTTCCAGCACATCACTCAAACATACTTGCTCGCCAAAGATGCGCCCGCAACACGCTATCTTAAAGCAGTATTTAAAATATTCACATTCTCTTTTGTATACAGACACAGGAAAAAATACTAATGCAGTCATCACCTTTCATATTAACGTGGTAATTAAGCTACATGCACCCATCTAGCCAATGCTTCCTAGCTTCCCATTAAGGACGTGTCCCCAAATACCTGTGTTAACGACCGCATAAGTCAGAGTACATATTATCGATTCATAATGTTGTGGATTCAGACCTACTTTTGCTGAGTGCTTCCTACGGTTGCGTACCGCGGTTTGGGAACAGGCGCGTGATAGGAATAAGCCGGCAAGCGTGTTTTGCCCGACAGGTAATCGAAGTTTATTGCATTAAGATGAAAGCTCATGACTACATTAGTATTCCTTCCATCTCTACGCGCAAAAGTGAATGTGAATATTTAACTACCGCTTTAAGATAGCCTGTCCTCAAGTGCCGCACTTTCGTTCTAGGCGCATCTTTGGGGAGCATATATATTTAGGTGGTGCACTGGAAATAAAATTAGTTTAATGTTAGCGCTCCATCTGCTTTCTTGTTTAAAAAACAAAAAAAAATCCTGTAGACCTCAAGCACTAAGGCTACCGATGTAATGCGAAGCAGTCAGCAAGCAGCTGCGTGCACTGGATTGTTTCGCTTTAAGAGAAATCAGGGCATTCATGTCACTAAATATCTCATGTTTGTCATGCATGCATGCATGTGTACTCTGGTATGCCAATGAAACGTACATTCTGGTAAATACCATGCGTGACCTGTCCTTAGTGTTTGTCATACATCATGCCATGCCAATTTTCGTATATAACGAATTAAGAAAACGACTGCAAGAGCACCAAGACCCTGTCATGTAAATCATGACATGGACGACAAGATTTTCATGTTTTGACCTGTCACCTATGGTCGTCATACATGCATTCCAAGGCATGCCAATTTCCGTTCACTTCAAGTTAATGCCAAGACAGTGTGTGTCATACAATTCCCGACGAAAACGACATCATTTTCATGTTACGACCTGTCATTTCTGTTCTTCATATTCTCATGTAATGCCATCCAATTTCTGTGCATATCAAGTTAATGAAATGGCTGCGAGAGCAACAAAAGTGTCTCATGTAAATCAGGACGTAGTACGTGACATGCATGACAAAATTTTCATGTTATGACCTGTCATTTTATTTGTTCTTCATGCATTATTTCATGCCACTTCCATGCATAAGCTGGCATGTCACTTTAATTGATCTACATGTCAAGTTAATGAAACAGTTGCGAGAGCTCGAAGACGTAGATAGATAGATAGATAGATAGATAGATAGATAGATAGATAGATAGATAGATAGATAGATAGATAGATAGATAGATAGATAGATAGATAGATAGATAGATAGATAGATAGATAGATAGATAGATAGATAGATAGATAGATAGATAGATAGATAGATAGATAGATAGATAGATAGATAGATAGATAGATAGATAGATAGATAGATAGATACGCTGAAAGTACCTTTGGTTCGCCAAGAAATGCTTCGCATTTAAAAGTTATATTACATTGCGACACATCGCGCTTCTGAGCATTTATGCATTAGGATAAGTAAGCGAAGGTATTATGATCGACCCTTATGTATGATGATTTTGGGTGCACGTGGACAGGGGCTTAGGCAGAAATTATTTTTTCGGGGTGGGGGGGTGGGGGGCGCCCTTTGATCTGGGGGGCCGGTCAAGGCAAATGTGGAGTGTCATTTCGTGCTCTATATGATATGGCAAACAAAAAAAATAATAATAAATTGGGGTGGGGGGGGTGCCACTACATGGCTACGGCACTGCGCGTGAATGGAGTCTATAAATGCCAATCAAACGCAATAAGACGTAGAATAGTCTATGCGTGTTATAGGTGGAATTTCATCAATACAACACACACCCACATATATATATATATATATATATATATATATATATTATTAATGAGAACTAACAGACAATGCTGCCAAGGAAAGTATAGGGGACGTTATTAGAAGTAATTGTAATGTAAATGTGAAGAAAGAAAAGTGGAGGAAAAGATAACTTGCCACCGGCAGGATCCGAACCTGCGACCTTCGAATAACGCGTCCGATGCTCTACCACTGAGCTACGGTGGCGGATCCCTCCGTCCACTTTATAGGGTATATATGTGCATTTAAACGTGGGAGCGTCAGTCAGCGCCGCCTGTTGCCATATATATATTGCATACAAACGTGTTAGCCTCCGAGTATTTGTTTCTATTTATATGTTAATGAACAAAAAATGAAAAGCTAGTGCATCTCTTCATCAGGCAATAAAAAGCTCCATTTAATAATTTAGTCTTTTCTTTCTTAAGGGTGTATGGCTTTTCGATGGAGGCGAAATGGTAGAGGCCCGTGTACTGTGCGATGTCAGTGCACGTTAAAGAACACCAGATGGTCAAAATTTCCGGAGTCCTTCACTACGGCGTCTCTCATAATTATATCGTGGTTTTGGGACGTTAAACCCCACAGATAATAATAGGGTGTATGGCTAATAAACCGTGCTTTGTTAAGCTCCCTTGCCTATACTCGTGCCAAACTGGGGTGTCTTGGTGACACGCAAATAAATTTTGAAAGTTTTGGAGTACAACTTTCTAATGCAAACAAGGCCAACTCGTAGCCGCGCTGAAAAACGTCGCACTAAGAGAGCGGTAAAAAAAACATATGTAGTTTATTAAGCGAAGTGAGAGCAACCGGAAAAAAAGCCAGTGGAATCATTTCTGGACCCAAGATTATCGCTTTATGCTGGAAGGCTCAGTTACAAGAACTTCGAAATAAAAACGAACGGGTGAATGAATACAATTCACTGGCGCTGGAAACCAGAAAATTTTACTCCCGAAGGTGTTACAGTAAGCATGAAAAGGGGTCAATACTCGAAAAAAAGAAAGGGCCACAAGAAAAATGAATTCACAGAGTGCCAGTCATTCGTCGTCAATCATCCCGTCGATGTGAAACTCAACCTCTGACTCAAGTACTGTTTCCTTTGTCCGGATTCCGGTAAACACTGTTACCTGTGGTCAGATAATGCAGTTATCAACTGCTACTTTTTGGGTGCTAGAGACTTATTATAATCTGCAGGTTCTTGTTTCCCCAGATATACCCCAGAGTGCTTGCCACAAGGGCATTCAAACTTTTACAGTTGTACCCGATATTTGCGCAAGGTACACCTTCAGCGTTTCATTAATGTTTCTGTCTTTCTGGCGTAACAACGACGTATAACATTTGCGCAGAACAAAAAGACGCATTAGCTGCACCAATCAGAATGCTATTCTCCTTTACATTTCTTTTTGGTACTTTACTTGTTTTTCGGCGCTTTCTGTCTGTCAAACATATACCTACTTTTCAAGCAAAAGTTGCGGGCTGTACATGTTTTACCGTTGGGATTTCAGTACAACGTGTACTGACAGGTCAGGAATTTTGTTTTCGATGTCACTCGTTGTGTAACCGCGCGAGACCCCGCACTTAATTGGGATGTGACAGCGTCCAGGTTGCGTTGTGGCCCTAGCTTCACTTAATTAAAATATTTATTTTCAACCCGGCGCTTGTCATTCTTGTCTGTAACTAAATACCCTACGCAAAATGTGCGCATGAGGGTGTTTTATTTTTATTTATTTATTTATTTATTTATTTATTTATTTATTTATTTATTTACGCCACTAGGTATACCACGAATACTTTGCAATGCACCCTCAAAGTGCGGAAAAATCTCATAAACGCCCTTACTTAACCACTGTGGCATATTTTCTCATCGGATTCGGAGGATGGACTCGCGATCATCGGGCCCTGGCATAAAACATCGAACTTTTAATGGATATGAAAGGTAATTACGTTAACCAAACAAGATAAAGACAAGCGAAGAAAACGAGAACGGCAGGGAACCTAACCAAAGCAGGAAATCCGGTTTGCTGTCCTATGATTTAATGGGAGGCCTAGGATGGTTTCACAGAAAAAGAAGAACGTAGAGACAAGCATACAGGCGGGGTTGTCCAGGTCTAAAGGACAAAAAATAGCCAAGAAATCGGGACAACTAGCCAGAAATCAGCCAACTTGAACCAAGAGCCAAAAAAGTAGCCAAAAGTAGACACGCGTGTGTGAAAACTGCGACGTTGTCATTTCAACGACTAAATTCAAATGCCTTGTGGTGGAAATGTAAATAAGCACACCAAGAACACTTCTTAATCATAAGTGCTAAGATTAAAGCAAAAATCGTTGACTTTAGGAATTATTTCGCGCAGAATGACGAAGTTTCGTTCGCTCTTTCAGAAATGACACTCTCTTCACGCGTATTGTGGGACTTTTCTTAAAAAGACTAGAAATACCATCCTTGTGGCGACAGAAAAAAATGAGTAGTACTAAACGAGTGTGCTGTAAATAATAGTTGCTGTGATTAAAACATACATTGTCACTTTCGCAATCATTTCAAATTCACTCGTGATGGCGAAGTCCGAGCAAATAATACTACCGAGTCGCAGTCCAATGGAGAAATCCCATGGAGGAAACAGAAAAATTACGAGGGAGCGTCACGTGAAAATTTTGAAGCCCAGCCATAAAAAAAAAATGAAACAAGAGAATGCTGGGAATTGCAACCAGCGCATGAAGAGCGAGGGGGGGCGGGGGGGGGGGGGGGGGGGGCGGCGTTCGAGGCGGTCAGCTTGTGGACGCTAGGTGTGCACGCTCGTCAATATTTGTTTTTTTTTCGCGATAGCGTTAAAGAGCTCGTTTCACAGAAATTCCGGCGTTGGCGTCGTTGGTTGTGAGCGAAAAATAATCATTTTGTCCGCGACCGAAAAATCGAGAGAGATGCAAATAAAATAAATGATAAAAATTTCCGGGTACTACTGAGATTCGAACCCTGGCCGTCTGCGTGGCAAGCAGGTGTTCTACCACAGAGATACGTGATTTCTTTCTTTTTTCATGATATTTATTACAAATGTGCGTCATCTACATCATAGCGAACAAAATACTCAAGGGCGCTTCTTCAAGCGTACATTAAGCGTTGCACAGAATGAAGTTTCAAATAGCAATGTCTTCTAAAAGGGAATCAGAGCAGTGCATTTCGTGAACAGTGGATACTAGTCCGGCTGACACTCTAGCTGTTGATATAAGTCTTTGAGCTGTAGAGCCACGAGATTTGTTGAAACTGCTCGGGAAAAAACTAGCAGTTGTGCCGTGTAGGAATACAACCGATGAGCGAAGCTCCTTAGAAATGGGACGCAAACGACTATGCGCCTGATTTCGCTGCTGGCTTTCGTGAAGGCGGTAGGGTGGGGAGCGGGTGGGGAGAGCGTTTCCTGTGCTCGGTGGCGGGAACGACTAAGCGACTGAGTGTGCGGCGCGCGCAGCGCAGGGAGAGCGAGACAGGTGGGAGAGGGGTGCGAGCGGCGGGAGCTTCGACGGCGGCGACGAAACGCCGCGCGCGGCGCTTCATTGCCTTTTGCACCGGCGCCGCATCTATGTTGCAGGGAGCTTCGACGGCGACGGCGGGGTGCGGGCCTAAGGAGCTTCGCTCCTAAAAAACACTATATGAATGTCATGTAGTGGAAGGAGTCTCCTCCACGCCTCATATATTGCGTGGCAGAAGCGTAGAATCGCGCCAGGCGTCAAAAGATGAGCATTGAGCAACGAGTGGGTGTTTTAAAGGCCTACCCATTACAAATCACTCAAACATATTTAATCATCATCAGCAGAAGAACCATCAACAAAGTGAACCGCTGCGTAGGTTCGCGTGGTGCCGTACGAACACGTAGTGGGCCTTTCGCTGATTCGCTAAAGGAATAATTATGGCGTAGTGGGCACTTAACAACTGTGCTTGCAATAGGCATTCAATGATACTTTGAAACGGCCAATGTTACGCGCACAGTCATTCGTTTCCTTACGGCACGGTTGAGGCATGCACCGAGAACCGAAGCAGGCAAGCAGTTCAGAAGGCGATGCGCATGAAGCCCGATTACGCTATCTAGTTCTACCCTTGAAGGCGAAGCTCAAGGGCCCGCCATTTTTTTTTCATGAGCCCGCCAAAAAAGGAAATGAAACAGGAGCACGATGGGAAATGTGACACGAACACGAGGAGCAAGCGGCTTCAGAGGAGGTTGCCGTGTGCACGCTAGGCGCGTTCTCTCCCGTTTTTCCCCCCTCCATGCCTAATCTAAAGAACTGACACAAGCAGTGAAATCCAAGCATTTTTTGCGGCGTAACCGAAACAAACGCAGAAGAGCGGAACTGCCGCGCACTCTTCACAGACATCCGGAATGAGCGAGCGTCGTTATATAAACCATGGACATACTTCGCTAGGTGTGTGCGCGTGCTACGCTTGTGATCGTAGCAAGCACAGCATGCGTAGGTTAATGAATGCAGAAGCACTAACGCCACCATAATCGTTTCAGGAATAAGTGACGTCATTCTGGTCGTCTGTTACGTGCGCTCATTGGCGCTTCGGTTTCTGTTTCACCGGTAATTTGTTTGAATTTCAGCAATCCGTATTAATTATCACAGGCGGCTTTTCGAAAGTCTCCAAGTATCAATGGACCCTCGGCAGGAAGGACTTCAATTCTCTCATTCGACCCGACTACGCGTCTCCTATGATTAAAAAGTTGATTATTTCGATTTATGTATTTAATGTTACATTAGTGTATAGTCATCCTAAGATGCCTGCCGCCACAGAAAATGGAATTGTTACTGCAGCGAGCAAATATCTAATTTCCCTTACGTTTGGGGATTGTCTGACACATTTCTTGAAACACCCTGTATGTACAACGGTCAATGTATTTCAATTAAAACAAAATAACGCATTGGACCTCTGTGCAGATTTATTGTCGTTAATAATATCGGGCTCCCACCAACGCGTGACTGAGGCAAAAGTAGTCATTCCTCTGCCTCCTTCCCAACACCACCTTCTTATTATGTCCGCCGCGGTGGAACAGGGCGCTCGGCTGCTGACCCGAAGGTCGCGGGTTCGATCCCGGCCACGGCGGTCACATTTCCATGGAGGCGAAATGCCAGAGGCCCATGCACTGTGCTATATCAGTGCACATTACACATCACCAGATGGTCGAAATTTCCGGAGCCCTCCACTACGGCATCTCTCATAATCATATTTTGGTTTTGGGACGTGAAATCCCAGATATTATTCATCATCATCAGCCTGTCTACGCCCACTGTAGGGCAAAGGCCTCTCCCATGTTTCGCCAATCAACCCGGTCCTGTGCTTTCTGCTGCCACGTTATACCTGCAAACTTCTTAATCTCATCTACCCACCTAATTTTCTGTCTCCCCCCTCACGCGTTTGCCATCTCTTGGAATCCAGTCAGTTACCCTTAATGACCAGCGGTTATCCTGCCGACGTGCTACGTGCCCGGCCCATCTCCATTTCTTCTTCTTGATTTCAACTATGATATCCTTAACCCCCCGTTTGTTCCCTGACCCACTCTGCTCTCTTCCTGTCTCTTAAGGTTACACCTATCATTTTCCTTTCCATCGCTCGCTGCGTCGTCCTCAGTTTAAGTTGAACCCTCTTTGTAAGTCTCCAGGTTTCTGCTCCGTAGGTAAGTACCGGTAAGATGCAGCTGTTATATACCTTCCTCTTGAGGGATAGTGGTAGACTACCATTCACGATTTGATAATGCTTGCCGAATGAGCCCCATCCCATCCTTATTCTTCTAGTTATTTCACTCTCATGGTTTGGCTCCGCGGTTACTACCTGTCCTAAGTAGACGTACTCCTTTACAACTTCCAGGGTCTCGCCACCTATCGCAAAGCGCTGTTCTCTGCCAAGATTGTTCCACATTACTTTAGTTTTATGCATATTAATTTTCAGTAACGCGGCAGACGAATTACAGCTTATTATTACTGAACTGGATACGGAAAGTAGAAGAGTAGCTCAGATATTATTATTACCTTCTTACTACATTGCTGAAGTACAGAAGTTTTGTTAGAGGTCAGTATAGAATGCGTATAAATGCTTCCCAGACGGTCGTTCTGAAATTTAGACAGCGCACTCGAATCGGTAGAACATCTCGATAGACGCAGAGTGAGTGCGACCACCTAATGAGAATTGCACGTTGCTTGGTTTTATTGAGGAGCTCCAATGTGATTCCGTTAATTAATGGAGGCATGAACTTAATCTTTCACGCTGTACGTCGTCATTTCGAATGATGGCATGAATAGTACAATATCCACTACCCAAAAACCAAGCGTGCGCTCCAGATTTTAGACTATTTTCCACAATTAAAATTCGAAAACATCTTAAAATGATGCGTGGGAAGTAGTACCAAGTCGTATGTTGGACGTTTTTGCCCAATAGACGATAGAAAGAAACAGTTGATGACAGGAAAGGACGCTGAACAGGTGAAATGAGGCGCCTTGTTTGATGCCCAGTGACAAAACCATGGCTATCCGTACCTCCGTAGAGAAACTGTTACGCGAAGGACGAAAGGGGCGCGAACTGGAGAACATGTGTCGTCACCAAAAAAAAAAGTAAATAAATAAATAAATATTAATAAAATAAAAATTAAAAAATAAAGGAATAAACAACAGAACTCGCTTAATTATTTTTTAGAGCGTTCGCTCTCTGAGTGGTTCTCACATTGATTTGTAATTTGTTTGCAATCGGTCATCAGCCTCCCGCACCACTTTCTTCACAAGGACCTTGCCCGTCCCCTTTTCCCGGTGTATATAGAGTAGCAGGCCAGAGCTACCTAGAGTTCAGGCTGACCTCTCTTCCAGAAACCAGATAACAAGTAAACGTCGCGCTCTTTCTCAAGCTCTTAATTTGTTTCATTCACGTACGAAATCCTTCACTTGCATGTGCGAAAAGCGTCGCCGTCGAGCGATCACCTTTCGCCACCATGACGCCGTCATTGCGACGACACTTGGCTCGCTTACCGACCTTCGGTCACACGCACTCTTCGAATTGCGAGACACATCCTGACGGCACTTCCCACGCTTTTCGTCTGGATTCCGTCACTTTCGCTGCTTTAAACCAAAGACGTTTCTTCAAGCGCTGCCATCGCGTTTCAAGGAACGCACATACGACAGTTGTACTTGCGGACAGATGTAGGTCATGTGACGGTGCCTACTCGTTTGTGGCGAGGTGCTGCAAAGGAAATCCGTAAGGATTTCTCCGAAATAAAGAGTGCCGGTTGACGAGAAATTCGTCCCGGTTCACAATTATTCGCCCTATAGGGCGAATTTTTCGAAAACTGGGCAGCCTTTTTTCTGAGAAATATGTACAGATTTTACTCGAAAGGGCAGGGGGGGGTTGGAGGATTTTTTTTTTTTTCACGAACCTTGCTCCAGCTTGAGAGCTTCCACATGCATAACTGATCTGCCATGTACTCATGAATGAAAGCTGTTTAATGCAGCCTAATGTAAGATGAGCGCTATCCTGCTGAGTCGCACCACAATCCTATGATCTGCCTGCATTTCGTGAATGTGATAATGATGATTGATGATGATGATGATGATGATATCCGCGTCATCACTCCTACAAACTATGGCGCTCATTCACGAGTAATCGGAAAACATTAATACAAGTTAACGCTGGTGAAAAGTGACGCGTTCATTGTGTAGACAGCTGTGACACAAAACTGCTTATCAGGTTAAACAAGGAAGAAACAACAGGTTTACATTACCTACTCTTTTACCCCGAGACCAAGAATACATGAGACAGTCTGCGCATTGACTCGGGAACAAAAGATTCGCAACCATAAGAAATTGTTGCCACTCTTATATGCCCCCCCAAGTACCGCCAAATGCAAGAGTTAACGTACTTTTGCTATCCGCTACAACTCGGGCACTAACGCGACAGTGCTCCGATTTCCATGCGAAAAAGTATATATATATATATATATATATATATATATATATATATATATATATATATATATATATATATATATATATATAGAGAGAGAGAGAGAGAGAGAGAGAGTAGATAATTGTAAACTTAAGGGCTCGTTTGCTTTGTTAAACACAGTATTAATGAGAACTAACAGACAAAGATGCCAAGGAAAGTATAGGGGAAGCTATTAGAAGTAATTGCAATGTAAATGTGAAGAAAGGAAAGTGAACGAAAAGGTAACTTGCCACCGGCAGGGTCCCTGCCGGTGGTAGGGACCTTGGCATCCTTGGCATCTTTGTCTGTTAGTTCTCATATATATATATATATATATATATATATATATATATATATATATATATATATATATATATATATATATATATATATATATATATATTTATTTATTTATTTATTTATTTTATTTTTTTTGCGAAAAATAAAAGTCGATTATTTACCGATGTAAACAAGTTTAGTGGTTCTTTTTAAGATCCTTTAACTCGTCCGCCTCGGTGGAACAGTGGCTACGGTGCTCGGCTACTGACCCGGAGGTCGCGGGTTCGATCCCGGCCACGGCGGTCGCATTTCGATGGAGGCGAAATGGTAGAGGCCCGTGTACTGTGCGATGTCAGTGCACGTTAAAGAACACCAGATGGTCAAAATTTCCGGAGCCCTCCACTACGGCGTCTCTCATAATCATATCGTGGTTTTGGGACGTTAAACCCCAACAATTATTAAGATCCTTTAACTCGGCACGCCAATCTTAGCGACACAAATCGACTCGACGCGCCTTCACCGAAGTAATGCAGACACCCCGACCGACAGTGAGATGCTGACCGCTTCACTGCCGCGGTATGAACGGGCGCCGCAAGGAAGACTGTACGAAGGCAGGCGAAAGACAATTTATGCATTAGCAATTTAACATTTTGTTGACGCTGCGCCTAATGCGCCCCCTGGAAGTACATGCGCCGTCCAACGATCGACCGTCGATGTATAGCCGTCATGTTCATATAACTTTAGATTGATCCCTAAACGGAAATCAACCATAACAACATTAAATTATTCCGTTTTACGCGCCATAACCACAATATTGTTATAAGGGACGCCGTAGAGGAGCACACCGCATTAGGTTTGACCGCTCTTGGTTTTTTAATAATAATAATAATATCTGGGGTTTAACGTCCCAAAACCACGATATGATTATGAGAGACGCCGTAGTGGAGGGCTCCGGAAATTTCGACCATCTGGTGTTCTTTAACGTGCACTGACATCGCGCAGTACACGGGCCTCTACCATTTCGCCTCCATCGAAATGCGACCGCCGCGGCCGGGATCGAACCCGCGACCCTTGGGTCAGCAGCCGAGCACCGTAGCCGCTACACCACCGTGGCGGACACTCTTGGTTTTTTTAACATATGCACCTAAATATAAGTATACGAGGGGTTTTCTTTTTCCTTTTTTTTTTTCACATTTCGCCTCTATCGAATGACAACTCGCCTCCATCGGCCAGAATCCACGGGCAACATTGCAGGAAACCACGAACATTCACTGGAAAAGCCGGAGAGGACGTCGAGGAATGGCTAAACCGCTACAGGCGGGGGGGGGTATGTATGACCACTGAGAGTCGACTAGTGAAGAACATAACTTTGCGCTGTTTCTTGAGGAAATCGCGTTGATGTGGTTCGAGAGCCACGAAAAGAACTCGGCTACATGGAAAAAGTTCAGAGAGAGATTAAGAAGTGCTTCGACGACCTATCCATGAAAAAGAAGTGCGCCGATAAGACTGGGCGCGACGTGCTCGAGTACCAGGTAAGACCTGCACGATGTGCATAGAGGAAGTTCTGAAGCTGTGCAAATATGTGAACCTGCTTATGAGAGGCAGAGATATTATCGGACACCTCATCAAAGAAATTGCTGAGGATATACGTATACCCCTATCGCATAAGCAACGACGACAAAGTTTGCCAATGACATCATCCGGAAATTGCCACACGTTTGAGTTTCGTCCAAAGTTCGGTCGACTCCCAACGTCACCACTGTCTCGAGCATTGACGTAAACACTACTTACAGCGATCTGGCGTCAATTATGCGAAAAAATAGTGTGGGATGAACTTGATCGACGGGAGGTTGTCGCTACATCGATAGCGCATGTCCGCGACACTTTCGAGCCGTGCGGTGCACTGTCTTTATCCATCAATGCGTCTGGCTTCGATGACTCAATGGCGATGGTACCGACGCCGCGTCATATTCATAATTATGAGTCGCGCGACGGCTCCGCCAATAGGTTCCCCTCTGACAACACAGCATGGCGAGACCCCGTTGATTGCCTTCAGCAGCGTGTGGTGCGTGAAGCACAGGTTTGTTTTCACTGTGGGCTCGGGGCGCCGTCGTGCCTCTCAACCGCAGTATGAACGACTACCGGCTTTCTCTTGGCGCAAAAGTTGACGCAGTAATTTATCGCTGTCCACCGAGCAGCTACGAAGGCAACAACTTCCAGCAGTACTTCCGCAGCGATTTACTTGCCTCTGAGTGGAGTGTGACGACACCGACTATCACTATGACCAGGCCGTCAAAACGTCACACCTGTCGTCCTCCACCGGGAAGCTAGACGGTGCGGCCGATGGAGGTGAGGTCTCCGGATATATTTCACTGCACAAACACACGCCTATGCCGGTTTTCTTGCTACGAAACAACGTCAATATTTTTATACATGGGCTTCCCACTTCAGATTTAGTCGACACGGGAGCACCTACTTCCGTTAAGAGTAACGATTTCATGACTGGGACTCGGTCAGAAAGTGATGTTCGGTTGAGACAAATGCACATTTCCTTGCAGAGTATGGAAGATCGTTGCGCCCAGTGGGAATGTGCGTACTGTAAGCTTTACTTTGCGGTGCTAAATTGTTCAAGGCAGATTTGGCAGTTTTTTGGGAATTCCACTGAGTACGACATCCTAGGGATCGACTTTCTGAAAGAGTGTAGAACCACTGTGGACTGTGGCGCCAGAGAGGCTTTTATTGTTTCGTTTTTGTGCGGAATCCACGCGCAGGCCAAGTGACTATTGCCGTTCTTGGGAACATACTTCTGACAGCGCAAGCTATAGTTCGAGTGCGTGATGATCTCTTTAGTGTCGCATCCTGATAACATTGACGCCGCAGTTGAGCCGATCCCGTCGAGCTGCGCGAAGAAGGATCTATACTTGTACCGCGTAGTATGATTTCTGTGAACAGTGGCATGCAGATGCTAATTATGGCATGGGTGGTAAACTCTGTTTTTCGAGCCTATTGTACTGCCTAAGTGGAATGCGGCTGGCTGTATTTCAACTGGACGCAAGCAGTAACATTAACATTGTGTTGATTAGTGATGATAACAAAGATACATCCTTTGCTGCCTGTTCAAGTACTTTGCTGACATATTCTTGCGTACGGTGAGTAAGTCACTATCGTAACTGAGGAGACAAATATTAGTTCAAATCATTTACAAGCATATATCTGTCTTTTATTTCACACTGAATGACCATCAAGGTTCCGTACCACCTTCGCGCACTTGTGATTTACGCACCACGTGATTAGTACTGGTCCTGCCCATCCCATTCAGATTACCATCGTCTGAGCGAAAAATTATCGCTCAAAAGGAGGACAAAATGTTACTAAAGAAATTTATTCAGGAGTCATTTAGAACTTGGGTGGTGCCAGCTATCCAAGTCAAGCAAAATGGATGGTTTCTGGAGATGATGTGTAGATTATGGGCGGCTGAACTCTGTGACAAAAAGCAAATAAAAACAGTAAAGGATGTGTATTCGCTTCCCCGCATATACGATGTCATCGATTGTCAGCGCTCTTTTCGTATTTTTCTATCGTAGACCAAACATCTGGATATTGGCGAATCCCCCTGCATTCTGCATACATGTAGGCTAAAAACAATGTTTATAACTTCAGATGGTCTGTTTGATATTAATGTTGTGCTGTTTCGTGTTTATACAATGCTCCTACCGACATTTGAGCGCTTTATGGACACAATTATCGGTAGCTTAAAAAAAGAAAATATTTCTATCGTTATTGTCTATCAACGTCTTTCTGAGCGAGTTGCAGGTGATAACTACAGTGAGGGGAGCAGGAGAGCGTCGAGAACTGCTTAAATTCTTTTACTGCACCGCCTTCTGAATCGGCCGAAAATTTAAGCTGCACGTACAGACAAGAAGGGCTTTACTCCATACTATCTTCATAATATGGCCTCGAAAGTGGCTGGAAACTTAATCGATACGAGAAATGAGAGGCAACTTTTTATAAATACATTGTCTTTGAAGACACATTATTGCGCTCGAAATGCTACGGTGCGACACTTAGGTCCTTATTGACTGTATATAATGTCCCCTCGTTAACGTAGAGATTTCTTAAAGGGCTACGCATAGTGCAGGCGGTTCACAATAATGTAATGAGTAATAGCGGCATCTTTTCTACATGTGAACTCAGTAGACTACACTTCTTTTTTTTCTTTCATCGCTCTCCCATAGGGGTTCGGCCACAGATGTCGGCAAACAAACTCGTGACCTCCGTGCTGAGCGACAGTTTTAAACGTCCCGCTATCACTGCTGAGCCTCCGTGACAGATTCCACTTAACTTTGTGTCGCTGACGCACAATGGGCTTTCGATTAGAATGTCAACGTATTTGAACTGCCGCACATAGTCCCGCTTTTTTCAATGAATCGACGCGACTTATGTCCTTACCGTGTCTTTAATGCCAGAGTAACAATAAGTTTGCAGCCGAAGTCGCAAACTGATTGGGACACTTTCCCTTTGAGCCTAATCTTTTTTTTCTTTCTGCGCGATCAATAAGTGTTCGCTTCTTCAAGTAATTGATCCTCATTGGCTGACTTTACACGGGACATTCTTAAGTAAATTATTGGAAAGAAAAGCAAATCACGAAGAAAGATGTATCGTGATCCACCGTTGTCGTCTAGGCAAGCCATTCTATAACAAACATTCCGAAAGACTAAGAGGAAAATCACGAAGTACACTGAACCGTAGTGTATACTCTTTTATAAGACGTCGTGCGGCCGCGCACCGTGAGAAACGCTGTGTCGCAGGATCCACATTTATTCCACGCCACGCGAGGGTTTTTCGCCAGCGCGGCGTTGTGCCACTGCGTTCCCCGCTTCGAATTACTGTATTGGTATAATCGGTTGGCGCGTCACGCCACAGTGGCACTTCTGGGTATAAGAAGTGCAAACAAAAGGTTACGGAGATGTAAGCACCGCCGGGCAATGAACCGCGCGGTTTTCGCACATAATATTAAGTTTTCTCCAGCCCATTGCGATGATCAGGTCAATCAGCTAGCCCAGTGTCTCTCGCTCTGTCTCGCTCTTACTCTTTCTTTTTTTTTTAATTGCTGAGCTTGCTCGCCAACTCCGACAAATATGTCAACGCGTTCACTCGGACCTTGGGAAACAACATTATGAGGAAACGCGCAGAGAACTGTGTGTTGCTTAAAGTAATAGGTAATTTCAGTTGTCACTCTTTTTGTCCAGGCAAAGTAGGCTATGCAAGCTTGGTATGTAGCCTCTGACGCATGTTTTTGATGTTAAATTAAAACGCGTGGTCTTCAAAACTAAGCAAACCATGCATGGAAGTGCATGCATAATCGATAGTCGCTTTCTAACCGCTAGCGTTTACAATTTCAATGTTACTACATGGGCGTAGGCAGCGTATTCTGTGCAGAAATGTACCCTTCAGCTTTGCCCACGTTACGTCCGCGTTTCCTCTTGCGCCGCAACGTTTTGCATTGCATAATAGTGTTGCGCATTAATTGAGATGAGGTAACGTACTCTGTAAGAACTTTATGCCCTGAGAGTAATAAATGCAATTCGTTATACTATGTTTTGTTCAGGAGGAATAGGTATAGCCAGCATCATACCAGAGTGCCTGTTTCATCTTGTATACCATGCCAACACCAAGGAATGAAAAAAAGTAAATAGATGAAAAAAAAAATCCACGCATATCTACTAAGTGAATGCTAATTATGGGGCGAAAGTGTGCATCGGATCATAAATCGTGGCCTTCTATTTTGTTCTGGCTAACATCATTTTATTTTGTTCTTGTTAACCTTTTGTTCTGTCATATGCTTTGATTGATGGGTGGTTAAATGTCGGTGTATTTACGGTGTTGTGGCCTTTTAATTTGTTCGTTCTGGTTAACAGCCTTTTGATAACCTTTTTGTTGTTCACAGATGTTTCGGTTTGTTCACATGCACCTGCGCTACATCTGCTGTAGACGCCGGACGACGGTTTATGGACCGAGGGGCATTGTGGGGTCTTAAGGTGCTAAAAAAAAATGTTTGTTGCATGTGGATATTTTTCAAGGGTACGTTAACACCTGCATATGTACTATTTTTTCTCTTTCGATTGCTTTATATTCGTTATATTTCCTTTAATTGAGGCATCTTTTTTATGCCCATATCATTAATGATATTTAACGTCACTTATAGCACATTGACGGCTGTCGGTCTTGGTGCCGTCATCAAGTGGTTAGGAAAGAAGGAAGGAACAGGAGAGAAAGGAAAGGCAGGGATGTTAACCAGTCTAGAAGGACCGGTATGCTACCCTACACTGGGGAAAGAGATGGGGGAGTTTTATAAAGATGGAGAAAGAGAGATAGAGGGGAGAGCACGCACGCACAAAGTCACACTTCACAGTCATTATAACGCCATTAGTCTATAATCGCCGGTGCATGTCTGATCAGTGTGATCGACAGGGCACGCAGGGCGGCAACTGCCTGTGGCGTCCTGGACTGAGGACAGCCAGCACTGCTAGATGGCACTTGCGGACCAACTGGCCCGCACTACGAACCCCTTTCTGTCAATAAATGTTTTCCTTCCTTCTGTTGTCTTCAAGATGTTGAGCACTGCCTTCGTAGCCTTCACCTGCGATGACCTCTCAGGCGGTTAGGGTTTCTCATGCTCACAGTAAGACCACACTTATCGCGGATATAATTCTGTATGGTAAGTATGACAGCATACATTTATCTTCAATCCATTATGAGGGTTTTGTGAACCAATTCGGCAGTAGGGGGGGAGGGGTGTGTACGAGGGAAGGAACATAGAGATTATTATCTCTGACGCCATTTAGTTCATCAACATACCTTCAAGTTCAAATCTGTGGTGCTCTCCGTAAGTGTTTTGAGTTACAACACGATATTTTAAATAAAAACAGTTAGAGCTTGTAGTTGTCACTTTCTTCTGGCTGCCCTTCTCAAATTAATAATGTGGAAAGAAGAACTGATTGTTGACACTGATACGTAGCAGCACTGCTCTTGAAAAGTTCTCGTTGAAATAAAGTCCACTAGTATGTCTGCGGTGCGCACGTTTAGATTCAACAACGAAACAAACGCACAATGCAGCCAGGGGCGTAGCCAGAAATATTTTTCGGGGGGGGGGGGGGGGGGGGCACCTCCTTGATTTCGGGAGGGGCATCTCCTTGAAATGGTCATTTTTCGCTCTGTATGCCATGGCGAAAAAAAATTTCGGGGGGTGCACGTGCCCGGTGTGCCACCCCCTGGCTACGCCACTGAATGCAGCCGCGATAATATTAATCGCACATGCCAGCGTCTTTAAAGAAGCGTTGAAGTTACTCCATTGTTTCGAGTTGCAGCACTTTTACGGCCATGAGCCTCACGCTTTGACAAGCAAAAACGTTTAACAGCAATCAAGCAAACGTAGTTTCTGCCAGAGACGCTGTTTGTGTATCTAATGTGCCTGGAACGTTCCAGCGGTATAGGTGACATCGTTCCGTTTGAAGCGCTTACGCGGAACACTAATTGTCTCAGCCCAATGACGGCACACGTTTTTATACTGAAAATATTCATTGCGCAACCCACGCTTTTGTTTTTCTTCTCGTTCACCTTCATCGCGGAATCATCATTACCATCGTCTTGCATGTGGCTGCTTATTCAGCGATGTGGCTTATTTATGTTCTTTACGTGGCCGCCGCGCTTGCCCACATGCAAGCAGTCAATCATGGATTTAAACACCTGCGAGGCAAAGCAGCGTAATCATCAGTATAGAGCGATTGCTAAGCACTGAAGACCCAGGAAAGGTTTCTAGATGATTGTCTTGATAACTTGCCGAGGCCAAACTCGAAGTTGTGAAGCTGCCTGAGGGCTGCGGTATTCTGAGAGAGAGATTAGAGCAGCAGCATGCCTACCACGCAATCTTGAGTTCAATAACGAACTTGCCGCCTTCAGGTTAGGTCCCTGCCGGAGGCAAGTTGTCTTTTCGTCCACTTTACTTTCTTGACATCTATATCACAATTACTGAAATACGCTTAAAACAGTACAGTTAACGTCCCCTATATACACGTTCCTTGGCTTCATTATCTGCTGGGTTTTCGTTAAGGTTGTGCCAAAAAAGAAACGAGCCGCCTTCAAAATTCCCCTTCCTTCATTCATTCTTTACATATAGGAGCATGACATGTTCACTATTCGTCCAGTTAGCAAAGAAAATCTCGCCGTCGCCACCTTTCCATATGAGTTATAACAGCCTCTCTTTTTTTCTTCTACATGTTTTAGGTTGGTATGTAAAAGAAAATTTCTGCATTATGTTGCAACATCTGTAACACTTTAAGGTGAAAGTCTGCGGCACACTTGGTAATTCATTAAAGGTGTTGAGACGCCAAATTTGGGGCTATAAAAGGCCTGCAGCTGTAGGCTTTTTCTTGTATGCAAGGACACCCAAGATCTTGGACATAGCAAACGATCAAAATATATTTTAAATCACTTCAAAACAGTGTATAAATGCTCGTTCTTGTGACGTAGGCCCATCGCTAGCGCAACTCACCCCGACGTCACTGGGTAGGAAGCGTAACGAAAGTTCTAGTGACGTTAAGCTTTGATGACACGGAAAATTTTGCCATCGCTCGAGCCAGAAATGGGGAGCGTTCTCACTGGAGTTCTCGTCCAGCGTGACGATATGCTCATTCACGGCTGTGCTGTAACGCTGTGGCGTTCCAGAGCGGCCGTGGCACATTCCACCTTCCGAGTATTACTATCACGGCCGGGCTGGAATGACAGCAGCGTGGCAAGCGCTTCTGCTGTGCGTGACGTGCACAGCCGCGCTGGTAGCGTTCCACCGCGGTTGAAACTCTCGTAATGCCGTGTGCGAGAGTAGACGATGCAGCACTGCGTGCGTCACAGCTTCGTGGGCCCACGTGACCAAGCTTCTTACACAACGACGTAACTGTCCCACTCGGCACCCAGAAACCCTAACCGGAAGTCGTCTGCATAAATAATGCGATATTAAAGTTATTTACCGAGAATATATGAATATTCGGGCGTGTATGATGCTTCCCGGAGCGATAAGGAACGTTTGAAAACGACGAGCACGCAAGCCACATTTCTGACGTCTCAACCATTTTAAGTTACGAAATCGGGTACCCGACTTCTTGCGAGACATAACAAACCGCAGTGTGATAGACACACGTTAAATTACCTTGACGTTCTAAGTCAATTGGATTATTCCTTCCCCACTCTGCCCCTCAAGCTTTCCGCGCCTCACGTGGCGTTGCTCTCAGGAAGCGGCCTCCCTTTGGCTAGACGGTGATGTCATCCGATGACTTCACAGATTCCGGCGATCTGTAACACCATGATTACAATAAATGAGGACATCACAACAAGGAGTCATCGTTCCCTCTCCTCACGCCTCTCGCTCGGAGAAGGTCATGTGGGTTTTTGTACCACTTCATTCGCCTGTCGTGTTTCGCTCACGGTCACCGCGCAACGAGACATTTAAACGCTTTCGCCTTAAAGAAGAAAGAGTGCATGATGATCACGATGAATTTTCGGCAACACGCAGCTGAGTCGTCGTGGTGACCACAGCTCTACAATGTGGAACAGCGTGCAAGGAATACGCCGAGCTCGACAACATCCGATGTGGCGGGGGGTAACGAAGAGACCGCGAGACACGAGCGTGAGCCTCTGTATGCGGACAGATGATTACAGATCTAACCACACACACCCTCCTCCCTTTAATTAGCCTTGTACCAGAAACAGAGATTCATTTCCGAGGCTGCCATCCCCCCAATGCCACCATATTCATAAAATTCAAGTGGGCCACTTGAGACAGCCGTCAGCGGAGCTACCTTTGACGGCAGGCATATGATCTCCCGCGGAAAAAGAATACAACTCTGCACAATTGACCATAGTGGTATAAAGCAATACTCAGTAATGAGTATTATTGATACGCATAGACAATTGGATGTACTCAATGTGATACACCTATATACATATATATATATACAAACAGAGAAAAAGAGAGCCGTATATCCAAGTGTAGAGCAGCCGTTTGATCAAGCGATGCGCCAACAGATTTCTGCGTGCGCGGATACAGATGACAAGATTGCATAGGGTCGCGTTGGCTAGGAAAGTAGTAGGGCGGCCTTCGCGTGGAGGGTCGCTGTGTGACCTGATTGCACTCTCGACTTGAAAGCGATTCCAACGAGTGTTCCGCTGGCTAGTCTGTACTCTGAGCGATTGTTGAGTCAGTGCTATATAATCCAAGGGCCTCGAACACTGGCAGCGCTCCATATTGTGAGCTTATACTGCAATCAGTCGAGGCCTGCAGCTGCATTTAGGCTGGATGTCTAAATTTGAGTGGTTTCTGCGTCTCCGGACAGTGGGGGGTTGCAATAGTGTAAATAATTGTGGGTTATATTGTCGATTCCCTAAGAGACCTCGATCGTAATGTAGAGCAATATCTTATCACAAGTTCTGTTGTGATGACTGTAGTGGAACTGGCGGGTTGAAGGTGGCCTCCACAACAATATATCGTAGCCGTGATCTCATGCTCAGAGCAAAAGGTGCCTGCGTGGCACTAAAGTGCAGAGGACGCAGTCCTAGAACTTTGAAGACGGGATATTTTTTTCCGAGGCCATTACAGCTAAAACAATTACAGTGACCCGAGATCGACATTTTTGTTATGAGCGAGCGCTTGCCTTCTGACAAATGCTCATATTGATGTCACTTGGATTGCCCCTTTATCGAGCGCGGCGTAATGGCTACAGCGAATAAGATAAAAGTAACGGACTAACATACAGGATGGTTGGTGACGTAAGCGCTCTATCGTCCTTTCACCCACTGCTCCATCTGTTTACATACATACAGGGGTTCCGTGCGGACGCATTATTTAAGATGCAGGTAACTTGCAGAGCAATAAGACGTTGTCTAATCAATCTGTACTATTGGCTCTGCGAAGAATTACAGAGTGCATTGCGACCTTTCACTCTGTTTTGGATCCTCCAACCCATTGGTGGCTCACGTTTGCCCCGTAATACCAAAGTCATGTTTCATCACTGCCGTACTCGTATAGAGAAAAGTGAAAACGCGCGCATTTCTACAAAAGAGTGGGCCACCTAATATTAACGGGGATCAACAGAATTACAAAAGGAAAGGAAGGTCTCAGTTCTTCAAAGAAGAAAAAAGCTGGCAGATCCCACGCACTGTGGGAATCGATGTAATGCGAAGCAGCCAGGAAGGAGCAAATCATGCTTTACATAATTTGCATGTCATGTTTTACATGTTAGGACCTGTCATTTATGTTCCACACACAGTCACGTCGCGCAATACCAAATTTGGTGCATACCAAGCTAACGAAACGGCCGCGAGCGCTCCATGAGCGTGGCATGCAAGTCATGTCGCACATGACAAGTCATGATTTCCATATTACCACTTGTCCTTTATGTTCGTCATACAGTCATGTCACTCAATACCAAATTTGGTGAATCTCAAGCTAACGAAACGGCCGCGAGCACGCCATGAGCGTGGCATGCAAGTCATGTCGCACATGACAAGTCATGATTTCCCTATTACCACATGTCATTTATGTTCGTCATGCAGCACGTCACTCAATACCAAGTTTGGTGTATATCAAGCTAACGAAACGGCCACGAGCGCGCCATGAGCATGGCATGTAGATCATACTTTTCATGACAAGTTAGTCATGATTTTCATATGACCAGCCATTTATGTTCGTCATACGGTCATGTTATGCCATACCAAATTTGGTATAAATCCCATGAACGATACGGCCAGGAGAGCCCAAAGTCGTAGGCGGCTAGATAGATAGATAGATAGATAGATAGATAGATAGATAGATAGATAGATAGATAGATAGATAGATAGATAGATAGATAGATAGATAGATAGATAGATAGATAGATAGATAGATAGATAGATAGATAGATAGATAGATAGATAGATAGATAGATAGATAGATAGATAGATAGATAGATAGATAGATAGATAGATAGATAGATAGATAGATAGATAGATAGATAGATAGATAGATAGATAGATAGATAGATACGCTCAAAGTCGCCGAAGTTCGCTAAGAAATGCTTCGCATTTAGTAAACAGGAAGGCGCTCCTCTGGACGAAGTAAGTTTCACGAATGGTAGACCAATGTAACTTCTACTCGGAGATGTACTTCCATGAGGCACAGCATCACTAACGGAACACGGTACATGAAGCTTGGAAGTTCCACCTTTCAAACCGTCGTAACATCATCCGTCGCCACACATGAAGACAAACAAGACAGATGATTGAGGCACATGTGATGCGGAAGTCGGGAGAGCACTGTGTATGTGGTCCTTCACTGCTAAGCTGTCCAGTATATAAGTGCATTACCGAATATTTTTCACAACAACGCTGCTTGCTGGAAGCGAAGTTTACATGTGTCATATACCTCCTGAATTTCCCGTTGTATTCAAACCTGGTCTGTGCGCGCAATAAACATTGTCGGTGTAAGTCAGCGCTATTCCCCATACTTTCTCTCATTTCTTATGTCGATCGCCGAAGCTGCTAACCAAAGATGGAATGCATGGCGGCTAGGCCGTTTGCTCGTCACCAAGAGCAAACAACATCCATGGTTATTTCCGAACACCCGAGGTGAGTATGGCTTCGTGTTCTCGGACTGCATGCCTCCGTTTTTCTCTGTATTCAGAGACAGCTCGCTGTCACACCATTACGATTTCGAAGGCCCATATAAGCAACATGTCAACTTGTTTCTTTCTGTCACTGCCTTTATTGTTTTTATATAATTCCTCCTTTGTTTTATTTACGTGATGAGAATACGCAAAGTATTCGCGGCGTCGAGTGTGGGTTGGCACGGCATGCACGTGTCATTTGCAAAAACACGGCTGAGCTTATCGCACCTTTCACGTTTACCTTAACCTCAAAGCCTTTCAAGGTTGACCGCTTACGGCCCACTTTCCACTTTGAAGCGAAATGAAACACGGGGACAAGTAAATGAAAGAGAGCGCGTCAGTACACATGGAAAGCCAGGTGTTGTTGCTGTTGTTGTTGACGCCGTTGCCTTGAAAACTATGGCACGTATATACGGACGGCGAGAGATCGCCAGATGAGATGGATAAGGGCAAACGAACGGCTTTGACGCCTAAGGCAATTTGAGAAGATAATAATAGTAATATTTGCGGTTTTACGTGCACGCCGTATAGGAGGGCAAGGGAAATTTCGACCACCTGTGGTTCTTTAACGTGCACCTATATAAGTCTCAGTACTTGGTTGTCTAGCATTTTCTCTTCCATCGAAAATGCGACAGCGGCGGCCGGGATCGAATCCGCGACCTGTGGGTCAGTAGCCAAGCACCGTAACCATTGTACCACCGCGGCGACTATCATTTCGAAAAAGAACTGATCGACGAACTAAATCAAAGACAAAAACACTGTTAGTATCATGTTTTGCTCATTGCAAAGCAAAGCTGACAGCCTCCTTTATATGTATTTTAATTACTTTTACCGTCGTAAAATTCAGTGCTGGCCAGTACGGAAGATACATGTATCTTAGATATTATCTTAAATATTTTCTGTGTACCGATTGTATCTGTAATATTATAAGTCTGGCAATATCTGCCTCAATATCTGTACTTTCGACACATGAAAGATGTATGTTAAGATACAAGGTACTGCTATCGTAACATCACCGTGCGATTAAACATAAACGTTTGCTTCTCAAGCTGATACTCCTGCCACTACGCCACGTTACTTCCTCTGGTTAATCTACTTGTCTTTCCTTTATCTTTCGCTCTCTCTCCCTGCCACCAGAAGTTTCTAGAGTGTAACCCTAAAGACAGGGTTAAGTACGTTCAGTGCAAGCGGTCTGCAATTTATCGAGCTCCACTGTCCTGCGGCCGAAGTCACGTTGGTCAAACAAGCATAGTTATAAAGAGCACAATTTTGAAGTTCAAAGAAAACATGACAGTTATCTTGCTACACATCGCAGAGACTGCGCATGTAAACCAAATTTCGGCGCATGTTTTATCATAGACCTCAGCTCAGACAAGTATACGCTCGAGGAATAATCGAAGTCATGGCAATGAAACAGGCAGTGGGTGTGTCAGCATGCCTTGCCTGTCTTTATCTGACAAGAAAATGAATTAAGTTGTGGCCAGTGCGCAATGGCAGAGCGCACACTGCTTGATCCCATGTATATAAATACACATATCCTTTCCTGTCAATAAATCAGTTGTAATTGGCGCAGCGTATGTCTTGGTCTCCTCTTCTGTGCCTGTACCGTTATTTGTGCAATTCCAATTTATGATGCATAACCAACGCGCGAAATTACCATCTTGACTAATTACGGTAACGCATATATACCCCTCCCCCCCCACACAAAAGATTGCGGAACGCGAAATTTCCGAGGAAGCTATATTCCCGCTTTGTCTGAGAACATAGCCTCCAAATAGATGTTCCAGCCTGTAGCAAGTTATCGCGACCTACGCAGCTACCAGTTAGAACGCAGCTACCAGTTAGAACGCAGTTACCAGTTAGTTTCGCGACCTACGCAGTTAGAATAGCCGTGCACTAACAGAGCAAAAATTCGCATTTGCAGAGGAGGCCACGTTCCGTAAACTTTTGTAGGCGGGTGTACATATACAGCGGGGCATAAATAGTGAGGCCACCAGTAAATCGAGTTGGAAGATCGGTACCTGCACGCAAGTATATACGTATATACCTCAAATTTTCGTCGAATATTATTTTAGTGGTGCATGCTACCGTGTCAAAGTTCAAAGCACAGCTTGAAATTTCCCGCATGCAATCTTGTAATTTTGTAATCGATTACAGAGAAGGTAAGTGAATTACAAGGATCGTTACTCTTCAAATGAAGTAATTGAAGCTTTAGAAAACTGCAGAAAAATGTAATCGATTACACGTAATCCATAACTTGTAACGCGTAACGTACGAGTCTGGGTCCGACTGACTTCGCAGGCTGCGGACATCTACTGCCTTTCTGAAAGCTTCGAGGTGTTTTATTTAGGTGTTCTAGCACGCAGTACGCGTACAGCTCATTCACATCACGAAGGAGCGATAGAGGCACGCTCCTGTCGGCTATTGCAAGAACTCACGCTCTTGCTTATTTTTCATTTATGTACTGAGGACGTCCTAACGAAGGACGCGACCTTTCTTTTCGCCTTACTTACTCGAGATGTGCGATACGGCGTATCCTTGCGGAATGTCCGGCCGTTATCAGGTGGTGATCCTCAAAGTCAGTAGGCCAACGATCACAGGATCCTTGGTTGCCGCGCGTACATATGCATTCGCGACGCCTTTATTACGCTCACTCGTGTCGCACGCTCTGTGGGCGCTTGCGTGATTGATGACGACCAAAATGCCTGGTAGTATGTAATAGAAAGCTATACATATTCAGGGACAAGGACGCGTCGGTTACATCGTGGCCGCGAAATGTATGTGACAAAGTCGGTTAACTCCGAGCCGCTGCATATAGTGTATGCCTCGCGGCAATCTGGATGTTATCGCTCCGAAATAGCTGTCCCGTGTGTGCCCTCGTCCCTTTCCCCTCGTCTAAAATATCGTCCCTTTCCCCCTTGTCCGCGTTCTTTCGATTTAATCTCGTGCGTGGTAGGGGGAGATGAGGTTTTTCAATGGCCCGCGTTGCTGCCTCTTCTCTAAAGATGTCATCATCATCGACACGAAAAAAGGAAGAAATCCAGTGGTGTTTCAGGGACAATAGTTAAGCGTCGACTGTTGAAGGACTTATTTGGCAGTGAATGATTATACGCATAGCGCTGATTACTGCTTTGAGCAACCTTAATATTTCTCAAGGTATTTTTCGCGTATAAGTACTGCGATACCCAAACGCAAAGTGCTGCAGCTGTACATCTAGCTGCATAGTTTTAGAAACACATGCGTTACATTTTCGAAAAGATAAAAAATGGATGGAAGTACGAGTAGGCGGGCTTTTTCTTATTTTTTATTTTTCTTTAGGACCCATAACGTGCATGCAGGAGCGTATGCTAGAAGTATACCCGACTTTCATGCAGGCTTTGCTTTGTAGCGTTTTTTCTCTTCTAAGGCTGCACTGAGGGCTCCGTTGTCCTCCGCTACAATGGGGACTCTGTAGTAATTGCAAGCACTTATATATATATATATATATATATATATATATATATATATATATATATATATATATATATATATATATATACACACACGTAGATTATGAAGAGTCTGGCTTCGGTTGCCGTAGAACAAAATAGGAAAAATATATATACGCTTCTAAAAAACTGTTTATTGGTGACGTTTCGATCGGAGACCGATCTTCATCAAGACTTCATCAAGTTTTGTCTTGATGAAGATCGGTCTCCGATCGAAACGTCACCAATAAACAGTTTTTTAGAAGCGTATATATATTTTTCCTATATATATATATATATATATATATATATATATATATATATATATATATATATATATATATATATATATATATATATATATATATATATATATATATATATATATATATATATATACTCTGAACCAATTTTCTAGGGGCGTGCGAATGTTGGAAAATTTCGAATAACGAATCAACTAACGTTCTATTCGATTCGGTACTGGAATTGAATAGTGCATATTGGAAATGACGAATATTTTACGAATATTTTTCAAATGAGCAGAAACGACGAAAAATGCTAGAAGGAACGAGACGTTAGATCAGTGAGGGCTAATTCTTCCTCTTTGATGCAGCCAATGTACTTACGGGACTACCGTCGCAATATTGCCACGCGCGTTTCTTTTACTGTATTCGGTTTCCGCCCACAAAGACTATCAGCAGTACTCAGCGCAGACCGCGCCTTATTGTTCCAGAAGCTTCTCGGTTGTAGTAGATCGTTTTGTTAAGATTGCGCGCAAGACGGTAACACTCAAGATTATTCCAGAGCTTGCGCGACGACTAGTGATAAGGCTAGAATGTTCGACGCATGATTTATAAAAGCCGGCGCGTTCCAACGATGTTCAGTTGATCGACGGCCGACGCCCTGTTCGCGGCTATCAGTGCCAGCGTGTATTGCTGTAATCTCACCTTCCGTTTACCGGCCACAAGTTCGGCCAAATAAACAGTTTCATCTGGGACATACTGCCTGCTGCCTTCGTCAACGTCACGACCACGTGACATCTGGTGGAGGTGCGGCTTCTTTCATGTACCGGACGCCCCCCGTCAAGCCGCGAACGCAGCCCAAATCGTGACGAAGACACCCACCTTTTCACGGACAGTCGAGCCAGCCGCCGGCTGAAAGGACTACCCCCGCAGCACGGACTACTGCCCGACAAGCCGAAAGCCACGTCGACAAAGACGAAAGGCACGATGACCACCGCTATGTCCCCTACAACCATCGTGATGCGGCCACCCAGAGAGCCACCGAGCTTCCACGCATCGCCTAGCGAAGACCCGGAAACCTGGCTAGAGACGTACGAACGAGTCGCGACCTTTAACAACTGGGACTCCGAGGAAAAACTGCGCCGCGCGTACTTCTACCTAGAAGACGCCGCGAGGACGTGGTTCGAGAACCGAGAATCCGCGTTACAAACCTGGGATCTCTTTCGGACGACGTTCCTAAGCACGTTTAACCAGCGTGGTCCGCAAGGAACGGGCCGCAGCTATGTTGGAGACCCGTGTGCAGCTGCCCAATGAAAGCATCTCTATCTACACGGAGGAGATGAATCGCCTGTTTCGACACGCCGACCCAAGTATGCCCGAAGAGAAGAAAGTCAGGTTCCTAATGCGGGGTGTGAAACAAGAACTCTTCGCTGGCTTGATAAGAAACCCGCCGAAGACGGTCGCCGAATTCGCCTCCGAACCCTCGACAATTGAGAAGACGCTCGAGATGCGGACACGGCAATACAACCGCAGCTTCTCCGCTACAAGCTATGCCGACATCCAATCGCTGGGAACCGCCGACTTGCGTGAGACGATCCGAGCGATCGTGCAAGAGGAGCTGCGAAAAATTCTACCTTCAGCGCAGCCTTCAGGTGGATTCCATCGCTGACGTCATACGCCAGGAGATCCAGCAATCACTGGGCGTTCCGCAGCCTCCAGAGCCGCAGCTGCAAGCCATGAGCTACGCTGCTGCAGCCCGACGCAGTGCACCCCCTCCACGCCCCCCGTCAGGACGGCGCACAGCCGCACTACCGTCGCGAGACGCCGCCGCCGCCACCACCACCGCCATCGCACCCGCCTGTCAGCCAGCGCTACACGCGCAGGAAGACCGACATCTGGCGCGCCCCCCGACCACCGCCCACTATGCTACCACTGCGGAGAAGCCGGCCACACTTACCGCCGCTGCCAGTACCGCCAGATGGGACTGCGTGGTTTCGCCATCGACGCGCCGCGTCCACAGCGGGGTGAAAGACCAAGTGACATTGCCGACTACCTAGCAGGAGCTCAGTGGACACCCCGACGACCTTCCCGCTCGCCGTCGCCCGGCCGCTACATGTCACCGCACCGCCGCCAGTACACCGGCCCAAACCGGGGCCGGTCGCCTAGCCCGTATTCCGGGAAACAAAGGGCAGCAACCGATGGAGGTGCGGTTGCTGTACGACGAAATGCCGAAGATCCTCCGCGGCCGCCGCCGACGACAACGCGACGAAGCCTGCAGAGCACGACGCGAAGCACACGAAGCCCTGCCGATGAAACGTCGCAGACCGACGAAGACGTGACGACGCAACAAGGAAGCAATGCAAGAAACCGGCGCAGCCGTGATCCGACGCCGCGACTCAACCGCAACGCACGACGACGAACCAGCGACCTCGACGTAATATTCGACGGCCACAACGTCACCGCTCTCGTCGACACTGGAGCCGAGTATTCCGTCGTCAGTGGGTCTTTCGCGACGAAGTTGAAGAAAGTAAAGACTGCTTGGCAAGGCCCTGAAATCAGGACCGCTGGGGGTCATCCTAATAACGCCGGCCGGTGTCTGCACCGCAAGAGTCACCATCAATAACCGGACTTATCCCGCCAGCTTTCTAATTCTGCAGCACTGCTCCAGGGATGTGATACTGGGGATGGACTTCCTTAAGTCAACACGGCGCCGTCATCGACCTGAGGTCTGAGTCGATTACACTGACTTCAGAAAAAGCGTTGCCGCCCCACACGTCGCCAGAGAATCATGCCTTGAATGTAATAGAAGAGCAGGTCACCGTTCCGCCTCTTTCCAGCGTTGTCGTTTCCGTCGGCACCGAAATACCCGCTAACCTTGAAGGCGTCGTCGAGGGCGATCAGCACCTGCTTGTGAACCGTCAGATTTGCGTCGCAAGAGGCATCGCCGAGTTGCGCGACGGCAAAGCAAAGGTACTGCTGACAAACTTCAGCCACGAATATAGGCACCTCAACATTGGTACGATGGTCGCCTACATCGAGAAATTCGTGGACACCAGCAATGCTTTCGCCCTCTCCGAATACTGCCGAACATTCTTCGACGAATCGAGGTCCCGAAACAGATTTCGACGTCAACCCCTAGCCTCCCAAAGCAGAAGCAAGACCAGCTCAAAAATCTGCTCCTGCAATTCAAGGACTGCTTCTCATCGTCGTCAAGAATTCGACAGACCCCAGTCGGCAAACATCGTATCATAACTGAAGAAAGTGCCCGACCAGTCCGTCAGAGCCCGTATCGAATTTCGACGCGAGAACGCGAAGCCGTAAAGAAGCAAGTCGACGAAATGCTACGCGATGACATAATCCAGCCGTCCAAGAGTCCCTGGGCGTCTCCCGTGGTGTTGGTGAAGAAGAAAGACGGGACGCTACGTTTCTGCGTCGACTATCGTCGCCTGAACAAGATCACGAAGAAGGACGTGTATCCCCCTCCCACGGATAGACGACGCCCTGGATCGACTCCACAACGCGAAGTACTTTTCGTCGATGGACCTGAAGACGGGCTACTGGCAAATCGAAGTCGACGAGAGAAACCGAGAAAAGACTGCCTTTATAACACCAGACGGCCTGTTCGAGTTTAAGGTCATGCCTTTTGGTCTTTGCTCGGCCCCCGGCCGCGACCTTCCAACGCGTTATGGATGCTGTACTGGCCGGCTTGAAGTGGCAGACTTGCCTTGTGTACTTGGACGACGTCGTTGTGTTTTCCTCGAACTTCGACGAACACCTGCGGCGCCTTGAAGCTGTACTTCAAGCAATCAAGACCTCCGGACTCACCCTCAAGCCAGAGAAGTGCCGCTTCGCGTACGAAGAACTTTTGTTCTTGGGCCCCACGTGATAAGCAAATCCGGAGTACGCCCCGACCCGCAAAAGACAACCGCCATCGCTGCTTTCCCGACACCCACCGACAAGAAGGCCGTGCGTCGATTTCTCGGCTTGTGTGCCTATTACAGGCGGTTCGTTAAAAAACTTCGCCCGCATCGCCGAGCCTCTCACTAACCTCACCCGGACCGACGTCGAGTTCAAGTGGGAAACGCCGCAGGAGGAAGCATTTCAAGAACTAAAACGACGCCTGCAAACGCCTCCTTTACTTGCGCATTTCGACGAACACGCCGAAACAGAAGGTGCACACCGACGCGAGCAGCGTAGGTCTCGGCGCCGTCCTTGTGCAGAGGACGGACGGACTGGAAAGGGTTATCAGTTATGCTAGCCGGTCGCTATCAAAGGCAGAGGCCAACTACTCCACAACAGAAAAGGAGTGCCTTGCCATCATCTGGGCTACATCAAAGTTTCGCCCCTACCTTTACGGCAAGGCCCTTCAAAGTTGTGAGCGACCACCACGCCTTGTGTTGGCTAGCTAGCTTGAAAGACCCTTCTGGTCGCCTCGCACGGTGGAGCCTGAGACTTCAAGAATTCGACATTACCGTCGTTTACAAGTCCGGAAGAAAACACTCTGACGCCGACTGCCTGTCTCGTGCCCCCCGTCGACCCACCGCCGCTGGACGACCAGGATGATGACGGCTTCCTGGGAACCATAAGTGCCGACGACTTCGCCGAACGACAGCGAACGGACCCGGAACTCAGGAGCCTTATCGAATACCTCGAGGGCAAGAGCGCCACTGTTCCGAAGGTATTCAAGAGAGGACTGGCGTCGTTCTTCCTTCGAAACGGAGTCCTCCTAAAGAAGAACTTCTCGCCCCTTCGAGCCAAAGCACCTTCTCGTGGTTCCATCAGCAATGAGACCAGAAGTCCTCCAGGCCCTACACGACGACCCGACGGCTGGACATCTCGGTGTTTCCCGCACGATCGCAAGAGTACAGGAAAAGTACTACTGGCCGCGCCTTGCCGCCGACGTCGCCCGCTACGTAAGGACGTGCCGAGACTGTCAGCGACGGAAGACACCGCCAACAAGACCAGCAGGCTTCCTTCAGCCGATCGAGCCTCCTCGGCGACCGTTCCAGCAGATCGGGATGGACCTCCTGGGGCCGTTCCCAACGTCGACTTGCGGAAACAAATGGATCGTCGTAGCCACCGACTACCTCACCCGCTACGCCGAAACAAAAGCCCTGCCCAAAGGCAGTGCCGCCGAGGTAGCCAAGTTTCTTCGTTGAGAACATCGTCCTTCGACACGGCGCCCCAGAGGTTCTCATCACCGACAGAGGCACGGCGTTTACGGCTGACCTAACCCAGGCGATCTTGGGATACAGCCACACAAGTCACCGCCGGACCACCGCGTACCACCCACAGACCAACGGCCTGACCGAGCGTCTAAATAAGACCATCGCCGACATGCTGGCCATGTACGTCGACGTCGAGCACAAGACGTGGGACGCCATCCTTCCGTACGTGACCTTCGCATACAACACGGCCGTGCAAGAAACGACGCAGATGACGCCATACAAGTTGGTCTACGGACGGAGCCCGGCAACGACGCTCGACGCCATGTTACCAAACGTGACCGACGAGGAAAACATCGACGTGACCGCCTACCTACAGCGCGCCGAAGAAGCACGACAGCTCGCCCGCCTGCGGATCAAGAATCAGCAGACGACTGACAGCCGCCGCTACAATCTTCGACGACGCTTCGTGGAATACCAGCCCGGCGACCGCGTTTGGGTGTGGACGCCCATACGACGACGTGGACTTAGTGAAAAACTTCTGCGACGATACTTCGGACCGTATAGGGTGCTTCGACGTCTCGGCACACTCGACTACGAGGTTGTCCCCGACGGCATTTCGAACTCTCAACGGCGCCGTGCGCGACCTGAAGTCGTCCATGTCGTGCGCCTCAAGCCGTTTTACGCGCGGTAGTGAACCTGAGGACTGTACTTTTTTTCATTGGACTTTCTTGCTTGTGCGTATTGTTTATTCAATCTTTCTTGATTTATTGTCGTTATTTGTTGTTGCATGTATTTTTCCCTTGTGTTCTGTTCTAAGCATCGGGACGATGCCTTTTCAGAGGGGGGGCATTGCCACGCGCGTTTCTTTTACTGTTAAATATTCGGTTTCCGCCCACAAAAACTATCAGCAGTACTCAGCGCAGACCGCGCCTTATTGTTCCAGAAGCTTCTCGGTTGTCCGCCTCGGTTAAACAGTGGCTACGGTGCTCGGCTGCTGACCCGAAGGTCGCGGGTTCGATCCCGGCCGCGGCGGTCGCATTTCGATGGAGGCGAAATGGTAGAGTCCCGTGTACTGTGCGATGTCAGTGCACGTTAAAGAACACCAGATGGTCAAAATTTCCGGAGCCCTCCACTACGGCGTCTCTCATAATCATATCGTGGTTTTGGGACGTTAAACCCCAGATATTATTATTATTATTAAGCTTCTCGGTTGTAGTAGATCGTTTTGTTAAGATTGCGCGCAAGACGGTAACACTCAAGATTATTCCAGAGCTTGCGCGACGACTAGTGATAAGGCTAGAATGTTCGACGCATGATTTATAAAAGCCGGCGCGTTCCAACGATGTTCAGTTGATCGACGGCCGACGCCCTGTTCGCCGGCTATCAGTGCCAGCGTGTATTGCTGTAATCTGACCTTCCGTTTACCGGCCACAAGTTCGGCCAAATAAACAGTTTCATCTGGGACATACTGCCTGCTGCCTTCGTCAACGTCACGACCACGTGACAATATTAGTCACAGGATGAAGGCGCTTGTGTCGCCGAAGCGACGGTGTCATCAATCCATTATAATTCACCATGACATTCATGATGATGCTAACACAAGAAAACTGCTAAATGTTTATGTATCAGTTTTATTTAAAAGCTGTTGACAAATTGCCCTATCGAATACTCTAACCGCTGGTATATTTGAGCCTGCAATTACAAAATATATCGAAGGCTCTAGTTGCTGCTGTATACGAGCATGCCTCAGTTTAAATAACTGTGGTAATCGCAATGTTCCTTTGTTAAAGCATGTGAATATTTGTTTCAAATTAAGATGCTGTAGCATTCTTGGGCTGTCTTGAAAACTGTTACCTTACCGGTCTAGGGCTGCTTTGAACATGGTTGACCATACTATTCGAAAGCTATTTAAATAGTATTCGGATTTGTATTCGATTCGGTTCTAAAATTAACTATTCGCACACCCCTACAATATTCTCGTTCGCTGCGCTGGCCCAAGCCATAGCGATAGGTCACATACACGAGACAGAGAGAAAGACACACACTTTATTAGAATCAAAGAGTTAATTTATTTATTTATAGTCGTCGTTGGGGGGTAACCGGAGTAAAGAATACAGAGCAAGAGGGTCGGGGTAGTTGAGTACCGGCATGACCTCCGAAACTGTGCGCGCAATCTCGAAGGCCACTCTGTGGAAAGGATAGGGGAACAAGGTTTCTGCATCATAGCTGAGAACCGCCATAACATGATTGTGGCGGCCGCATTTCGTATAGGGGCGAAAATCAAGGACGGTCACGAACTTAAATTTTCACCGTATGTTGCCCCATGCATGTCGTCAAAATTAATCCGCAGTCCCCCCACCATGGTTTATATCCGAAAAAAAAAAACGGAGCATTCACTTCATATATAAAATCACCATAAGATGTGTGCAATGTTGGTAAACACCAATGACGTACCAGGAAGAAAGTGGTAATCCTGGTAAGCCCCAGATGATGGGACGAGTATGCGATCGGATCTATGCCCACATTATCACTAGAGGCAAACACACCGCGTCTCTTTTTCGGTGACAGTTAGCGTGTGGCGCGACAATTCAGAAATTCTGGGACCATTTGGTGGCTCGTTACCTCACTGATACTATTGTGCTTACCGAATTGAATCTGCTAGCTGCATGTTAAAAACGGGGAGCACAAGTTTATACACCCACCTTTCTGAAAACGTGCGTGAGCGTTCCACCTACAATTATATAATCATCAGAGAACGTCTTTGCATGTGTGTTTGTCTGTGCATATGTATGTGTCTGTTGAGGGGGGCAGGAAGAGGAGTACGCGTGCGCCTAACATCAATGTCTTTCGCGAAATGTTTTCACGACGATTACCTTGAAACTCGGGCTGCCGATGCCGACTGATCAAGCAGTGAGCACAGAGTGACTACAATGTTATGGCTGTTGGAACGTGTGGCCCAACATAATTAAGAAATAGTTGCCACTTTCTTGCAAATTATGTAAGCTACAAAAATAGCTATCGCAGATCATGAAATCCATTGTGCTGATTAGCGTCAAAAAGGAGACATTACAGTGATGCTGCATTAGGAACTTAAGCTTCTGCGATGGCAAACATATGCCACTGGAGGAGGCTTGGCATATATAGTGCCACAACACGTGTAAAAACGAGACAGGTAGCACCGCCTTGACGTTTCCGCACCATATTGCCAGTAAGTCGGGGATTCGCACAGGGTCTGTTCCCGCGTCTATAATCAAGCCTTTATTGGTAACAAGAAAGGACATGACAATGCGAAGCGAGCCTGATTTAGACAGTTGTAACAACTTTTCTTTCGGCCATGTCGCCCAGATGCGAGATTGTACATAGAGATTGGTGAGGTTGCTGTGGAGCAGCGGAAATTAAATCTTCTTGCCTATTATGACTGACCGAAGTTTGGACTTCATTTTCACGCATATTAATTCAAAAGTTTATTTCACGAAAACTCGGTGAATATGCCTTTATAGAACACTTCGCCAATTAAAACTGATTTGAGTGAATTGCTCTTCAGTATGCCTTTTTCATTTCAGCCTTCGCTATAATCTATTCAGAATAGCTCCTTTCATGCACTATTTTCCAGCTTGCCGTATAGTAACTCAACCCTTCGCCACTATACACGTTTCGATAGGTAGTGGCGAGTCCACTTCCCTTGGCGCAATACCAGACCGTCATAACGTGCCTGACGTCAGTTCATCTGTACACTAAGAAAACGTTATGCCAAACGTTCACGTATATGCAAACCCCGATCTATATTGATGCCATGTTGGGCGTCAAGTAACGCTCCATCTTACCAGGCGTCGGCAAGACGATCACCACTCCATGCATTCCCAGACCTTGAGCCTTCAAATGGCGAGTATTGCGCCCTATGCGCACGATATCGTGTACGGTCGATATCGGGATGGGTAAATGGCTGCACCATGGTATGCATGCATGGCATGCATGCAGGTCACGTTAGATTTTTCAATGCGGCATGCTCGTCTCGCATGAACGCCAGCTCGGTTTCTTTCGCGTCGCCGAAAGATGAGAATGTATACCTACTCGTCGCTCTATTGACTTCAGCTCAATTTTCTCCGCAAAGTAACTACCTCAAGTTGCAGCATGAGCGATCAAGAGGGATCTGCCGATCAGTCTCTTTGAACTCTCTTTGACGAAATGGGGCAATAACTTGCCTTGCTGATGATTAACCCCAGACTGTCTAAACGTGATCTGAATGTCTCCCATGACGGCGTATACAGAAATGTTGAGCCCTCACAAAAGACGATTGAAAAGAACGCTGCTAAAATACCCCTTGTCCAGACAGGAGGGGCTATAAAGGCCCCTCCCGTGGTTAAGGCCTAGTTTGGTTTGTTACCTTTCACTGGTGGACTGAGTAGAAAACTATAAGTATGAATAAAGAGGCTGAAATTTATATAACAGAGTCATAAAAGGGCAGTGAGTGTTGATTCGCTTACACGACCTCTCCTCGTTGTCTGCACTTCTTCTAGGCGAATGTACGCGTTTGCGGAAAATTTCGTCTTCCTTCCTTACTTTGCTGCGTGCCTCCTCAGAGTCCTCGCCTCACCCTCATACGATGGGTTACGTGATCGTGACAGTGGCAGTTCCTCTTGTTACACTCTGAGAAAAAAAGTTAGCGCACAGTTAGTAAACGCAAGTATTTACTTGTTTCAAGTATTGACAATCTGTGTGTGCGTTGGTGTGTGTGTTCTCGTTTGGGATCCGTTTATACCTCTGTATGTTGCTGTGATGCGTACCTACCATGGTAATTACATGAATTAATTAGCGGCCATTAATTAAGTGTACGAGGACGATGCCCCTTCGTTTTTTATCCTATATATGCTATGGTAATAGAATCATCTTGATATGGCAATGTACACGCACATATAAACAAAATGTGTAAACATCTAATTGGCTAATTGTAGCACACTGGAGTTAATACGGTTACTAAGTTGCTAGCGCGGTTACAAACAATTTAGTAATGAACTAACCATTTCGAGTCAGCAGAGCACTATTCACTTATTACTAACTGGGTAGCAAATTTCACTAACCTGCATTTTACTACCTTCACTTACTAAGAGGTTAGTGCTTTTTGTGACAAGTAAACGGTTAGTATTTAGTTAGTGAATATGCCGACCTTTTTTTCTAGGAGTGTAGGCTATGCTCCCCTACGTGTACGTTATCACTTTGTATATATAAAACTTATATCAACGCAGTTCTGTTAATAGTGTTCCGACTCAATGGATACTTTCTAGGGGTGTGCGAATAGTGAAATTTCATCTCGAATCAAATTCTAATCGAATAGTGTCGAATAATGGCCAAAAATGTCGAATATCGAATCGAATATCGAATACCAAAGATTTTGTTCAAAATTACAAGGAAGAACAAAGAAATGCAATCTGTTTATGTCCTCGAGCACATAACGCAGTGAGTGACTGCCACCGAAAGACTACAAATTGTCATGCAGAAGCACAACCTGTTCCACATGGCCTTGCTTCAAACTTTCTCGCAGTGATGTTACGATGTTTCCTGCAGTTGACAACATGCGCTCACTGAGCGCAGCAGTGGCATGGGTGGAAAGTATCGCAAAACTATTTTGGCGACACCGGGATAAAGTGCAGCTCGATGCGCTTCGCACTATCTCAAAGGATCATCCTTTCTTGTGGTCAAGACCTTATTCAAGTATTTTTGAACCTCTTGGCTGTAAGGTCTGAGCTCAGCGCTGGTTATTTTTTGACGCTAGGAGTTCGACAGTCTCCCAAAGTGTTTTCTGCCCTTTTCTTCTGGAGCCATGACGTGCGGAAATGACATAATCTCATTTAAATTAAAAATGCGCTCGCTTTAATTGAACCGCTATATCGGTGAAAGTTTTAACGGAAGGCTTTCTGTAACGACGTTAGCGTTAGGTTCGGCCACCCCACCCTAACCAAGTTGAACCACTGGCCTTTGTCCAACTTGAGATATTCGTCCAGTCGAATTATTCGAAACTTCGAATACTAGCCATTCGAAAGTCGAATCGAATTATTCGACTAAGTATTATTTGATTCGAATTCGAAACTCGAATATTCGCACACCCCTAATACTTTCTTAAAACTCAAGAATAGGGCTGCTGTGGGGCTGTGGATATCGTTCAGCATACCTGACTCTTCGTTTTCTTTTTCTTTTTTTTTTTTTTTTTTTTGCGGCCTGTGTTTCTGTTTTGCTTTCTTTTTTTCGTACCCATCAAGGTATTTGCGTCCCTTCATGCGATGCCTTTTTTTACAGGTAGCATTTATACACAGATTCATATAAAATAAAACTGTCTGGTCGCTTTCCGTGGCATCAAGGACGCTCAGCTGGATATTATTATTTTTTTTTCGTATACGCACGCTATGTTTGCACGCGGGTCTTGTATAATGACACGCACGCATTTGACATCGGTTTTTTTTTTTTAATATTTTATAAATACTTTCAAGTGACCTCCACTCATATAGGTCTGCGGTGAGAACTCGCTCCGCTTCGAATTTTTGGAAAACTTGCTGTCGCATGAATTTTAATGTTGGCGTTTCATTAGTGTGCCAAATCCAGCCCCTTCACTCACCAATAACCTCGGTAGAAGATCCCAAAGGCTAAGTTGCGAGCTGTAGGCCAATAGTTTGTCTTCTGACTGAAAAAGACACCAATAAATAAACGCGTCCAACCAGTGAAACAGGGTAACCGCAGTGCTGCAAAGTATCGCGAAGCGAAGTGAAACCCGGAAACATTAAGCACACTGACAAGAACACCACCTGGATGCTGGCGCTCACACGAGACAGACCTTTGAATGAACGTGAACATCTAAACCACCACTGAAGGCTTCCAGCGCTTCGTTAAGAGCCAAAACAACAACAGCAAATCTTTAAAATCTTGCGTTAAATTCGCATTTCTTATATTACGTTCAATTCGTCCTTTCTGCGGAAGTTCTGCATCTTTTCCCGACAACAAGACGACGATACGCCGCGCTCATACACAACCACTACGGCGTCGCGGGGCCGTGTTGTACGAGTCTTGCGCAACACATAATATTGGGCTCTGACGCTTATATATAAGAGCGCCGTTGCAACTGGTGTTGATTTATTATAAGGAGGCCCGTCTGGAGCATATCATTTTCGTCGCGTTTCGCCAAGAAGCTAAGTTGAACTAACACAGAACTTCTCCGCTGAACGAATTTTTCTCCTTCGCGCGTTACACAAACAGCTCCGGATGGCTGGGTGTCAAGGCTATACACTGGCGCGCTCTTATTGCGAAGGAAGTGAAGCTCTTATCGCCGCCCGTTTAGAAAAAGAAAAAAAAATTGGCATGACTCATCCCGTGGTGGCTGTCGGCGTTAATGCTATTAGAAGTGAGGCAATGTATATAGTGACACACAACGTAAGCCCCTGCCTCAAGACGTCCCGTATGAGACACTTATACTGCGACCGAGATCCTCTCATGGCGCCTCTCTTCGCTAAAGTGTAGAGGAACCCTTCACTGAAGAGTGGCAAGTACCTAAAGGCACGTACCCACTGACTCCCCGTTTGCTATGAGAAATGTTCATTGAAGAGCGGCACACTTACCGAGTGACACATATATACGTATGCCCTGTGATCCACGTCACCGTGAAAGGACAACGGATGGACGGACAGACGGATAGATAGATAGATAGATAGATAGATAGATAGATAGATAGATAGATAGATAGATAGATAGATAGATAGATAGATAGATAGATAGATAGATAGATAGATAGATAGATAGATAGATAGATAGATAGATAGATAGATAGATAGATAGATAGATAGATAGATAGATAGATAGATAGATAGATAGATAGATAGATAGATAGATAGATAGATAGATAGATAGATAGATAGATAGATAGATAGATAGATAGATAGATAGATAGATAGATATCAGTAGGTTATGTAATCGTAGTGTCTAATGATTATTTACCGTAATTTTTGCATAGTAGAGACAACTACATGGCCCTAAGCCTCCATTTGTCCTAAACACAACCCATTCAAACACTTTCACTAAGCACCAAAAAGTATAAGCCCACGAAAGGTGGTAGCATCAATGCACTAAGTTTCTTCTTATCGATATTAATCTTGTCGACTCCACTTCTCATAGATGAAGCAGGGAGTTGCGAACTCTAAAGGCCTTAACACAATTTCGCCGAACAGTGGTCATTCTCGTCGCTTTACAGGCTTGCGAGCACTTAACTGGCCAAAACGTATACACTCCTAAGTGTGCATACTTGCTTAGAACATATTACTGCTAAGCCCAACCTTATGCGCCTTCCCGTAGAAACAAGAAAGTTGTAGCACATAATTCATACGATATCGCTGCAGGTTCCACAAAGCAGTGACGTTGCGATCATTCGTATTGCCTTGAGTAAATAATGGAAAGAGACAAGTTAGGACAGATTCTTCTGCATCTATGGAGGCTCTCGCGTATAGCCCTATATGGTACATACCGCAGATGAAAATTTACCGGCCCCGCGAATGGCGTTTACAATGAGGAGCGCACACTTTTAACTCCAATTACCGATATAATTCGTGCACATAGTAAAAACACCTATAATTTATGCTGATTGCACTGGCTGGCAAACATGGAAAGGACGTCTGGTGATCGAGCAAAACAGTTCGGCAACGTGTGCACCTGTTCGAGGATCGAGCAATTACCTTCAAGCGCAGCGTGTGACTGCGTCGTGCAGGCTTCAAACTCTGCCGCCCGTGAAGCGGAAGAAAAAGGGATAAATAAAAACAACGCCACTTTGCTACACATTGCTATCTTTTCTTCTTCTTTATTTTTCTGCGATTCGTGGGTGACGTATTGCTCATACGTCGCCTGATATACAATCCCCTCGTGCAGTCAAACAAAACTGTCTTTCATATAGCAACGAAACTGGATTGGGAACACAAATTCCGTCACGTCGGCTCGCTTTTTCCATAGCCTGAAGCTTCACACTGTTCGTCTCGATCACACATCAGGAGACCGTGTCCTAACATATCACCAGTGAACCTGCGTGGGTCCGACGCAACAGATAAAAGGCCTCGCAGGAACAAGCCATTGCTTCTGAGCATCGTCCTTTAATGCCGGTTTCAGTGGATCCGATTGGTCTCCTCATCGGATAAACGCAAGTTCCGCAATCACTCAGGTTTTTCCCCCTTTCTTTCGGGTACGTAATCTACGTAATTTTTCTGTTAACATTTTGTAAGAGCCTTTCAACAGCATATTTTTGGTTTGTTTGTTCTCTTCTTGTTCTTAGAGGGGCCCTCCAACACTTTTGAAGCACCTATTTTTATTTGTGTTTTGCGTAGAGTGATGGATGGATGGAAAAACTTTATTATTGCGTAGAGTGATCGCTGGAAATAATTTTAGCATAGGTCTAAGCGCTGATATCAAATGATTTAGTATTTTAATCACGACATAAAATCATTACGTCACTGTGGACCGCATCAGCACGTAGTGGCGCTCGCCAGAACTGTTGCGGGCGGAAATGACGACGGATGGCTGCAAGCCTATGATTGGATAAATGTAACGTTAGAAGAGATCGTGTCCGGTCATCAGAACTGAGATTACTAATGTGTTTCATTTTTCTTTTCTGTGCTTTTTCATTGAACCCCAAACAGACGCGGTCGAGACAAAAAAGATCACTGCGACTACAAATCATGACAGAGACGCTAGCTACCATTTCGCCTCTGGATTTGGTGGTGGTTGTGGTTCGAAGAAGGAAAAGGCGCCTAATTTCTGCAGCCCGGTCGGGAGCACGGCGCAGCGCCTGACCTCTGGATTTTTGGCTTGCGCGGGTCGGATGTCCATACGAAAGGCTTCTCTCTCTCTCTCTCTCTCTTCTTGCTTCTGTGCGTTTGCGAGTTGCCTCTTTCCGCGCGCGCGGTAGGCTCTTGATTGTTGTTGAAGGGGTGCCATGCACCCTTGTTGTTCGTCGGGTAACTCGCGAAGGGTCAACAGTACTTCACCGCCCTATTCGTTCCACAAATTCCCTTCTGAGAATAAGAAAAGGGAGTGGCATGGAATGTTGCAAACAGCAGAAAATAAGTCGCTTCGAAACAGTTGCACCCGCCCGCTCCCGTTCAGAGAAGTCAGGCGTCAGGCACCACGACGTCAACAACACGTTGGAAAGGACAAGCAACAATGGTGTGCGAGCTTCCCCTACGTAGGCGATTCTAGCTCATTTCATTGGGCAAGCCCTCCGACGTCACAGGGCGAGTGAAATGTGACCAGGTGACCCCGCGAGAATCGAGTTGAGGGTAGGCATTTTTTTTTTTTTTGTATTTTGACTTTTCTAAACCGAATAACTTAGGACTGCGTGCCGTTATCACTGCCGTTCTTGCTGCATTAATCTGTTTGTACTTCAGTATACACATCCACGAATAAAAAATGGGGGTTGAATAGTGTTGGAGGGTGCCTTTAAGATTGCAGGATACCACGCCTTTTCCGTGGCCAGGCTTTCTCTATATCATATTTAATAAAGTAGCAATCGCACGAAATACGGTTAAGCCTCAGTATATATACATGTGTATATAGTACCCTGAACAAAGAGTTTTCGTTCAAGCTTTCTGTTTTGATTATTTCTATTTTTTATTGGTATGCTTTACAGAATAGGTCGGTGCCTTTATTGGCGGCGGCAACTAATCACAGCGTGACAAACATAACTATAAAAGCACAAAAATATTGAAAATATCGAAAAGTGCGAGAGGCAGTCAAATATCACAAATATTTGTTATCTTCTGCATATATCATCTACGCTACAAAACCCATACAAAACTCATAAATAAATCAATCCCTCGATAACTCCTCGTGCACAAGCTATATGGTATTAAAAATATAATATTTGACCCCGAATTCTTAGTAGGTACGCGTCTAATATTTCTGTATTTTCCACAAAGATGTTGAACACCGTAATTTCTTTTAGTAGCTGCATAGTCGGTCATGGCCAAATATTTTTTAGTGTGAAAAGTCGGTGTTCTGACAAGATTAAAGTAGCTTTCAGTGTTCGCCGCACAATATCGTGACGTGGGAGCTCAAGACGGAGGCGTTTCACAACACCGTCAGCGTGGCTATTCAAGGACATTGCCAATTAGCGACCCACTGAATTCGGTGTAAAGTGTGACACATACGGCATGTGCCAAGTCGCAAAGGGGTGGAATAAAGCCCCAAAACTCCTATTTTCACTCTGTTTTGGCGGAATGTACAGTTCAAACTTCAAGGAACAGGGCAAGAACAGGGCTTTTTCCGCTGTTCCTTGAAGTATGTGCAAAGAACAAGCCCAACTATGCGCACTTTCGGAGAATCGTTCAATGTTAGAAATGCATGAAGAATATGTGTGAGCACTTTTATTTCTGATAAATACCAGGTGTCTGTGTTAAGTTGACGGAGTATATTTCCCAATAATTGGCGGACTTCACTGCGCGTGCAGCTTTTTTTGCAACAGAATCCGCTGCAGATATATTTTCAGGATTATTGCCGTGTACCGATATTCACTGACATGCTACAACATAATATTTTGTGATTTTGTCTTGGCTCTCGCATGTTTCCGCTTGGTTACATATCACAAATGTATATCCAAAGCAATTCGATTCGTGCAATTCAAAGAGGAGAGAAATTAAGGCTCGTGAATCGCTGAAGATAACCAATTTCTGTGTGATCTCTACTGACGCTACAACGTGCACAGCAGAAAAGATAGCCAATGTCCCTCCAGCTAAGTGAAACATTTGTTCTAGTTTCAGGTCTGGTATGACAGGTGCAGGTTCGGACGATTTATCTTGGCATGACCCGTGCGTATACACATCAATATGCCGTTGATACAGGAAGCAAATCTGGTACAGTGCTGATTGCAGAGCAGCTATCATGAACATGTATCTCTCCTGCGTATGATCTCGTCGACAGACAATTCAATTTTGGTTCTCGCCATCATCCAAGGAGCGTAATTTATCGCCATTATGCCGGTTTTAAATCTAGGCAAAAACGTTACGTGATAATGAAGACTGTTATCATTTTTTTTCTTTACCTGAAATATTTCTTCGATGGGCGCTGTTCATGTTTCGTAAAAACTCGCTACACGTGTCTGCATGTTTCTACAATTCGCGCAACTCGAAAGCGGAGATGACTAACCACCCCTACAACGAGAGGAGTCGAGGTTGCTTGAGGAACGCTAAAAAGCACTTTTCCAATGATCTTTGAGGTCCCTCCTCAGAATCTTGTTAAAGACCAAGGATTATGAGTTCCTAATAAGCCTATTTGTTTACTTATCTGCTTTATGAGTGGATTGTGAACTTGCAGTATGGTAATTCGACTGAACATTCCCACGCTCTTCCCGGATATAGTCGGCGAGGGCCGCTTGTAACATGAACTGGCTTTGTCTTCGGTTGTACTGATGTGATGGTGAACGCCACAATAATTTGTGATGAAGAGTTATGCCAAAGAACTTGGGCTGTTTCGCAGGCATCAACGTTCTTTTATTTTTGTCCCAGAATAAGCCGAGAACTGTTTAGCCACCGCCCTCAGTAAAAGGTAGCGCGTTCGTCTTATCGTAAGAGAAAGCATACTTCTTTATTTTAGGAATTTTTCAATAACATCGAGGCCCTCTTGAAACATTGACTGTGGCTAATCTACCCATAATACAGAAGAACGTATGCAGACATTATATGTCTGCATACAGCGAATACTGTCGATCAGCTGGGACGCCTTTATGGTAAAGCTGCAGCCTGCCATTAAGCAATTGAACAGAAATGGGCCAAATATACTCCCGTGCAGAACACCCGGTGTGACCTTACCATAGTTACTTCTACCTATACATTGGTGCGCATAAAAATGTTCTTACCCTTAGAATATGTGAAACTTATCACAGAAATCGTCCATGCAGACCAAGCTCTAACACGTTAAAGGGGTACTGACACAAATATTTTCAATTGTCGTTTTTTTTTTTTTTGCGTCAAATGAAAGGCCAAGCGTTCAAGAGCCTAGAAAATGTATTGCTAAGCGTGAGTGCACCCTGAAAAAGTAATTACAGTGTATTTTTGAAAGCTAGTTTCGGTTCCTACTGTACCCTGACGTCACAACACGGTATGAGCTTTTCGTCACGTGCTCACGCAAGATATCGTGACGTTTCCACGGCCGCTCCGCACCGTGGCTGTGTTGGTGACGCACAAGCGGCCATTTTGAATGTTTTGGTGACGCACAAGCGGTCATTTTGGAAGTTTTGGTACCCGACGTCATCACAACTAGCCAGAGTGCTGCGTGAAGTCACCAGGAATTAGTACTGTACCCTGACGTCAAGCTAGTGTCGATGTCGGTAGGTGCACCACGGGAAAATTGATTTTAATATCAGAATAAAATATCTTACCAGCATTTGCTGCGCCTCACACTTGCTCAGAGCCGCCTCTGTATACAGGAGATTTGTATGGCAGTGTAAACACACCTCCGAAAAAAGGTGCCAGTACCCCTGTAACAAGCACATGTGTGTGGCTTGTTAAATGGCTTACGCCAAAGAGGATTCTCTAAAAACCGAATCTAACATGAATTCAAAAGTGATAAAAATGGTATTCGAAATCGATTGCACGCAAAACACATTCAGTTCCTAATTTGATATTTTTTTTTTTCGAGTATTACCAAACCGCCATTAATAATACCATGGTTCGACCGGGCTTCAGGATGCTTGGGAACGATCTCTCTTTTTCTTCTATCTTTTATATATATACATATCTCACATGTAACGCTCCGGGGTCTCAAGGGCGGGATTACTCATTCCGTTCCAGGAAGAACAACCTCGACACGCGTGTACGCTGCGCCCGTTCACAACTCCCTACCTCCTCCGCCACCGCTATCCTTGGATGCGTCCGTGAGCGAAGCGTGCGGTCGGCTGTGCACTCCATAATCAACCTTTGCTCATTTTTATGCGTTTGTTATATGTGTCGTTAATAGCTTTTAATTCAGCAGATTCACTTCTTTCTCACTTCAAGTGACACGCGCGACGTGCTCCTTACGTAGCATTTATAACAGTCACGTAACCAGAAATGCTGCTCCGTATCCAGAATTACTTATTCTAGGCAAAATTATGTTTGCCACAATATCACATGACTCAGAAAATCTCCACGGGCTTGCTGCGATCACGTAGTCAGCAACACTATAACGATTACACGGCACCCAGTACCAGGTAAGCGTTATACATGGTGCTTCGTTGTGCCTCCTCGTTAAACTATAGAGATCACCTGCCCCATTTAGCGATGCTTGATGTGACTCCATTTTACACAGAACGAACATACACCAAAAATAAAAGATAACAAGAAACATCTACCTCTTCACATCAAACCAGTTTACTCAGAACAGAACAGAAGCTGGCTCTTAACATAAGAGAGGTAGCAACAACAACAACAAAAAACAGGCAGTCAAGTGACGTAACAGCCGTGAAGGCAGTTCACGGAAGAAGCCGCGTAAAATGTGCTGGAGGAAATAGTTGTTGTGCATAATTGTAAAAATACAACTCACATAGCTAGGTCAAATAAAACGCATCAAAATATCACGTTGGTTCACCTAAATGCAAGAAACGTACAACGCACGAAGTCAGCTTAGCGACGTTCGCGATAACTGGGAGACAGAAGGGCCGCCAACGGAAAATAATAATTTAAAATGCCATTACACCTCCAAAAGTATCAGCAGGGTGAGCGACGCTCAGCGCCGTTAAGGGTGACCAAACTGTTGCGTTAAAATAGGGACCTGTTTACTCGAATAGGGAAAAACAAAGTAATACAGTAGGAAACACACAAGAGAGTGAGAGGGAATGTGGGAAAAAGCACGGAAATTAACCAGATAACAATTTGCGGTTTGCTGCCCTGCGCTTGGGGAGGGGAAAGGAAGGATAAATGGTAAACGAAGAAAAGTAGAAAGCACGAAATAACAAGTGAGTTGACAATAGATGCACGAAATTAAAAAAAAAATCGTAGAATGTATCATAAAAAAAAACCTGCATACTGTGAAGCAGAATCTAGGCAGACAGTTTCCCTTCTTCTGCGGATTTGAAGTCACGTTCACATACTCTTGATTCCTTATAGTGTGCTTAGTATATCTACTTAAGCTATTTTGATCGTTTCTCTTAGACTCTGTTAATGCGAACACTCGGCGCTAACTTGGTATCTTATTCTATCCCCATTAATTTCATTTCTGTGGTCAAGACGTACACGTGTCTACATTCCTGTATACAGTAATGCTTCACGCGCAGTTTAACTATAGATTTTAACAAAAATAAGAAAAACGAAAACTTCCACGAATATTTGATGCCATCCCCGTAAACACCTTACATCATCTTAAAGTAGTCTCTACTTCCGCAGTAATAGATGTGGCAACCCGTAATAACGATGTCAGCGAACGTGAGGGATAACACGAAGTCTAAAAGGCCAATAGGACACCAAACGAAAGCCGCCCTCTGCTCTTCACTTTTTCTTTTTCTTTGGGGGGGGGGGGGGGGGCACGGGGGTTGTGACGTCACAAAGGAGAGCATGGACCCGTGAAACTCGCTAAAAACATCCGCAACACATAAAATGAAGAAAATGAAATAGACAGAGAGAACAAAAAAGGCATTGCCCTCTTTCACAGTCTGTGTCAACTTGCAAGTACCAATGGAAACAAACCAACGCCAACCTGCATGCACACTCCACCAGAGTAATTCTCCTCCAAGGTCACATGGCCCACCCTACCCTCAAAAAAAGACTACGTCAGCATAATATGGTGGCCGGCGTGTGTGGCATAAGAAGACGTGTGCCGAAGTCGGGTTGAAGGAAAGAGGGTGTGTGCGGCTAGCGGCTTACTGGGTCACGGCAGCCCGAGGCTCGCGACAGAGGCGAGGGAGCGAGCACGTATGTACATTCTTCTCAGTCACTTCATGGCTGGGGCATCATACGGGAACAGGGCCTGCTCGCCTATAAGGCATATCAGAGAGCCGGCTGGGCAGGCGAACAAGATCGCACAGCCACCTGAGCAGCCGAAAGTCGGGCAACCGCTCTCCGGGGCAGTCTCTTCGCCTTCATACTCGTCGAAAGAAGGCAACGAACTATCGCGAGGAGTGCGGAAAAACTGGCGGCATGCGGAGAGGGGGGAGGAAGCGGACCGTTGAGCGACCCAGACCCAGTTATTTTGTGTTTGCATCCGCGCCGCCGCCGCCACCCCCCTCCTCGCCCTTCCTGCATTCACTTCCCCTCCTCCGCACCGTTGCTGGCATCTTCCGCGCGGGGCTACGGGGCCACGCATCGCCGCCTCCTACATCACCGCACCCCCCTCCCTTCCTTACCTGTCCCTCTCACCCAATTTCGCCCTCCCCCCACTCTCACGTAATCTTCGCGCTCCGCTCACCGGGGAATACGGCTCTCCTCCCCCTCCAGCAAGAGGCTGAGGGAGAGAAGAAGCCATCCGTTGTTAGGTCATAGCGTCAGCCGGTCCTGGCCAAAAACTCTGTCCGAGGACCGCCGAGAGGAACGTGACTCCGTTCGCGGGGAAGCCAGTCAGTGGCACTGCGCCGCGAATTCGCCCATGTGCCATCACAGACGGACCTGAGTGACCCACCGCCCACATCCACGCCTTCTTGTTCGGCCTAAAGTTCGGAACTGTTTTTTTCCGTACGGAGATTACTGCCCCGGTATTCTTTTTCGACTCGCGCTGTTGGTGACTTTTCGTTCGCGAGCCTGACGCCTACATCCTCTTTCTCGAGTGGAGACAGAGCCACGGAACCAATTGCGAGAGGACTAATACACGGCCCAAAGTCACGCAGGTGAGACGCAGCTGGCTAGAGTTGTATTTTGACGACACGAATGTCCCACCGATGCAATGGTCCCAAGTGCCGCGAAACGCCGCGAAACATCAGAAGTAACGGTGGAAATACGACGCCATTTACAGCTTTGTCGCGACTGGCGGATGAACCACGTGTACCTCCTAGGTGCAGCAGCAGGAAACCATGGTCTAACATTCTTGTAAACCGCATAGGGTTATTCCTGTGCATGTTGAGTTTTCTTTCTTTTTGTCTTTTTTTCCTCCTGGTCATCTAAAACAAACCGAAATTTTCATCCATGCGCCGCTTTCGTCTGACCGTTACATTCCTCTTCACATCCTCCAGTAAGGTGTTCTCCCCACCCCACCCCCCTCCTGACATTTTTACGCGTTTCCGTCAGGGGCTCCGTGGTATACCTCGTGTATACCAACGGCTTCCCTTTAGTTGTGTCTCATTTTAGCCGTCCTATTACACTACTTGTGTCTCCGACAAAGGCCTGCTGCACTTGTTAACATAGCATGACTCACTGGAGATAAAAAAAGAAGCAATGTGATTTTTTATCTCCAATGAGCTCTTCACAAACGCGAAACAATGCGATTGAAATATATATGTGCTAACCTGCCTTTTTTTCATGTAATACCCTGAGAAAACCTATCACATCTCACTTGAGTTGCACGTTGTTTCTGACACCTTGTAGCATCGAGGCATCTGGAGTTGCAGTGCGATGGTTTCATATTTTTGTATATCGCACGGGAGAGATTGATGCACACTTACTCTAAACCGCAAGTCCATTTAGTATGCCCCGCCGTTGTCATCTAGTGCACGGTTATGGTGCTCGACTGCTGACCCGAGGGCCGTGGGATCGAATCCTGGCCGCGGTGGCCGCATTTAGACGAAGGCGAAATGCTAGAGGCCCGTGTACTTAGATTTCGGTGCACGTTAAAGAACATCAGATGGCCAAAATTTCCGAAGCCCTCCATTGTGGGTGGGGTCCCTCATAATCATATCGTGGTTTCGGGAGGTAAAACCCCAACAATTATTATTACCATTTAACATTCCGCTATGTCGATTCGTGCCCAGTGCATTTTTTGTTGCCACCGTTCCTGGAGATTTTTTTGAGGCGCTACGCCTCGAAATTTTCAACCGGAGTCTATAATTCGTTTCAACGGGACAAAAGCAGGATATCCCTGCAGACAAGAAATCTAACTAGCTTTGCCTACTGAGCTGCTCGGAAGGGAAAGTTTCCCCTGTCGGAGCTTCCCAATAAGTACAGTTACATTATCTCCCCGAAGGGTATATATACAATGTTAAGAAACTTATTACCGAGCCGGGTGACTAGGTTCATGCTTCTATAAGCTTTAATGGCTTATGAAATGAATATGCGTAAACACAGCACACGGAAACACGGGAAGGTGCTGTGAGTGCCGATATTGTATTCCACCGCTCCATTCATTTAGGTGGTTAGGAATTATGACACCTCTGTCCAGATGAGTTCGACCACTAAGGGTTGTTATCATGCACGAATTAACGTCTTGTTGTAGCCTCCTCGAACCAAACTCATCGGTGTTCAAAAACCTTCCAGCGAAGCTTCGTGAACGGGAATAACACGCTGCGCACTGATATCACAAAGCTTTCGGTGTCACTACCTACGTATATATATATATATATATATATATATATATATATATATATATATATATATATATATATATATATATATATATATATATATATATTGTTTTTTTTTTTCACATTGCATATTTCGATTCTTCGCGATGAAGTCCCCCCAAAATGTCCTATACAGGTTCACATTTGTATACAGCGGAAGTTTGTCAGCTGCCTATTTAAATGAGCAAACTAGCCTTCAATATTTCGCAGTGATCGTGGCGTCCCTCAGTATGCGTGCAGACCCGCCGTGATAGCTTCGCACGTCAGATGCCAAGCTGCTACGATCGAGGGTATGGGTTTGATTCCTGGCAGCATTTCGGTGGGAGCGATATGCAAAGAACACGCGTGTACCTTGATTGAGGCACGCGTTAAAGAACTCCAGGCGGTTTAAATTAATACGGAGTTTCCCTCATGGCGTGCCTCATTGTCGTGTTGTGGTTACGACACGTTAAAACCCCAGCAGTTATAACGTGTGCGAATGATGTTCATATATCATTCTTCAACCTTAGGTCAACGAGATGTTACAGTTAACATTGTATATATGGAGACTGCACCTTATATGCTATAGTACGAACGCATTATAGTGCAGTATATCATTCACCATGATGGCAGAGTGGCTATGGTGTGTTGGCACCTCGCACGAAAGCAACCTCGCTTTGATAATGGATATGTATAAAGCCGTTCGTGCACCTACATTTAGCTGTGCATTAAGGAAAACTCCGAAGGCACAAATTATTGTGGTGCTCAAACCTATGGTACATTTGCGTACCGTAGTGTTTTGTCGGGATTTTAAACTTGATGAGTCAATCAGTGAATGAGTGTCTTTCGTATCCTTTGTCATTACGATTTGCTATAAACTCTTTGCAAAAGCATTGTTAACACTGCGTATTGGTCAATATCACCATACGCAATGCGAGAGTAAACAAAAGCGCTGCGAAGTTAAGTTTTCGTTATTTATAGCGTGTAAACTCCGAACAAGAAAATAAAAGAGGAGGCGTATGGGAAACTCCGCACTACAGGGACGCCCGGCAGCTCGATGGACCTAAAGTTTCGACACAGTGTGAGCGGCCCACTAGAGCGAACGAGGACTGCAAATACGCAGAAGCATACGCGCGCGTATTGCACTGTGTAGGGAGCGCGCGCCGTGTATCCTTCTCTTCATCTTCCACCAGCACTACCAAATACACGAGTTGGTTGCGCAACGCGCGGCGGGGAGGCGCATTTCCAAAGGGGTAACCCCTCCGGGCCATCGTCGCCAGGCCAGCCACCGGCGCCATGAGCGGCTGACCTCGAACTCTCTGCCGCGGAAACAAAGGGCCGATTGCGGCGTCGCTGACCTCCTCTTCGAGCGGGTTACATAACGGGAGGAGAACACCGCGGCGCCCGGTCAAGCGCCGCGCCGGGCGGCCGGTGAAGGAGCTCCCGTGCTGCGGGAGCCGTCATCTCGGCATGAGCGCCCGCCGTGGTGTAGATTAGTGGGTGAGGTATCACGCTGGTAAGCTCTAGGACACGGCTTCGATTGCCGGCCACCGGCCGCTTTTCAATGAGGCCCAATTCATAATATCCGGGGCTTAACGCCCCAACACCACGGCGTGATTATGAGGGACGCCGTAGTGTAGGCCTCCAGAAATTTCGACCATCTGGTGTTCTTTAACGTGCACTGACATCGCACAGTACACGGGTCTCTAGCATTTCGCCTCCATCTGAATGCGACCTCCGCGGCTGGGATCGAACCCGCGACCTTCGGGACAGCAGCCGAGCACCGTCACCGCTACGCCACCGCGGCGGACGCAATGGGGCCCAAATGAAAGGATTAACATCTGTCTACTATAAGATTAAGGTCCACCTTAATGAACACCAGGTGGTCAAAGTTTAATCCGGATTCAACTACGGCGTGCGTCATTAACATATCATGGTTTTGGCACATGAAACACCATAATTACAATTATTATCAGAGAAATAGCGAAAATGCCACCTACCCGCCGCAGTTGTTTAGTGGATATGTTGCTTCAGTGCTGACCCAAAGGTCGCGGGATCGAATCGATGGAGGCAAAACGCTATAGAGGGCCCGTGGTCCGAGATTTACGCGTGCTTTATAAGAACCCCATGTGGTCGAAATTTTGGTCGACTACGGCGTCTCTCATAATCATATCGTGGTTTTGGGACGCAAATTCACAAAAATTACCATTATTTATTTAAAAATGCGGCTCGTGTGCCCTTATGAAAACAATTCACCGAGCAGGCCCGCTTCGCTCCGGCGTCTGACGGCATCGCAGGCGAGAACCGTGCGCTCGCAACACAGGCGTTGCATTTTTTTTTTTTTAGTTTGGTTGGGAAACCGGCGGGTTTGGTTAATTTCGCGACGCTGTATCGGGATGAGCAGGGGAAAGTGTGAGCGTTGTAAACAGCTTCTTTCGAGAAAGTGCGAGATAGCCATTGAGTCATTTACAGCAACGAAGCGTGTATGTCACCGCATTGCGACGCAATTTTCCTTGCGAAATCGGGGTCCGTTATTTCCACCTATGGCGGCCGCAATTCGATGGTGGCGAAATGCAAACAAACACCGTCGTAGCAAGTTTTAGGTGCGCATGAAAAAACCCCGTGATGTAAAAAGTAATCCGGATGCGGCGTGGCTAAATCACATCGTCGTTACCGCAGGTGAAACCCCGGGATGATTGTTTTTTATTAATATCTGTCGGGGCTCGCCCATCTGCGCGCATTGACCAAGCGTAAGTGCACGTGCATGCTCAGACCCGGACCACCCCATTAGTCACGACAGTAGATCAATCATTTTCGGAGGGAGAGGGAATGAGCCACTCACAACAAAAAAAAAAAAAATTTCGGACACAATGCTACAAATTCGATGGCTCTGTTAGAATCCGTGAACTCTAGAACAAAACCGCCCCGACTGTGTGCCAGACATTGCGTCACTCTGTGACGCTTCAGATATGATCATGCATGTAAATTATGAGCGTCGCTTATAAGCAGCAAATGGTAGTTACTGGACGCCTTAAAACTTGTGAAACTCTCGTCCCGTTGCGCATTGTTATACGCGAACTTGGCATCAGGATCCTCAAGGGCAAAGATCGCCCAACCAGCGCCAGAGTGATCTTATCGTCGTGCTTAATTAGTGACACGGGCACCATCAGCTTAGGAATTATTTTGCGCACCCAGTGCAAGGCGACGTTGTGAGACGCCTTCAGATTTCATTCCAAGTTCACATGTCTTGCAAACTCACCGCCTGCAATTGGTAGGATGGTAACCTTACCGCGTCGAAACTTCACAAGAAAGAGCACCGCACCCGGCGCCGAGTCCTGTCATCCTGTGTCGCTTTGTCGAGCTAAGGCTACAATGCTTAAGCACCAACTAGCCCGTCAACGCATTGTGTTATACAATTGGTAAATTGCGATGTGTACCTCGCAGTAAGTAATTAAAAAGTCGAGTAGAAAATACTTGTTTAATTTTTGATTACGTAATTTGGTTTTTCGCGCAATCGTAATATCCACCGTTTCGAGTAATTAAGCACGCATAAGCGCTAAAAGAGTGCTCTCTCTCACAAGTTTTGTTAGAAAATTGGTTACTCTCTCAACGAAAAAAAAAAAGTATATGTTACCCTTCCAAGTGTACGAAGTTATACCGGCTAGGAAAATACCTCTATAATGAAGGTTATGTATGGTCCGTGAGTTACGCCAGGCATTGTCCTTGACAGTGCGCGATCGATAATCATCGAGGATCTGCGTTTTCACGCTTAACCTTCATCGCTTAACCTCGTCACGAAGGTCTAGCCTTCGCAGTTGGGAACTGACCCAAAAGCTTTCGACGCCGTTCAGCGGATCGGTAAACGCAGCTTGCTCCGTCGTATTCATTCAGACCGACTGATAAGAGTAACTCGCGATGGACTAGTTCAGAGCGAAAGAGAAAAAGTAGGGGCGAGGTAACGAGCTGTCAAGGCCTGGATAGTTGGTTCTCGCATTTCTATATATGCGGCGTTCTTTTTTTTTAAAAGAGCCAAATGCACTCTAACTGAAACTGAGAAAAACGCACTTTTTTTGCTACTGAAGATATGGCTGGGACCTGCTCCAACAATTTTGGCGTGTGTGTACCTGTACACTAAACATCTCAAATTCCATATAGTGGCTAAAATCTATATATACAGCCCACTATCTTCGTTACTCAGGAGTAAAATTTGTATTTGGCTCTTATAGATTGAAACATTTCATGTGTGCTTGATTTATCTCGTAAAAGAAGTCTAAAACGATACGAATGTACGGTATAGCAATATTTTGCGATAAAATTAACATCATCCGTGTTTTCCGTCGGGCGTAATGGGCGTAATGGCGATGGCTCGACTTGAAGGGCGAGAGGTCCTTCTTGGCAAAAGGCGCACTATTCTGGAATTTCGGCAGCGTTTTCTTGTTCTTGGCATTTATAGAAGACCTTGAAAATTGTCCCAGGTCTTCTTCTTCTGAGCTCGTTTTATGCCGTGCCGTGTCGGATCACTTCTTCAAGGAATGCCAAATATTTTCATTTCATATGTCTTTTATTTCAAATATACCATCTTGGGAGTCAGAGAAGGACATGATACTGTAGCACTAAACTTGAAAAGAAACACTAAGAGGCAAAAAGAAGTAGGAAAGTCGGCCTCTTACTCTTTATATTCGAGTTTTGCCCTACAAGATCATGTCCTTCCGTAAGTGCCACCACGCCCTAAAAAAAAAAAATGGCCGCGTATCTGCGTGCTTCGCTGCAAATGTCGTCGAAAGACGATAGTCTTGCGCCGGCCCTACTCCTATGTTTTGCCTTGCCTCAGACAGCGCCTACTCTACGTTGAATTGGCGCCTACTCTACCTTGAGTAAAAGAACACACGGCCGGATACTTACATATTAATGTTGGGCCTCAGGTCTGCGTAGTATTTGCTTTTTGATCGAATATGTTCCCAAGTATGAAAGCAAATACCAGTCCAAGATGGCTGGGCGTTCAGAAATTAGGTAAACTTTGGCCCTGTAGCTAGCTGAATCGGGTCACGGACAGACAGATAGACAGACAGACAGACCAAAATTTTTGCGTTTAAGTATCCCAAGAAAGACTATCGTCTTTAAAAACTAATTGTGGAACGTAAACGTGATAGCAAAGCAACTAGGACACAAATGAAACAGATTGGATGCTATAATGTTGGTTATTTTGGTCACGGTTGTTGACGCAGTGCTGGTTTAATGAATGTGGCTCAGTTTGATTGAAACAGATGCAGCATTTGGCTCATTTTTTATTAGAAACTGCCTTTTTGAGTTCACTTTACAATCAGGAATCACCCCATTTTAATTCCAACTGTTTTAGAAGTTAAAGATACTTAGGCGAGCTTTATGCTCCCGTGATTTTCAGCCTAGTTTCGGTTTCTGCATTTGGCTCTTTTTAGAAAAACAAACGCCACATATTTCCCGCGCGATAACGAAGAAGGCACGCTGGTTAATGAAGAAACGAAATCTGGCGAAACGAGCGCTGGGCTAGGTAAAACAAAAAACAGTGAGCCTGGATTCAATATCCCGCACTGGGACAAGTAGAGGGGGGTGGGGGGGGGGGGGGGGGGTCGATGAAGAGAGAACGAGCGAAAGTAAGAGTACAGTGTAAACGGGAGTGACCGACGTGACATGGAATTTTCAGCATTGCGGCACAGACTGCAGCTTATATCCTTGTTACACAGGCAGCCTAAAGCGCGCTTAACCTAACAGCGGTTACGTGTAACCGCGGTTCGCTTATGTTGCACGGTACGAGAAACCGCGGTTATGCCGCTAACCGCGGTTGTAGGCAACCGAGCTTGGCAACCTAGGTTTGGCGGTTAACCGAGGAAATGGCGGCATCCATGGAAGCGGCGTGAGCCGCCTTAACCGAGGACACTTTTGCGCTGTGTAACATCGGCGAACCGTGGTCGGCGCTGACCGCGGTTCAACGCGGTTAACCGTGGTTGGTCGTAACCGCGGTTAACTTGCCTATCTAACAAGGGCATTAGTGAGGTTGTCTTAACTGTGCTCCGAACACCTTACTCAATGAGAAACGTTCTCCGTACGCTGCATAGACCTGTGCAGCGTAAGCAAGCCTTTAATTTTGGAATGACGTGCGATTTTTCCTTCAGCAACCACAGGTTTTCTCGCAATCGAACGTTGTCGGTCATTCCTGTTAAGAATGAGCTTGCGCCGGTGAACGCAACTCCCACGGTGGCGTAAGCAACGAAGAACTGTTTCCTTATCTCGGAGAGGACTCTTAAATACCCGCCACAGTATGCTTGATCGTGTTCTTAATGACCCAGATAATGTAACCGGAAAGTCCTACACTGATCAAATCGCAAACTGAAACGACCAACCTTGCCGATAATGTGGCTGCGTTATGCTCGTGCATTATAGACGTTATCAGTGCTAAAGTAGCTTGTTACAGCGGTGCTGTAAAAACCCGTACGTAATACCAACCATTGCGCAGGATCTCGCATCGAACATTTCTTCCTCGCGTAACATCGAAACTCAAAATATTTTCGCCGATGGAGATGAAAATGCTTGAGGCCCGTGCGCTTAAATTTAGGTGCGCGTCAAAGAACCCCAGGTCGTCGAAATTTTCCGGAGTCCTCCACTACGGCATCTCTCATAATCATATCGTGGTTTTGGGACGTTAAACCCCGCAGCAAACATCGTCATCATCAATCATGAAATTTTTTTGGGTCTTACAGAGTGCTAAGGTTATACAATAACGGAAAAGGCAGTCCACATGCGGACTGTCTTTCCTTTTTCTGTTAACCTGACAATATCAGGACACGGTGTCACGGTTTCCGGAGCAACCAGTCGAGGATAGCGTAAAATAAGAGTCTACAGAAACTTTGTGCCCATTGATTAGGCAGCGATCGAAACCAAACGAGAATGAAAGCTTTTTTTTTTTATATTCTTTTTTGTTACCCTTGTTATCAATCGGCATATTATAATAGAGTTCGCGCGATACTATCAGCGTATTGTCACACGACACATTGACAGCGTTTACAACAACTTTACGCTTAAAATAAAAGCAACAACTGAAACGATGTGACTATCATTGCGTGCGTACGGAGTAGATATCGAATTAAATTTTTGTATGGAAAACCTGCACCGAATTAATGCGACAGCGAAATCCCGCTGCGACACGATGCCGACGGAATCTCGCAGTACAGATCGCGCCGGCAAAAGAATCATCGTAAATTTATACGCGAAGAAAAAGTTGATGCGATACGTCACGTCGCATTATCAAGTCCAAGCATTCTGCCTCCCTTATGTGACAATAATCCGATCGTCGTGGTCTTCCCTGTATAGAAGCCCCCCCGCCCCTCCTTTCCCATGTTTCGTCTTCGGCATAAGATATCCCATTTTACGAGGTTGTTTCCTGACAAAATGACGTCGTCCAACTGTCGTCGCCATCGGTAATCCCACGCCTCGAGAAAAAAAAAAAGAAAAAAGAAGAACAAGGCGAGAAAGAAGTATTCTTTCAAAGAGATACACGTTGTTGTGATGGGCTTGAACGGTTGCCAAATCAGTGCTACACACATAAGCAAGCGTAATTGCGGGTCAGCGTGCTTCGCCTCAGCTCTCGGCGTACAATGTTTGCCTCGAGCCTCTTTATGCGTGCGAACACCTTAAGAGGCTCTCGTGGCTTGTCGAGTCTCGCGAACACCTTGCGCAACACGTTGACTGCGAGGCGTAGTAATTTCGTAAGCAGCGCCGAATAAAAAGTGATGCGGTCGATTACGACATGTATGCTTACGCGATCTGAAAGAAAGGGAAACGAAACAAGCAGGATCGGACGGCCGGGCTACTTTTTTTTTTTTCTCCGCTACCGTTAAGACGTTACGGCATAAGGACGAGCTCGACCGTTGTGTGAATGAAATAGTAACAATGGTCCTGCGTAATTAAATAAAAAAAAGCTAAGGCAGCTTCGCACTGTAGGGGAGCCAAGACTGAAGGAAGTGCGGAGCGGGGCAGACTTCTTTGTTTCTCTTCGGTTATCTTTTTTATTTTATTTTTTTTTGTTTTTTTTTGTTTTTTTTTTCATCGCATTTAATTTCCTGCTCTCTTTCTCTCTTTTTCTCCTTTTCCGCTTTTTTTCTAGCTGTCTTTTTTTCTCTCTTTATTTCTATTTATTTATTCCTCTCTCTTTATCTAATTCTTTTTCTTTCTTGCTCTTTCTATTTTTCTTCCTATTTTTTTCATTTCTTTCTCCTTCTATTTCGCGCTTGCTTCCTCTTTTTTTTTCTATTTTTATACGTGGTTTTGCCTGCGTTACGCCAAGCGCAATAGTTGTATCTTTTTTTTGCTGATGATGATTAGTGATCATCATCAAGGTGCTCGAAGAACCAGAGGAAGAAGACTTCTACTTGACGCGAGCGAGCGCTCATTATGCGACACATGCAGTGTTACGCCAAGTGACGACGACAGCATGCGACAGCCTGGCCTCCTAAAGTACTCCGCACTTAAAAAACGAACACGGCAAGCTCCATCCACTATACGGTCCCCCCAACTCGTACTCAATGACAGAAAGCTCACGAGCGAGGTACACGTCAAGCCAAGGTTAAAGTATAGAGAAATAGTTGTCTGCCTATAATTTGAAATGGCTCGCGACCGCACGTCGTGTTGGTTATATTCTGTAGTTGTTTTCAGTTCCGGTGTTCTGAAACATTCCACTGGGGTTAGAGATGTTGCCTTACCAACGAACGTGCCATCCAAGAAGACCGTGCCATACTTTATTAAATTTATTCTAAAAAAAGGTTTGGCATTCCGAAACGGCTCAACTATTAAGGACGTCGTTGCGCGCGCGCGTGTGTGGGGGGGGGCGGGGGGGGGGGGCTTTATTTATTTATTTATTTATTTATTATCACACAAGATGACGAACGAACAAGAAATTTAAATGCACCTTAAAGCTACACGGCTAACAACAAATTTAAAAAAGAAAAAAAAAACGCGAAAAGGACACCGTTCCAGATAAGTAAATAAAAAAAAAAGGAAATGTAAAACATAACAATTAACAACACTCCAGCTGCCGTGACATTCACTGAGATTGAAAAAAAAAAACACTTTTGCGCTCACGACGCTGTTCGGTGCACAGAACACGAGTCACATACATGTAAGCGACTTAGTACAGTGTGGACGAACTTAGTGCCCTTTTGATTAATACTATATAAGCGCATAAATGCAGGCTTTCCGGTCTCGCTCAGAAACCACGAAATACGTGTATATCTCTATCTATTTGTATATCATTGTTCTTCTTGTTTCGACACCAAAAGAACCAATTTCTTGGACGTAAGAAACGAGTAAGAAATCAAACTGACGAGTGGCTGTTTTTCTTCCCTTTTTTTTTTTTTGGCACACGCTCTCTCTCTGTGTGTGTGTCTCTTTGTCAGCAGTAATTATCACTAGCTCTAAATAGTCGCGTTTTATACTAGAATGATTGCGCCAGCTGTGTTCCGTGCATGAAATCGCTGAGCCACTGCTGTATATACAGACCGACACTCGCGTCTCGCATAAAATATTCAAAGAATCAATGGGCAGCGCTCTGCATGCAGAGTTGCATATCTGCTGCACGTCATGCAAAGCATGCGTGACAGTATTCTTTTTTTTTCTCTCGATGCAACGCTGCCACCAATGTTAACGAGTACATACATGTGTACAACATTTGTGTGAAGCTTTTCACTTCCTCACATAGCGTGAGGCTTCGCATATAGTGTGAGGCCTCGCTTATTCTGTATTCTTTGTACACGCGACAGGTCGCTGCACCGATAACTTTGCACCCCTGCGTTCTGAGAAATGAGTCCGAGATTAAGTGGTAGCTTCAACAGGCGCTATTGTGAAATATTGGAATATTTTAATTCGGATGGAAAAAGAAGTTCGCTCCTCTAGCAGATAATTATTTTCTTTTTGGCTTCGTTTTTTTTTATATATATATAGACCAACAAATAGTCTACACGACTATCTCAATGTAAGATAACGCTATTAACAAATTACGCCTAATCAGGTTTACTGCTATAGTAGGGCACAAAGGAGAGGTCAAGTTGCACAACACACATACACTGACCTCGAACACAGGGCTGATTAACTTGAATGTCCGCTTTCTGTTATCTAGATCAGGAATGGTTAACTTTATTAGTCGTACATATTAAATCCGCACTTTCGTGTCAGCCGAGTTGTTAGTCTATTCAAGAGACCTATAACGAGGCAGTATCTTCAGCAACCACTTTGCCTTCGATGTGTGCCCGCAAGCGGAAAAAGAAAAAGGCGGATTAACAGTGATTGACATCGCAGAACAACACCTTCTTGTGTGCGCCAGCGTAACATTTTTTTTTTGTTTGTTTGTTTCTCGAACTGCTTGTTATAACATCCCGAATTATGAAGGCATACCAACCTCCCCATATGTCGGCACTTTTGAAGACCTTGTCGTCTTGTCGTCCAGAAAATGGAGTAGAAGGCAGGAGAGTGGATTGGTTGGACACGAAGTGCCACTGCACCTAAATTTTGCGCAATTAATTATTTCAGCAAAAATACATTTGTATCCTATTTCCGTGACATACAAGCGAATAACGTACGCGTTTGTCGCATCCAGCGTATATGCATGAGAGAGAGATAGGTGATGGTGATAATTATGATTATGTATTTAGAAAGGTGGAATTGTCTTCTTTCCTGGTATTATCGCATGCTGTTCCGTAAAATTAGCGAAAGATATCATCTATGCATAGTGATCTGACAAGCACATACATAAAGCAGATGCCGGTGTTTACAATAGCGCGATCTCCTAAACACCATATAATAATGATAAAAAGACAGCATATATACACGCGAAAATTGGAACTGTTCATAAGGCCCATAATTCTCTAAAATACTAGGAGTCCTTTCGTAGCACGCCGTGCCCTAAAAGTGCTTCGCCTCATGCCAGATTTAGAGGCTGGTGAAGGGGCGCGAATGCAAAGCAGCCTTCCGAGGTTACCCGTCTGATAAATATTGGCAACAGTCCCATAAACCAAGTTGGCAAGTCCTCGGGAACATTTCTCGCTCAAAAAGTCGCTCAGTATAAGGCCCCGCTTACACCAAAGCTTGAAGCAGGCGAAAGGTGCAAAACTCGCTAGAAATCCGCTCGCTTCGCCACCAACGTGTCTCGCTTTTGCACAGCCCTGCGAGTACACCGCTGTGTCCGCTTACGCAGCTTCTGCATGGCGCATCTCCTAAAAACAACTTGAAAAGGTCAAAACTATTCCTTCTCCTGTGTTCGGCATGTATAACTGAAATTCCGCGCGAAATAAAAAGCTCAGAAAACATGCAGAGTAGCGTGCATTCGCTTCATTTGTTAACGAATAGTATTTATTTATTTATTTATCTATTTGAGTTGCATACACAGATACAAAAGGACACAGAGAAAAGAAGTAGAGAGCAAGCTGGCAACTGCCACCTGGAGGGGCACAACGCCTGCTTACTCTTTCGGGAGGAGGGAAGAGATAGAGGAGACGGAGATAGGATAGAACTGGAGAAGACGGCCGCGGCATAACAAATGTGAACATTTTCAACAATCGTGGAAAACAATTTCCGCCCGCTTTCACGTTTTCGCTCTCCCCTCGCTTCCCTATAGTGTGAACGAAGCCTAACAGCTGGAGCTCGCACTTTACAGCGGTTAGGATTTGCGGACGTTCAGCTCGGCGGCGAACACATGCTTGGTATTGTTCATCAACGCTTATTGCCATATATTAAGATGAGTGAAATAGATAACCGGGTTCGTAGGCTCGCCTCGTACCAAGCAAAATCCTGTGAAGCTCACTTGACAGTTCTTTCCTGAAAAATGGCTTTGTCAGGAAAAGCTTGTACTTAGCGAACTCGCTTGTTACTCTGCTATACGATAGCGCCAGTTGTCATTCGTTACTTTAAAAAGCACAGCCGTTTTGCAGTGGGACGTGTAATTTTTTTTACGTTATCAAGACAAATGGAACGCATTAAATAGGTCAGCAGAGCAAATGGCGGAGAGGAATCGTGGATATCGCAACGAAACAGATAATTTGACACAGTGAACTTGCTCAGACCATCTGTACTACCTTGGCTCCCAACTGATGTATACCCTTGCGGTTTGGTGCGTACTGAGACAGCCGTTTAGTGTTGCATTATTATCTCATTTAACAATTTTACTTTACAAGTTTCCAACGAGTTGGTCACTGTTTAACCGAAGCATGTAAATGTTGTATCTAAATGACGGCCGGCTCACCAAATTTTACGCTTACGTTCGAGTCACCCGGCAATTCGAGTTAGGCGACTTTCATTTAAGTGGAACTCACTTTGTAGTACCTATTTTGTGTGCCTCCACAGAACTGAAGAAGGCTAAATGCAAAAACGTAAAAAAAAAAAAGTGACAATGAAAAAAAAGGATGTCTAGTAGTTCGATTTGCAGTTGTACCCCAGCTCGTCAAAAAAAACTCGGAAACCACAACTACAGGCGTGCTTTACAATCAGATTGTGAGTCTTGGACCGCATAAACTTAACTTCAATTTTCGCGGCCTCTGAAAATGGGCGAGTAGCTTCACGTTTCTGGAGTACATAAATACTCAGTTTTCCGTATTCCTGACCGTGGGGACTTCAGACAGCAGTTGGCGACTGGCTTGATGCCGATCGTTTTCAGGTCGCCGAGTTTGTCTCCGGTGAAATAAAAACGTCCATGTAGAGCACGTTTCTTTCAACGCACCTAGTTTCTTCTTTTTTTTTTTTTCAGATTCTTGGCAGTAGTAGTTCAGCCATAATTGTCCCGTTTTGTTGGAAGCGATCACATTTATGCCCCTGGCGATACGGTCATCTCGAAGCCCATCTCGAAGGTCGTCTTTATCTTATAGCACATGGCCAGGGCTTAAAGTCTCCCATCATTGGAGGGGGGGGCCCTGAAAGGGCGGCGATATATATATATATATATATATATATATATATATATATATATATATATATATATATATATATATATATATATATATATATATATATATCCTCCTGAGACCCTGCAATGGAACATTTGTCCAATATATTGGACATTGTAACACACCGCAAAAGTGAATTTAGATTACTGAAATACAAATAGGCGCAAACCTACGAGGAAGAAAATTAGAACAGAAAGGGCGTCACTCGCAACTAACTTTATTCTCAGAACATCAGCGATTTTATAGCGTAGCAACTATGCGCGCGCACATCGCCTCACATGCTCGTCAAAAAACACTCGATAAGATTGACAAGAAATGACAAAAAAAAATTGATTAAACGAAAAAAAGATTCGAAGAAATCAAACTCACCACCACGCAGAGCAACAGAAGTGTCACTAACACATATATCTCTTTTCTTTTTAATGTAGTATGCTTCCATGAAAGTCCCCCCTAGAGTTAGTTGCGAGTGACGCCCTTTCTGTTCTCTCTAATTTTCTTCCTCGTAGGTTTGCGTCTATTTGTATTTCAGTAAGCATGTACCAACTTGCCCAACAAAAAGTTTTATTAAGTTGAATTTAGATTCATTTTTGGATATCTTAAAGCGTATTTAAGCATTGATTTGTGTTCGTAAGAGGTTGAAGCACACAAAGAAATTCATATTTGAGCAAAAAATGCGGTAGTTTCTTTGCATGCGTTGCATATTTGACAATGTCCAATATAATGGACATTGGGTCTCAATGACTACAAAAACACGGCAGTATGCTCGTGCGCTCTCTTGGCGCTCTACAGAGAGAAAAACGTTTTTCGCTGCAGTATTCTCTTTATTACGTTTAAACTTTACGTATTTTACTTTGTAGGTAATAGGCCCCGTGTGAGTGATGCCACGGCTGAGAAAATTTTGGAGAATCTTGGTTTGGAAGCAGCAAATAAAATTAATTTGTGTTGCGAGATGTCTTTTTTCGGTCACTGGCCTTAACTACGCCATACTCTCTATTCCCCAAAAAGTCCCCCCTAGAGTCCCAATGTCCAATATAATGGACAACGTGCTGCGGCCAAGTAACATCATATATTGAAAAACTACGTGTCACTTTTCACCTTTGCACTCAGAAAAAGCAGTTCTGAAAGTTTAACAAAAATCCGTGACCCTAAATTCACTCTGGGTCTCAGGAGGATATATATATATATATATATATATATATATATATATATATATATATATATATATATATATATATATATATATATATATATATATATATATATATATATATATATATATATATATATATATATATATATATATATAAGTATGAGAGGTGGCACTTCAAGAAAACTGCATTTATTACGTCGACGTTTCGGTCAGAGCCTGACCTTGATAAAGGTCAGGCTCTGACCGAAACGTCGACGTAATAAATGCAGTTTTCTTGAAGTGCCACCTCTCATACTTATACGGCAACCAAAGGCAACCACTCCTTCAACTATATTATATATATATATATATATGCGTGTGTGTGTGAAGACAACTGTCTCTAGCACAAATAAATAGATCATTTCTCCGTACACATCACTACTGCCAAAAAATCAACACCAGCGCTTGTCAAGTGGGTGCAGCAGCGCTACAGTCGACCTGCCAATAAAGTCCCTAAAAAAACTAAAGTAGCGCCAACCGCGCCCCTTCGCCTCTGCCTCCTCTCCCAGCAGCTGCAGCAGCGCCTCTATGGTGTCCGCCAGGAAACTGCCGAAAGCACGGCCGGCCGTGCATACCCTCTCCCGGCGCACGGGAGAGGGTATGCACAGCGCCGGGAGAAGGTATACACAGAGGACGGACAAGATGGCGCGCTTGCACTACCAAGCGCTGGGGAGAGGAGGAGCCTGCACGCCGACACGTATGGCGCTACTTTAGTTATTCTAGGGACTTTACCTGCCAAGCGGGGGCCGAGCCCCACCTTGAAGTATGCAAGGGGGGGCCGGGCCCCCTGGGCCCCCCTGACTTTAAGCCCTGCACATGGCGTCATGCAGTCCCCAGCATAGAAAATAGATAACCTGCCTGTTTATACTAAAAATACTTTGGTACTTAAATTGTACAGCCTGCTTCTCTGGTATGCAAAATGGCGACACGTTTTCCAGCCATGAATAATGTGTGTGTGTGTGTGTGTGTGTGTGTGTGTGTGTGTGTGTGTGTGTGTGTGTGTGTGTGTGTGTGTGTGTGTGTGCGCGCGCGCGCGTGCGTGCGCGTGCGTGCGTGCGTGCGTGCGTGCGTGTGTGTGTGTGTGTGTGTGTGTGTGTGTGTGTGTGTGTGTGTGTGTGTGTGTGTGTGTGTGTGTGTGTGTGTGTGTGTGTGTGTGTGTGTGTGTGTGTGTGTGTGTGTGTGTGTGTGTGTGTGTGTGTGTGTGTGTGTGTGTGTGTGTGTGTGTGTGTGTGTGTGTGTGTGTGTGTGTGTGTGTTTCTAACACACAACTTGGTATCATACAGCTCGGCTGAAACGGTATGACGTCATGCGTGGCACGGAGCACATGGTCATGGTGTGATTGTGGTGCTACGATATAGGTGCTGCGAGCATGGAGATTACCTCTTGCCTGCTGACCATGCGATTACGTTTACTGGTTGCGTAACACACCTCAATAAATTATACAATCATAACCACATCCACACAGTTGCCGCGCGTAATTAACTTTTCTCGCCATGTGACAGTCGTGACACTATTAGAGGTGCGAAAGTAACATAATGAATTTTTGTCGCAGCAACAATGTCCGCCTATACGCAGCGTATAAAATAGAAACCTTCATGAGATGCGCCAGACGTTTATGGCGTGAAGCAATATGCTTACTGCGGTCAACACTAACTCAACGAGACTGTTCCGAGAAATTCAAATGACGGCTACCTGTTACAAGAGCTTTACCGCATATGTCACTTCTGGCCTTTCTAGTTCAGTTATGAATTTCTAAGAGGGAAAGAAACGGGTTCGATCCCCGCCGCGGCGGTCGCATTTCGATGGAGGCGAAATGGTAGAGGCCCGTGTACTGTGCGATGTCAGTGCACGTTAAAGAACACCAGATGGTCAAAATTTCCGGAGCCCTCCACTACGGCGTCTCTCATAATCATATCGTGGTTTTGGGACGTAAAACCCCACATATTATTATTAAGAGGGAAAGAAAAAAGAGCATTGCATTCAATTTCGGGAATGCTGAGTGTCGCGTATACCTCAGGTACGGCGAGGCTTTTAATATGCAAGTAAAGCACGTCATTCGCATACAGGACATAAACGGAATACGCTATTCCAACTCCAGTCTAAAATTCAATTAATTGCTTGATCAACCGATAAAACAGTAACATTTATGCCATATGGCAGCGCACACCAGGTAAGACAACGATCACGCACACAGAGGGTTGAAGTTCAGCGCTTGTGTCGTCCCTCTGTGTGCGTGATCATTGTCTTACCTGGTGTGCGCTGCCATATGCCACAATGACTTACCAACTAGCCCGCAAATACGTTTTAAGCAACATTTATGCATTCATTTCTGAGAACAACAACTGCACTGCCAGTGATGTTCTCTGCAACACCCAATATCCGTCAGGCCATCTCAGGTTTCGGAACCATGAGCATAAATGATTACGATGCGCGAAATACCAGCCCTTTTTTGTTACCGGGTTGTTATGTGAAGAATGCATAATGTTACGCGAAGACTTTGCAAAGTTTGTGGATAGCTACGCTTAACGTCGTGGTGATAGGATCGATGAAATTTAATAAGACAATTGTGCGAGCCGTATTTTGCACGATGCGCACGTTACCGTATACGCACAGACCCAATGCAAAGTACGGAAAGACTTTTCAGCCGGTATGGCACTGCCGTACTTACGATACGGTAAAGCGGTGGTACTACAAAAAAAAAGAAAAGAAAGAAAAACATTTTCATGGCACGTAAACACGAGCCACACCTGCTGTCATGTGCCTCGGCGTATCGGCCGTGTACTACAGCTGTCGTATCCCGTACAACGGTATTAGACGTGTTTTATTGCTGACGCTGTCCTTTCAATTCTCCAAAATGCCAGCCGCGCCAGTGCGCTTGTCTCGCGTCGTCTCGCGAGTTGGTTGCTCCCAGCGAAAAAAGCTCGTCACTGTTTCATTTTACTCTTACAGTCGCCTCATAAGTTTCAGTTCTTTCCATTGGAGCTCACGTCGCACGAACAAGGAGGAGAGTGAAAATAATGAAAAATATAAATGGCGTGTACCGCTTCGCAAGCTGGAATAATTATCTTGTCGCTTTACTTCCCGGTCCCGCACTTGTATTTTGTTCAAGCTCGCCATTACCGGAGTAGCTCATACCCAAAACATAAATCAGGGGGGATTAGGAATGAGTTAAAAGGTTTTGAACATCTCTAACGCGGCTTAATTCATCTACATAAATTAAAATTAAGTTACAGCCTAAGGATAATCTCACGAAAATGCAGACTAATTTGTCATACTCGATTGGCTGTACGATGTTGCTTTGCACTGGTATTTTTTGGTGTACTCCCTTCCTCATGTTACGTGCTCTAACATGTCGGTATGTCGCGCGGCAGGCTAAGCTCGAGGACGACGGTTCGATTCCCAGTCACGGCGGCCGCATTTCAATGGGAGCAAACAGCAAGAACACCCTTGTACTTGGGTAGGCACACGTTCGGAAATCCCAAATGCTCAAAATAATTTCGCGGTCCCCCACTACGCCGTGCTTCAGAATAATAAAGTTGTTTTGGTACGTGAAACCTCAGAAGTCATTACCGTATCGTGTCATCAACTGTTCGAACGTTGCAAAGCGGTTGCGCTATATAGTTTTTCAATAACTTTTTTTTTATTCCCCAACAGTCACCGTGTACATTCATTGCGGGGTTTTAAGTGTCGAAAAAACGATATGATTACGAGGCGCACCATATATAGTGCACTCCGCATTAATTTTGACCACCTGGGGTATATAATATACTTTTAATATAAGTACGCGTGTGTTCTTTGCATTTCTCCCCATCGAAATACGGCGGCCGCGGCCGGGAACCGAACCTGCGCCCTCAACCTTAGCAGCGCGACACGTCCCCTGCTAATTAAAGCTACCACGGCGAGTACTTAACAGTCGTGTGCTGTGGCACATGCTTCAGCATACTATTCCAAATCGGTTCTGCGGAATCCCGTAAGGTGGCGGATGGTTGGCATTTTTCGGCTTCCAAGAAGCTTTCTCTCCGAGAAATCCGTATGGATTTCCTTGTGGCTTCGTGCTAGAAGCGGGTGGTTGTCAATTTCCCATTTTCATACTTACTGATGTGCTGTTTACCTATATACCCATATACATGTACACAAGCAATAACAGCACTGTCTGCGCATTTAATGCAACGGAAGCACTTTTGAGTATTCCTGTGGACGCTCTCTTTGAAATACTTTAGTTTGTTTAGTTTTGTGGCGCGTTTTGTGCTTTTTTTTTTTTCGTCATTCACGCACTGTGCGTATTACTTCACGCTTCAATTTACCCATCTTGAGTAGCATGCTATAGACGCACAGCATTCAGGCAGACCTGTTCCGCACTTCTTAAGAACCGGCCTCGTTCTTGATCTGCCTCAAACGAACACATCCAGCAGTATATAGGCTAACTGCACTACAAAGTGCCTGACGTCTATGTTTAACGATCCTGACTTTTCCTTCCTTCTTTCACTCTTTCCGAAGTCCGTTAAACTGAACTGTAATCTAATACAATTCGTTGCTGGGATTGTCCGTGCACACTTATGAATACTGACTTGCTTTAAGTTGCGCTATCCAGTAGTCGTAAGAACAGTAATCGTCTTCGCCATTCCTTTGACACTCCGCGAGCCTCCTTTTTTCGCTCTCTCTTTTTTTACCATTCGTGATATATTTGAATGCGTACCAAACTTGCTAGACTTACGGTTTTTTCGAACACAAAAAGAAAAGCGATTGAATTGTGAATCCACAAGCATTAATTACCATTCGCTGCGAGCTCAAGCACGTACGGAAGCCATATGAGCGCACCTCAAAGCGCACGACCCTTTTCGCCTAAGAAATCGACGAGACAGGCGCAGCTGCTGCTTGGCAGCGAGTGAACCCAGTGGGTAAATGTGCCGCGTTTCATAAGGACACCCTCTATTCACCGATGGTGTTGGCAAAGAGTGGCCCTCGAGGTTTCGCGACACAACGGAGGAGAGGATGGAGAGAGAGAGAATAATATATCGGAGCCAGGGCGGCCGCGCAGGCAGTGTCGAAGGAGAAAGCGCTGCGCGAGATTAAGAAGTCGCAGATACGCGAACTGGGCCGCGTGGCCTGTGGAAGGGGCATGCAGGGAGAAGCGTGCTGCCGCCGCGGCCGCGCGTGTTCGGCACCACCCTATACAGCGTACCTCCAGGAGTTCAACGTGATGGGGAACCGAACGAGCTCGTTTTATTGCCCGCATATGCTGGGTGATAATGAGAAGCATTCTTCGCCTCACTTCGGGCACTTTGAAGTATGCACGTGGGCAGGTTCCTCTGTCGCCTCGTATCGGGCCTTTTCCAATTAAAAAAGAAGTTCGTGAGCCTCGGTTTTATAGGCATATAAAGGCGCTAACTTTCGAGCTCACTATAACTCCTTGGTTACTTCGAAGGCGAAAGCCTTAGATGCCTCTTTGAAGACGAAAAGTGGCCGTCGGCGTCAACACAAGGTGATGCATCATGTGATGACGTCAACCCTATGACGTCATATCGTGACAGCAGAGGTAATCAAAATTTGTGCAGTCATCATGACGTCACTATACCGTCATATCACGTGACGTCAGATTATCATCACATGAAATCTTCGCTTGGTCAAAGCTAGTCCGATCCCGGAGGCACGAAGAAGAAGACGGCTTTCATCTTCTAGCCTTCTTAATGAAATGCGTAAGAGACCATGCGAATGTTTCGTATTTCCAGTGTTTCAGGTGCCTTCATTAAAGTGAAACTTGTCGAAATGGTACACAGTGAACGCGTGGCGCAATACATATGGGGAGGCAGCGACTTGCAGCGACTTGGCAGGTGATTGTTGCGATGTTGCGAAAGCATCACATAAAGCTGCCCCTTCAAGTCTCCTTTCTTCCATAGTGTCGAGTCGTGCTTGCTCGCTATGGTTCGTGTAGGGACAAGCGTTCGCTGATCCCTATGCGACGCCAACATCTTTATCCGCTATTGTTTGCCTCTGTATCATATTTGGAGATGACGAGTTCGTTGTCGATCCGCCGTTGTAGTGGATAGACTGTTTTGACGCTCTTCTGCATGATTAGACCGCGATCTCGTTTCCGGGCATTCCGGACGGCGGTAGCCGCGTCCAACAATGGGCAAAGTTTAAAGACCCTCGTGGCACTGAGATTTCAGCACACTCAAACAAACATAACTGTCACGTACGCCCCGTCACCCCTCTTTCTAAAAAGTATTCTGCCATGGCGGTTCTCCGGTCATGCAGCTATTTCAATAATAAGTCAAACTTCACAGCCTTTAGACAAAGAGCACGCCGATGGCAATGTTCTCGTTTCTCTGTTTTCTCAACGTCGAAACCACGGAGGTTCAAGACCAGAGATGGAACGGTTACGGAAACATTGCGCATTTGAAGACTCCGGGAATGCAATGGAATTATATGTCGCTTATGTCGAATTATGTCGTGTTATTCATTAGTAGTACCTGTGAATTATTTGTATCACTAATAGGTTTTTCGAAAATGTGTTCTTAAGTCACACTAGCGCAAAGTAAACAATCGTTGAGAAAGTGTTTGCCTTACTGCACTGAGGTTTGAGGAACGGATCAGCTGCGCTAATCTATAGGGGAGGAGTAGTCAAAATCTCACCATCCCAATAAATCAAAAGGAATTACGGAGATATCCCGGAAACGGAATGCGAATGGTAATTCCGAGTAAGCGAAAGTTCACGGATTTACGAGCTCTATCGACTGCCCACGTTGCAGATAGCGTAGCAGATCACTGTATTTTTATACAGAAATCCAATAACGGGTTCCGTGAGGTTAAAAGCGCCACGTGAGCGAATAAGCCTTCAAGAGAAGCACGAAGGAGAAGGCAAGGGGCACACAGTTCGCACGCACAGCGTAGACTTCCGTGCCGTTGACCAGCGAAGATCGAACGCATACAAGATACGGCGCACTGTTCGCTCAGGGCGTCACTGTACTGGGAGAGGATACGTGGCGAAGGGACTCGGGGGAGGGGAGAGGAAAATCGCCCGCTCGAGCAGATAGATCGCGAGGAAGAGGAGGTTGTCGATGTCCTTCTTCCCCGCGACACGTAGCGGTACTTTTTTTTTCCCACGGGGCGGTGTCCGTAAAACACTGCTCCGGAGACTTTGTTTCGCACGAAAAAAAAAATAAGTAAATAGCAGTAATGAGAAAATGAAAGAACAAGAAAGGGAGAAAATGAGAAATCATTGGGCGCCGCGGCGCGCCGATTAGGCCATATAGGCGCACGCCGGCGCGAGCATCTCGTTTCCTCTTAAAAGTGGTATATATATTTAAACAGTGGCTCATCTCCCCCCCAACACCAGAAAGAGGCATTTAACACCCCGCAGTGCATCCGGTCCGACACGCGTGCGCGAACACGCACTGCCCAGAGAGGAGAAGAGGGACGGTGAAGAATTTAAAGCCCTTTTGTGAGGAGCGCAGTACACTTTCAGTGGCGACGATTTTCGGAGGAGACCGGCCCGTCGTGTGACCCTGTGGACTAACGTTACGAACAGCCCTCGCCGTAACTGAGCGCCGAGTCCCATCCACTTCTTCGAGAAAATCGGATACCGAAACAGGTGAGCCGCGGGTCTCGGACGCTCTTCTGCAGATTGAGGGATAGCAGGCGCGAACGATGTTTCGGCGACGAAGCCACAGTGTGCAGTGTCGCCGCCGAAACATTTGTACGGCCGATGGGAACAGTCGTGTAGCGCTCATCCTGTTTGGTTTTCTCGCTTTGCCTGTCGTCTCCTTCTGCGCTATTTCGGCGTGTCTCAAGGTGGCCGTTCGACGTTTCCGGAGAGTGGAACAATGGTCGAGAGGTCAACGCATTAGTCACGTTTTGCCAGTTCTGCGATTTGGGTGGATTTTCGGCTCCTGTGTAGTCCTGTGCAGTTCAGCGCACGTATTCACACACACACACACGAAAAGCCCTCACGTTCAATTTTTTTTTTAATCTGCTGCAATGTTTTAGTTTGAAAACTTCAGCTAAGTCTGATGCTCGATGTACAACGAATGCGCCTAGTCAAAGGTGAAGGACACTTGCGAAAGAAAATCTTTGTGAACCCGACCCGTGGGTCACGCGGTATGTGAGCAGATAGTCATCGATTGTCCATCCTTACACAGAATGCTATATTTGCGCGATAACGTTCCCGTCATTTGTAACCTGCGATGATACCCGGCTTCATGGATTCGTGTCACGTTCATTGTGTATACAAGTGAAACAGCATGCTCTTGTCTCTCGTAAATGTATTGTTATAAGGCGGCACTGCGTGATTGTATATTCTATACTCGTACTGGTGTACACTAAGGGTCGTTCAGGTATAACTACTCACGTGAAGAGCTCATGCGCCTCGCACTGAAAGTCACCTATTCAACTTCGGCAAGCGTTGTGCTGCCGTATAGACAAGACCGAAAAAAAATTTATGCGCACTTTCGCGTGATGGACACATATAGTTTCCAACTACATCACAGCAGCTGCTGCGTACGTACGTACGTACGTACGTACGTACGTACGTACATACCTACATACATACATACATACATACATACATACATACATACATACATACATACATACATACATACATACATACATACATACATACATACATACATACATACATACATACATACATACATACATACATACATACATACATACATACATACATACATACATACATACATACATACATACATACATACATACATGTCCGCCGCGGTGGTATAGCGGTTAGGGTGCTCGGCTGCTGACCCGAAGGTCGCGGGTTCGATCCCGGCCGCGGCGGTCGCATTTCGATGGAGGCGAAATGGTAGAGGCCCGTGTACTGTGCGATGTCAGTGCACGTTAAAGAACACCAGATGGTCGAAATTTCCGGAGCCCTCCGCTACGGCGTCTCTCATAATCATATCGTGGTTTTGGGACGTTAAACCCCAGATATTATTATACATACATACATACATACACACACACACACACGCAGGCACGTTTATAGGTAGTTCCAAAATGTATCACATTTCCTGAGTGAGTCGCGGCCGACATAGAAGACAAAAGACTATTAAGTCACTACATTTAGCGACTGCTGCAAAAGAACGCCGTATGCAGAACTTATAAATGTTAAAGTGTTTTACTGATTTAAACGCAACTACGTCACAGTTTTCTCTTTGGCTACGAGTTGAGAATGCTACCGAATCTTAGCTTTGAGAAAGTGGTTAAAATGAAAAGGGGAACATGGAACTCTCGACGCTTTTTACCGCAGTTCATGTTATTACATGGATAACTGGTACATTTTTTAGGTGTTTGTATATGTGGTGTATATGTGTTTGTATATGTGGATCCTTCCCGGATCATTTGTTCCCGATTCATTGACATTGGCCTCATGCAATCATAACCACTTATTAAAAAAGGAACACTTGATGTAAAACAAAGCTGCGGAAACTGCCGCCAGTTGAATTAAAATGTTCCTCACTTCACAATGGCGTTTTATACAGCAAACGTCAATATGCGGATCTTTAGAGCCACTTCGCCCCTTTGGGGAAATTATAAGCCACCCAAAGTATTCTGCAGGGTGAGTCTACAGTCCATGGGGTCATATAATGGTCCACGCGCTGCGCTAATCTGTGGTCAGCTTCGAGGAAGCTCATTCCTTGGAACTTGTATGCGAACACACCCTGCGCTATATGGCGTTGCATTTGCAAGAGTGAGTAAGCTCACCCAGAGGCGCGTCTTTCAAATCTGTCAAGCCTCCTCAGATATGTCCCCTGGACACCTGTGCTGAAGCGTTCAAGGCTGAAGAGTACAACGAGATCAGCTGTACGTGTTTCAGTGATTCGAAACATGTGTCAATTTGTGCTTGCGAGGTTCTTCTGAAAACACAGAATTAAAAGGAAGTCTGCGTTGCTTCACGGTACGTTCAAAGACTCGAGGCACGCATAAGTTATCTCGGTGATTACGGCTTTACAAAATATGCGAACAAAGCTCGTGTCACACAATTTAGCCGCTCACTAACAAAGCCAGCGCAGATGATGCAATTGTCGGCGAAACTGCGGCGCCATTTAGTATTAATTAGTACAGGCGGCAGGGCTATACGCGTGATACAGACATTCATGTAAAGGAAGCGCTGCTGTAATCTTTCAATGTTGTCCGCTTCAATAGTCGGCACAAGCAAAGACATGTAGTATATTGGCATATAATTCGCATCCATGTATATCGTTGCAAGAGCGAATAAGCTGAGCGCGGTTACTAAGCTTATCTTAGTAAATGATCTTCCGAACAACGAGCGATCGCACGTTTTCCTTACGTGATGCACTTTGTACAAACAGGTTTCCTCGCATGCTTCTATTGTTATAAACCCATGGGATCCGGCATACGCTTAACGTGCTGCCACGCTCGCTTTTTCGTCTACTGCAGTGATCGTGCAACCGGGCAGCTCTTATACTGTTCTCGTGTACTGCTGCGATGTTGTAACGTAAGAATGATACTTGAAATGCGCAACGCTGTACGGCCATCCGCGGCTACACCGCGGACGGCGGTTTGTGTATAGTCGCGCAAGCTACCTGAGCATTTGTCGAGCTAGCAACGTAAATCACACTTTGGCATCGCGTCAAAATGTCGCCGGGCTGCGTCTTAGTGTTTCTGGTTTCCGCGTGAAGACCTACCGTTATCGCCGTCTGCTGAAAGAGAGATCAAAATAAAAATAAAGGGTGGCGGGTGTCGGAGCAGCAGGTGCTTTGGTGTCATAAAAGGCACGCCCTCTTAAAGCCATTAACGTGGACATCAGACTCACTCTTGAAAGCTCTCACTCTCCCTCCCGTACGGAAAGAAACATTTCGTGCCATCTTCTTCCTGTGTTTCTGTATTAGTTGCTCTTTTTTTCGCTGATGTCTAAAGATATGTTGGCGCCAGGGGATGATGCCGTGGCTCTCTTCTTGTCACGTGGAAGAGGAGGGGTATGCACCGCATACTTTCACAAATAAATACGGTGTTTATAGAAGAGGAGGTTATGGCATGTATTTGCGCGCACAGAGCCACGAAGTCGAAGGATAGCATGTGTGCAAAAAAGAGACAGCTGCGATAGAAGTGGGCAAACGACGCATTTAATGCAACTTTGAGCAAGAATATTTCTATTGCGGCAATATCCTCTCGTTTAATAAATGTCGCGTAATTTCAGAAAATAAGGTATACCTGTCCAGGCATCTATTAAAAAAAAAAAGATTTTTGGCAGACAAATGCCCCTCTCGCTTGATTCGTAACTGCTTCCAGGACAGGGCAGGTCGAGGCGCGGCATCCTGCTCTGTTGGATGCTTCTACTAAAAAATGAAAAGAAATAATAATAATAATAATAATAATAATAATAATAATAATAATAATAATAATAATAATAATAATAATAATAATAATAGGTAAATGTTAAAAGATTTTTCTGCTGCGAAAAGCTGTCGATACCTGTTTTTTTTTTTTACCAAACTAGACTATTATATCAAAGAATGCTTCCCCGGTTTACGCAGTGAAGTCCGTCCACATTAGGGCATAATCCTTGAATCCTCTCTCGTTCCAAGATTAATATTCCCCGAAAGGATACCGCAATATTTATCTTAGCTCGCAACTTGATAAACATAATCCTTGTGAAGTAGTTTCTTTTTAAGCGAAGCTTAATATTTCTGTGGCGAGATTCACTCCGCATGAGAATGTGCCATGACTCTTATTCGTTTCGATTTCTTGCATCAGCAGAACTTTGCGTTTTGTGCCTGCCGCAGAGCAGTGCATTGACGAGAGTGTTTCTTTTTCTTTTCTTGCTTTCGTTTTTAACAAAAATTTAACTAAGGAAAGTTTTGTGCCCATCTGTGGGGCCGGCTGCTCCTCTTCTTTTACATGTCGTCGTAAAGTTGTCAACAACCACAAAAATAGACGAATATATACGTGGTCTTCATTCAGAAATTTTCGAAACTGTAAGATTTCAATACAAGTGTAAGCACGCCGTAACAGAATGCAGACACAAACCTTATAGACCTATTCTATGTTTGTAAAGAGCGGTAGGCGCCGTCGACATACTGAGGCGCTTGTAGCGACGTAGCGGCGCGTAGGCTCCGCCCAGCCCAAAGCTCGCCACCGCGCGGGAGGCTCCCCGACGCGCTGTGCTCGGAGGCAGCTATGCAGCTGCTGTGCCAGTTGTCACGTGATCATAGAGGGCAGTGGCGAGCTTTGGGCTGGGCGGGGCCTATGTGCCGCGACGTCGCCACAAGCGCGGCCTATGCACTCATCTTCACCATTACTATCAGCCTTACCTGAATTCACCTTTATACTCACGTCTACTCACACGTATTCGAAAGCAGTATCGTTCATACACCATTTCAATATTTATTGATCAGAGGCGTGAATTATGTAGGGGGTGCCTTGACCTCATCCTCGTCAACTTTTCCAGGGAAGTTCTTGAAAAATACATCTTATGTTGTCGTCTCTTTCAAGAAAAATGTCCTTACTGGTTTGCAACCACTCATAACTCTTATTCGAAGGTACTTTATCAAAAGGCACCAAGATGAGCACCAAAAACGCCAGATATTGATGATAAAAGAGTATTAAAACCATGGTCGAAAAAGTGAATTCTAGCCTAACGGACTCATGAGTCGCTCACTCGGACTCACTCAGACTCAGATCGAGCCATGAGTCTGAGTCTGAGTGAGTCTGGGTGATTAATGTTTTGTTGAGTTTGAGTCCGAGTGAGTCCGGCTGAAAAAAACTTTGGTGAGTCTGAGTCCTAGCGAGTCCAAAGCGCCAAATATATTTCGTGAGCGAGTCTGAGTGAGCTCCACAATTATGGAATAGGTATACACGCTCCATTCGGGCCACTTCAGTGTATATAGGCAGCGCGCGCGTGCTCTTTTGGCCTCCGCAAACCTGCCGACTCCTCCCCATCGATTATTGGCGATGAGCTTCGACGGCGAATGACGTTAGTTGCTCGAGAAATGCCTCGTTCTGACGCCAGTAACGTCCGCGGTCCGCTAGCAAGGTACGAGCGAAAGACAGACCCACAAAGAGTGATGCGCTTCAACGCACCACAAAGCGGGGTCGTTAGTCACGCATGCCAGCAGCCTCGCATTAAGGCGAACAGCAACAGGGGAAATTCGTCGCGGCGTAAAACAGGCTATTTGTTCTTTCCTTGGTCCCCTTGATTTCATTGTCCCTTTGGTCGTCTGTCCTTGAAGGACGACATACTAAATGGCATTTCTAATGTGACGCGATGCCATGCAATTGTTATAGTATGCTTTTATAGTTATATGTTATAGTTATAGTAGGCTTCGTGCTACAAACGGGTGGTTGTCAATTTTCCCTTTCATATAGTATGCTTTGTTGAGGAAAACGCGACCGACGGATTTTCACGAAACCATTTTCAGTTCGTAAGAACCCATCGCCATTATCCGGCCGTCTCGGCTAATAGCCTATAAAAGTGCATTCTATATCACTATTACCTTCGATATTAGAGTCTTGAGAACTATTCCATAGGGTACACGCAGTTTTATGCATGAGGGCCAAGTTAACTATAAAATAAATTTGCGAAAATAAAACAGCACGAAAGACGGGACGAAAGACACAGTACGACAGGACCAGTGCTGAAAGACACAGTACGACAGGACCTCAGCACTGGTCCTGTCGTACTGTGTCTTTCGTCCCGTCTTTCGTGCTGTTTTATTTTCGCAAATGTCACACCACCTTGCCCAGACAAAAGCACTGCTATAAAATAAATGCTTTTTTTTTAAGAGCGAAACTCTTTAAGCCGCCGTTAAAACGTACGCGTCCAACGAAAAGCCAGGTTTCCGCCGCTCGATCAGATAAAGCAAGGGGTCTCAAACACGCGGCCCGCGGGCCGCATCCGCCGCCGACCTTTCGCAAGCGGTCCGCGGCCCGCATATGACAGTCTTCGTCCCATATTTTTTGATGCCGTTGTGGCTATAACTGTTTGTGACATTGGTAAATGGTGCTCGCATTATTTTCTCACTCATCGTGATTACTAACGGAAGGGTAGCAAGAACTTCAGTCCAGATTTAGTCATTGTAGAGATCGGTATTGATATGTGTCTCGAATCCTGATGTCTAATCCATTTCATCAATGATCCGTATATGAGATATGGGAAAGGCCTTCTTTCAAATGGCAACGTTCTCTGAGATTTTGTTCAAGCTCTGACATCTCGCATTGAGCGACGATCGGCAAAATTGTTCCGACGCCTTTCCTGGAGGAGCCCTGTTCTTTTGCTATATGATTAACTCACTAACTTGATTAGGAAAACTGATTTCGCTGTACTTAAAACATATGTATGGTGGATTCGCACTGGTAAAGCAGGCTTTTCGTGAACTTCGTCGGGTTAATTCTTAGTGCCGCCCACCCGCCTTTTGTTCAATATCTCACACAATGTATAGCACACCGCTGTTCACAGCTTCCATTATACGCTTTTGTTTGCAGCAGTGTCGAGTTGGGCCATATTCGCCAATGTTGCGGCTACGATCTAGGAACAGTAATAGGGAAAAAAAAGAAACGCGTATGACATAGAACTGCTCATCAGTGAAAATCCCGTTCAATCAAGATGCAGCACATATTAGCAATAGCAGCCCGCCGATGGCAAAGACCACTTGTGAACGACAACCTATGCGAATTCTACCCCCAGCAGCTCTAAATTTGGCATAAACACTCCTGCCTATCTCTACCTTCTTTAATTAAATATAATAATATTTATCCCTAATTCACAGTATGCGTTTACTATTTCGCTCTGTTGTGTTCTTCGTCCTGCGAATCCGCCGAATTCGAGGATTTTAACGCGCTAGCGTTAAAGAGCTCGTTTCGCAGAAATGCCGATATCGGCGTTGGCGTCGTTGTCGGCGTCGTTGGTTGTGATCGAAAAATCATCTCGTCTGTGACCGAGAAATCGAGAAAGATGCAAATAAAATAAATAATAAATAACTTGGGTTCGACTGAGACTCGAACCCAGGCCGTCTGCGTGGCAAGCAGGTGTTCTACCACAGAGCCGTGCTATCGCTTCAAACTGCTTCGGAAAAAAAACACTATATGAATGTCATGTAGTGGAAGAGTCTCCTTGGCGCATGTAATGTTGCGTGGCAGAAGCGTAGAATCGCGCCAGGCGTCAAAACATGTCAATTGCGCAACGAGTGGGTATTTTAAAGGCTCACCCATTACAAAGCGATCAGATATAGTTAAACATCATCACTTGCAAAACTATCAACAAAGTGAGCAGCCGCGTAGGTTCGCGTGTTGCCTTATACGGACTCGTAGTGGGCCCTTCGCTGATTCGCATAAGGAAGAATTGTGGCTTAGTGGGCACTGCACAACTGTACTTGCAGTAGGCATTCTATAGGATAGTTTGAAAGGACCAATGTTACGCGCGCAGTCAATTCGTTTCCTTACGGCACGATTGAGGCATGCACCGAGAACCGAAGCACACTAGGAATTGAGAAGGCGATGCACACGGGGCCCGATTACGCTATCGCGTTTTACTCTTGAAGGCGAAGCTCAAGCGTTCTCCAAGATTTTTCTAACCACTCTCCCGTCGCCTTCGTTCATGTGTCGGTATATGACGTCTGTCTAGAGAATTCGCTCACACGGACAATTCCAGATTTCTACAAATGCGGGTCCCATATAGGGTTTTATCTTTTACTTCCTGGCGTCCGCCTCGGTGGTGAAGTGGATACGGTATTCGCCTGCTTGACCCGTAAGTCGCGGGTTCGATACCGGCCGCGGCGGTCGCATTTCGGTGAGGCCGAAATGCTAGAGGTTCCGTGTGCTGTGCGATGTCCAGTGCACGTTTCACCGAGTGGTCGAATTTCCGGAGCCCTCGACTATAAGGCGTGCCTCATAATCATATCGCAGTTTTGGCGCCTAAAACCCCAGACATTATTATATTTATGGCGCGTCGACTCTCTCATTGCTGTTGGCCTTTAATGACCGCCATCACACGTGCGCAACTTTCAGGTGCAAGATGGCAAAGTTTTTAAATCGCACTTACGTAAGAGAAAAACTTGTGTAAGAGAAGAACTCCCAGTGATGTGCAGCCACCCCGTCGAAAAGCCCCCCGCGCGAGTCGTGCAAATGGGAGACATCATGGCGCGGTATTTTTCCCAGCAATGATATGCCTGTCGCCGCAACCACCTGATGCTCGCGAACAGCCGGGCGGCGCGTTTATTCCGGAGCAGGAAAACGAGCCGGGACGCGGCGGGGGGAATGCCTACCCCTGAACTCGACCTCGATACGGGCTGGTCGTCGCCACGGCGGCCGCCTACCGCTTTTACTCGATCCTAACATGACCCCGGCAGCTATATGGAAGGTCACAGAACGCGTCGTGTATTTTACGCGTGCAGTGTAAGCAGCTGGAAAAGCGCACTTGCGTGGAGGCAGCGTCGCGTGCTTTATATCTATAGCTCGAACGAAACACCGGTTTCACTGACCTCACCTCCACATCAGACCAGCTGATGTTGTAGGTGTGCTCCGCCCCTTCTCGCGTCCGGATGCGCACTTGCACTTTTTAGAACGTCACACAGTTTTTTTTTCTCCCCTAACTCGTACAAATCTCGGAAATGCTTTTCATTCACAGTTTGGTCTCTTTATTACTTCCTCACTGGTATACTTTCGGTGCGGCGCTACCGCACATCAAATTTAACAAGCCTGGGCATTCTCAACATTTTTAACGAAATGTATTTCCTGCTGTATTTTTGCATTCCCCGCGGTGTTCCCTGTAAAGAGAGAACGACATGGAACGAGTTCACGTGTCATGCGATACGGATGCGCCGACGTCCGGCCGCCGAAAGTACGCTGTAGATGCGTTCCCCATGTGGTTGCCGCTGGATACTGCGATTTCTCGTAATGCCTTCTGCCCGACGCCCCCCTTCTCGCCCCCCTTCTCGACGAGCGAAAGGCTGTTCCTTGAGTATTCAAAAACTAAATTAATGTTTCACCCCTAACTGAGAAAGGCAACGGGGATGTTACGCAACGTAAATTTAAGGCTATCCTTCCCGCACGATTTAGTGTTTTTTTTTTTTTACTTTATCGAGTCAGCCAGTTAAGTGAGTGCAAAGTTATTTAATAATTCTTCTTGTGTTACTGCCTGACTTATGCAAACGACGCAAACGACGCGGCGAATGCTTTACCTCCGAACTGCTCTAAATCACTTGGACGGAGGCGCTTTCACTGTCGAGAAGCTATTGGGGCCATGGGGCTGCCCATCACAGTTCCGAAAGGCAACGAAAGCGCTGTTGCGTTTTCTCAAGGATATCGGAGTGATTCGCCGTTTGTGATATCAAACGCGGAACTGTTACGTCGGCGGAAAGAGTGACTTTTCTCTCCTCGTCGATAACTTTTCTGCTCCCTCCCCCCCTTCCCCAGTGCAGGGTAGCCTACCGGGCTCAGCCCTGGTTAAACCCCTCTGCCTTTCCTTCTATTCATATTCACTCTCTCATTCCACTCTATCGCTTCAGCTCATCTTGATGCGAGTGTGTCGACTTCGAACACGAATTCCCTTTATGAGTTAGTACTCCTTGCTGACGCATGTATCCACTGGCACGATGACATCTACATTTCGCAGGGGTAGTGGTGTCATAGGCTGACGTCATATATGTGCTGACGTCAATTCACGATTATTTTGAGACGTCAGAGATCACCACATTTTGGGATGTCACGATGACGTCAAATAATGTCATCAGGTCACATAATCGCTTGGTCATAGGTGGACCGATCCCGGAGGCAGTGCAGAGCCACGCGAGGTGCAGAAAGCTTTCGAAAGGGGGGGGGGGGGGGTCGATATAAAAGAAATGAAAAAAAGGTGGCTTTCGCCTTCGAGTCACTTTAGGCGAATGCATAAGGGACCCTGTGAGTTGTTTTTCTTTTTTTGTTGTTTTTCTTTCTTGTTTTTTTTTTTTCTTGTTTTTTTTTTCCCCTGTCGCAATGCGCAATGCTCCTTCCTAACATTTTCCTTTCCTCCATGCCGAGAATTGGCCCTTCACCCAGGTCCTTATCAGCGCAACACTTCTGTTTGCTACAGGCAAGAACGACGGTCGCGCGAGAAACAGTGAAATCAAACAATGAAAGGCAAGAATGAAAATGTGGCAACGTGAAATGACAAGTGACCTCGATAAAAAGATCAGATTGCCATATCAGAAGCGGCTCACAAGCCCACGATCGAGAGGGCGTCAGTTATCGGAAAACAGCGCGTACAAATACGCATGTGGCCGGCTCACCTGCGAGGACCTATTAAAGTTTAACTTACCTGACACCCTAACTGTAAATACTTTTATCAGGTTCGCATGCAGCGTTCTTATTTGTTTATATTCTTTTTTCTCATTCTTTTCTTCCCTCTCTTCTGAAATCTTTTAGTCCCCTTCCGCATCCCTATACAGAGTAGCGTGTCAGCGCTATATAGACGCCGGCAAAAATCTCTGTTTTTCTAATAAAGAGTATCTCTCTCTCTCTCTCTCTCTCTCTCTCTATTAAAGTACATCAGCATTACTGTACTTTCGCCGTGCGCGGTTTTTCGAAAAATATGCCGCCGCCCCCCGCCACCACCGAAATCTCTACATCATAAAGGGCCACTTAATAATACACACAAATAATACGTACAGTCGCACGCTTATATATACACAAGCGTAATTCATAATGTTTCGTTCAGGTGTCCTTATAAAAGCACCAACATGCAGTTCTTTTGTGTTGCACATCGAGCAGGAGGTGCTTCGTCATGGGACGAGTCGCAGCTTCAAGCGGCTTTACAAACGTATGGCTGCCTTCAGTGTCTGTCGCTCTGAGTAATATCGGAAACAATCCAACTAGACGTGTTTTAAGTCTCCTCGAGTATTGCATGTTGTGCACTTTGAAGAGTCCGCCTGTCCAATTTCATACTTGAAGTAGTTTGTGTAGTAGTTTGGCGAGCCGCGTAAGCATAACTTGGTTTTGGCACGTACTACAACCTCCCTAAGCTCTAGCTTTCGCTTTATCGAGCAGCTGCGCAGACTTGCTCGCTAGTGCGCCTTGACAGTGCACATGTGCGACGCACTGGGATCCTTCGAATTGCCCCATAGCCGCCGGACAGTTTAGGCCGGACGTCCGAGATAAGTCATACCGCAACTCATATCGCTCGTGACATTGCAAAAAAGTTTTCCTGCTTTCCTTACCGCAAGGCTCTTGCATAAGCGCGTAACTGATAAATAGGTGTGAATATATCATGGCAGCAGAGGGGGAGGAAATAGTTGGCTAGGCATGGAACATGAGTGCTTTCCTCTTGCACCGGGCACCCATGCGATGCTCATCGGAATATCAATTACGTGGCATGACGGTTCGAGTCGCGAGCGAGCGTTTTCCCCCTCTCAATTTTGTTTACTTTTTTCTACCTAATGGTCTTCAGCGGCCGCGACGCTTCAGCGGTCGCCATCCATATATCTGCGCGCGCAAAGCGCGTCAGTACCACGTCATTGATCTGAGGCTGCGATTTGTCTCAGACATGCTAATGCAGGTGAGAGTGAGAGAGCGAGAAGGCACCAGGACTAACTGTCAGATTGCCAGAGATTAAATTATTACACTTTTATACCATGTAAGTTTGTCTGTCGGTACGTGTGTGAGTAGTTATGGGGCAATATATATTGTTAAGCATTCCCAACTTTGTGTCGAGACATTCAGTTGTTTTTTTCTTCTGAGGTCTTAGGCGCCAAAACCACGATGCAGTCATGAAGCACGGTGCAGTGGGGGGACCCCTGATCATTTCTTTTCTCAACCGGCGTTCTTTATGGTGCACCGAAATCGAAGTACGCGAGTGTTTCTGCATCTTGCTCCCATCGAAACACAGGCGCCGCGGGCTCGGAAATCGAACCCGTGCCGTCGAACTTTGCAGCGCGACACCTCATTTGCTAAGCTATAGTCACGTGGAACAACCGGCTCTAGTACGTCATATACATTGCCGCCTGTGTTCTGCTATTAAACAAACAAAAATATATTGCATACGTGGAGAGTGAGGCGTAAAATATTTCGAAATTTGGAAGTTATACGATAACTATATTGTTCTTGTCGTTTCCTCCACACTCAACAAACAAAACACGATGAAGGGACCTTAACGCACGCACACGCAGATTCGTGGTATATTAATCTTCAGCGAGTGCAATATTTTGGGTTGCGCAAGCTCCAAAAATAAGAACGCAACTGTTGAAGCGCGCGTAGCAATCATAAAGTTCCCTCGTTCACTACTACTAACAGATTTTGTGAATGGAAGCAGAGAAATCGCTCCTTCCCCTCAATAACTTAATTTGACGGTGCACATTAAGTTGCAATATACGTGATCAGAAAAGGTAGTAGCGTTAGCTGACAACTCGACCGGACAGACGATGCATGATGTCGAGCCAGCAAGCACGTAGCCAGTCCTCGCACACCACATGCAACGCCGTCCGTTTGCCAAGCATGTATACGCCATAGACGTCACTAACTCGCGGTTGCCGTATGCTCCGCGTGGTTTTCCGTGCGCTCAACATGCGATATGCCTGGCTGCACGAGCACTTGGCAAGCGTTGCAAGACGCGTATATACGGCTTGCTGTTGGTTGCTCGGAGAAAACGTGTTATGGATTTCTTTCTTTTTTTCCTCGTTGTCGTTATCGTTTTCGGCACCGTGCTTCCTCAATAGTCCATGCCGTAAATGAAGGTCTAGCCTTCACTATCTTCATCACTCACGATAACACGTGCAAGGTTGCCAAAGCACCAAATACGTGTGCGGTGTATATAACGACGCGTGCCTCTGTCCCCAAAGCAGCTGGAAACGCTTTGGCAATACATGCAACTTTTTGTTTATTTATACGTTTGTTTGTTTCCTTGCGTAGACGTATTACATTACTTCCTTAAATACGCCACGCAAACAGCAAATAACCCCATATAAACGGAGCAGTGGAGATCATTTGCCAGCAAGTAAACTTGGTATCGAAGCGGCTAGGCTCGCAATTATGATAGCTGTATGTATTCTTTGTCGTTTTATGTTGTGAAAATTTCTTTATATGACAGTTGGAAGTTCGATATGACAGTCACATGCCGTTGGAAGATTGCACTTGTGCACGTTTCACCTTTCGGTGTCCTTGTCCACATTTACTTCGCGCAAGGAAGGAAGCAAGGAAGAAAACTAAAGGGAAGAAGCAGGGAGGTCAACCATAAACATGTCAACCATAATCACCCTATGCTGGGGGCATGGGAAAGAGGAATAGAAAGATGACAGAGATAAAAAAATGAGCAAAGAATGGGCTAACGCGTATAACGCGAAAATTAGGTTTTGGATCACCGATAACAACCATGCTTAAACCCACTCCATACTTGGTATGACTACACGTCAGGCTTATACCGAGCCCTGCAATGAAATATTAGTGGATTGTGTTTTAGCGAACGCCCTCATTCTGGATTAAAGTAGAACCACGTAGACATATTGCCACATTTACGGTGCATCTTTGATGCAGGTGGAAGAACTTAGGACATTTCGTTAATCTGAGATGTTATAAGTCAAAAGTTATCAGCGGACGTTATACCGATCTTGGCTATATTCCACGAACATTGGAGGTTACCTACGTAGGCGTGCCCATGGGGGGGGGGGGGGTGAGGGAGTACCCTCGTAATTACCCAAAGGTGGGCGCCAATTCTGCGCCCTAGCTTTACTCAGTAGGATCTTTCACGTCATTTTTGACGCGTAGGGTTAGGGCAATTGGCAACGCATGTTTTTTTTAACGATAATGGCGACCGATGACACCTGATGTAGCATTCAAAGAGTCGCAGCTTCCAACCTTCCAACCGTACTTCACACCCTTCACGTTTCTCTCCTCTCTCTCTCCTTCTAAATGCCCCCTTTCCTCGCACATGCAGGGTAACACACGAGAAATTCGCCCGTCTAATCTATCTATCTATCAGTTCAATGAAAGAGACAGGTGCGTAATACACCTGCAATAATGGTACTGGGGATATAATAGTAGTAATAATGATAATAATAATAATAATAATAATAATAATAATAATAATAATAAACCACGATATGATTATGAGCGAGGCTGTAGTGGCGGGTTTCGAAAATTTCGACCATCTGCATGGTGTTCTTCAACGTGCACTGGCATCGCACAGTAAACGGGCCTCTACCATTTCGCCTCCATCGAAATGTGACCGCTGCGGCCGGGATCGAACCCGCGACCTTCGGGTCAGCAGCCGAGCACCATAACCACTGCTCCACCGCGGCGGACGAGGATAGAACCAGCGACAGCGGGTTCTGCAGCAGAAAAACGCCACAGCGACTGAACAACTGATCTACCACAGCCGGTTAGCGACAGATGGTACGTTAATGCGGCAGCAGTACGTTAATGCACTCGCGGTGCCCACCCGACCTGCTGGTAATATTATCTACTATAGGCTTTTCCGCGAATGAGCCTGGTGTAACTTAATGTATCGTAGAGGTGCGCCGGCTGAGTGTTAAGCGTGGACGCGGATGATGTGTTTTGCAAGCGCAGTTGTTGCTCACGTCTTCTGTTATTTTTACCGAATCAATTTCCTCACGTAGTGGCAGAAACACGCCTGTTTTTCCCGCGCTTGCATAAGTGTGAAATATCCTCTGCGTATACACGCCTTCAGACTCGCTAGCATAGATTAATGCGCATGTCCGAAAAACGTTTCAAGTTGTCCCTTGAGCTCAGTCATTTACGGGGAATGACGTCAAGGACACTGCGGCTGCAGCGACTCGCCTTTTCCATCTGTGCTCACGAATGCGTGTTCGGTCTGCGTGTGTTGTACCCTGCGACTGCAATATACGACTGTCTGTTAGCGCAGTTATTGCCCAGGTAATAATAATGAAAGGCTTTGCGTCTGAAACCAGTTAATCGAAATAGCAGGACTCAAACTGTACGCGTAATGGGGCTAAAGATCGTTACAACTGCTATATGTAAAGGACTTCTGTCGTTGACATTGTCGCAACTATAACACAGAGGCGTAAAGCCCTTATCAAGAGGAACAGCAACAGGTATTTTTAATGTATCTGCGGTATTGTGTTTTAATGTGCGTTATTGCGACTTCTTATATTCTTCGTCTTTGAGCGTTCTTTAAACATATATGCATATTAGCATCGCACTCGTCTTTATCGCCGCATAACTATATTGACCTTTACGGTTCTTCACCTTGAATAATGGCGGTGGAGGCTCCTACGCAAAGCAAAAAAACAAAAAAAGACGATAAAAAAAGACGATAAATTGCGTTGCATACACGAGACAAAGAAGCAGAAGAAAAGTAGGGCACCGGGTAAATTGATGAAGCCACGTGGAAGAAGGTGCGTCTTCTTTAATGACGTACCGCTAATTAGCACGCGAACCCCTCCGTTACTTCATCGGTGTTCAAGTCGACTATAATTAGCGGCACAGTGTATTTGTTTGCAATTACGGGAGGGAGACGGAGGCTGAGAATGAGCAAGGATTGCTTTTTGTTGTTATTTTTAGGCTACCTAATTTAGCTTGTGACATGGCCGCGCGCATTCCAGTGCAATCCGAGGAAGAAAAAGAGAGAGGGATAAATGCTCTGCGAAAGGCGAGAACGTTATATAGACTATTTTCCGCAAGACATCTGGGCGCCGCCATCTTGGGCTGTTAAACCAATGTTTTCTTGTTTTTGTATATCGCGACGCTAACTAATAAGGCCATGAAACATTGTGTACACCAACCCAACCATTTTCATGCGTATGCGTCTACCGTAACACTGTTCGTTTAGTTGTTAAAAATGCAAAACACAAAGGTTAACAGCCCAATATGGCGGCACTCAAACCCATCGTAAAATAGTCTATAGCAGAAACAGATACTCCAGTTTGCTTCCATGGACAGAAAACGGGGATGCGGGAAGGTTAAATAGAGAGAGAGAGAGAACGAACACGCAGAGAGATACAGAGAAAAAAGAAACATGCCCACACGCTCACATAAAGTGACACGGGCGATTTTCAACCGTGCCCACTTAACCGGAGGAACTTCGGTAGCGCCATTGTGGTCAATCACACCACACTACTGGTGAGCCTCAACGCATTCTTCGTAATCAACGAACAAAGTGGCTATGTATACACTGCCAAGGTGCACGCGCAGAAAAGAGAAAGTATATGCTTCGCCGCTTATCACTTCTCCCATCGAGCGCTGCACTTCACCCGTCATGCAAGACCAACTATAGCCCGAACTTACGTTACAGCGATATTATCGAGGCTGCAGTGTATATAACCTTGGCAAGCCAGCTCGCGAGTGACCGAGAACTTGGCGGCTTCCGCGCATTTCTCTGGACGCTAACGCGTTACACTCATACGGGGGCCTCGAACTCGAAGGTCGGCCGGTGATTCTTGCTCTTATGTACTTTGCGGTTGCCAGTTTTGAAACTCGATCGTTGTCACCGATGAGTACGCGTCGTGGGTATAAAAATAGTGACTCGGTTATCACCAACGGGTCGCGATCGCGTTTCGACGAAGGATTTATATAACCAAACAACACCAATAGAAGTAACGGAACGCAGATCTACAGAGCGCCCCCCCCCCCCCCCCCCCCATGCCTGACGTCACGCAATCGCTCCTCCCGCCGGAGGCCTGGACGGAATGGCCTACATTCGCTTCGCTTTGATACGCACCCGTATACGAGAGGTATACAACTGCAGAGCGCATTTCATTTATTTATTTACTTTCCTCGCTCGCTCACCGTTCTATATCTCTGCAGCCTTCCGGTGTCTCGCACAGCCGCATTTCATGGGCGCGTTTTTTTTTTTTTTTTTTCAGCTTTATCTCTTGTCCAAGTGAAGGGAGCACTATAATATGCGGCTTCTTGTTCATTTTGAGTTCTCTGGGGACAAAATAACTCATAATAAAAACCGCAACACGACGACAGCTTAAGCAAATATAATATTATTCATAATAAACTAATAACATATATATATATACATAGGCGTGCGCAGGATCCTCTTCAGGGGGGGGCAGGGGGGGGGCGCAGGTTCAACGCAGCGCCCCCCCCTCCCTATTAAGTCAATGTATGGGGCAGAATTTGCGCCCCCCTCTCTTAGGTGACTAGGGGGGGCGGCCGCCCCCTCTGCCCCCCCTCGTGCGCACGCCTATGTATATATATATATATATATATATATATATATATATATATATATATATTTATCACCTGCAATCGGCACCTGAAAGCTGGGACACACTGTATTTCAGCTAAAATTGTGTTTTAAAAATCTACGAGCGCGTTAGGAGAATGCAGCGAAATTAGTGTTATGCAGTGTCCAGTTGGAGAATTCCTGACAATGAGATAAGCTGATTAATTATCAATCATTAGCCGTCTTTGAAGTCGTGCTTTCAGTGCAGAATATGAAACGAAAAAGTTGTAGAGACGATCGATTCATAAATACCCAAATAATTTCTATATGGAAAGAGGTTATCACGGAAGAACTATTATTTACAAATTTGTTCATAGTCTGCCCTACTTTTATATTGAACGAAATTGCCTTTAGTGAACGGTACCTTCAAAAGTGTTTCATTATTAAAAATCACTACCTACGCTCACAAATATCCTCATTTATTCAAACGCGCAGTGCAGAATGCTATAGTCGGATACAACTTCAGAAGTCCGCGCCCCCCTGAAAGGCGGATGCACACAAGCCTGCACCAATGGGCGCGCACTCCTGATTGACGTCATGAGGGCCGATGACCCCGCCTACGCAGAACGTTGCCGAGTGCATCAGTGGGATTATTTCTTTAGTCTCGGAGGGGATCGGCTGCCACGCTGCGCTCGTTTCTCCGGACTTGTATACGACTATAAGTCGCTTGTATCTGCTTGTATCCTGTTGGGACTGGCCTGCTGCTTGAGCCGACCAGCGGGTAGCGTGGTGCTGAGCGTAAGTGTCGTACCGCAGGCCCATCGGATGTCCGGAGCAGAGAGCCGAGGCAGTGAGCGACTCGTGAGGAAGAAACTTAACTGAAGTTTATTTACATGATGAAAGGATGACAGATCCCTCTCGAGCGGGAGCTCGACAGCTCGTTATATACAGTTCATATCCCTTGTTAGGGAAACGCTTTCATTAAAATGTCCAATCACTGCACGAGTGACCATTTGAAGGGAACGTCCCTCCGGCGCACATGGTTACCGCCTCCAAGGGGGCGTCCACCTTAACCTTCTCTCCATAACCGCTTCGAGAGAAGAGAATGAGAGGGGGTGCTGTCCCTTCTTGATCACTGTCAAGTTTCGACGAACCATGATGTCACTCCACACCTGCACACCACTCGTCGCAAACACAGGTTCCCCGAAAGAAATGCCAGCAGAGACCCGCCCTTCGCGTGCGCATTCCACCACCATCGCATTCCTCATATTTGAAAGGCGAGGACCGCTCCCTTTTTGGACAACGATGCGTCTTTGCACGTGCAGGTAGTAGCGCCTGGACAGGTGACGACAAACACGTTCTCCGCAGCGAGAGGGTCAGGGGGGAGGTTGGCTCCGCCAGTGTCCAAGAAGCGTGAATGACTATTTTGTGGACGGTTGGCGCTGATCCTTGGAAACGCTTTGTAACAATCCTCGTAAAGGCCTAACCACACGCACGCGTTGGAGCGTGTCAGCGCGTGGTTTTCTTTTTGACGCGGCGTTGCGCCCTCTCCCTATTTAGAGAGAGGGCGCGTGGCTACACGAAGGTGCGCGCCCTCTCTCTCCATAGGGAGAGGGCACGACACCGCGTCAAAAAGCCACGCGCTGACACGCTGCAACGTGTGCGTGTGGCCAGGCCCTAACGTTCTACTCTTTGTTCTATAGTTTCGCGTCATTGCAGCGCTTTCTTGTGGATGTAAACGATTATGGTTCAACACGGCTAGTTTGCGTAAACACACTCTGCGAAGACCCCTTTAACAACGAGCCTCGAGCTTGGCCTGCATTGCGCTCGCAAGATGCCCCACTGGAGACGGAGCCGACCCGCCAAATATGTGTAACGTCGGCGCGAGACTTGTCTGCATCGCCCGAGGGTCGCACGTATGCTCAGACGGCGACGACGAGCGCTGAACCGGTTAAAGTCATCGCGGCTGCCGGAAGAACAAACAAAAATGAAAAGCGGTCCCACGTTTCGCCGTCGCCGTAGGGAGATGTGAACGGTGATTGGCGGTCTGGCGCACCGGGTAGTCGTAGCACTGATCGCAGTGTAAAGAACGCTGCGGTCACGAAACCACTCCGTCGGTCACTACCACGTGTCTGCCCCGCTATAGTAGCCTATATAGTAAATAAGCGCCCCCCATCTCTCTCCCCTCTACATCACTCCCGTTCTTTCGCTCCATTGCATTGGGCGCCTTGCACCAGACGAGTTGCTCTCATTCGGTTGCCTCTTCAACTATATTTCTTTTTTCATGCCGGCAAGGCGTCTTATGTAGCTTACGCCATGGACTCGGATGTTTTAAGTGTTGCTGTTATTGTTGACGCTTGCGTTGGTGTGTGGTTGCGGCTTGCTTTTTGGTTCCGAGACAAGAGGGTGCACAAGGCTGAAATGTAAGGGAGGGGGAAGGGGCGGTGATGGCAGTGTGAATGGAGCTGAGAGAATAAGAGCAGCGTAGACGAACTTCATCGGCGGCATCCGCATATGATTTTTTATCGTTACTTCCATCATTCTATAAGTGCACGTTGTCGCCATAGTGTGCATGCACCCCGAAAAGAGAGGGGGAGAGAGAAAACAAGTAAACTTCTTATAGAGGCCTAAAGCGTGCTCTCCTCTTTTCCTGAAGCTGATGACAGGCGTGATGCGAACGCGCCTTTGTGTGCGCTGCGCCTTTAAGAAAAGCCGGTACGGTGCGCCGTTCCCCGTCTACATTCTCATCGAACATTGCAGAACTGAAAGAACGTGGCTGGTTCAGTAGCTGTATTTTGGACGATCCGCGAGGTTAAATCGAGCTCACAGCAACGAAACAGGCGCTGGCTTTGGGACTCGAACTGGCTTCCCTGCAGCCGGCGCAGTTAGAGTTACTGTATATGCTACCTTTAGGTAGCAGAGTTGCGCCACTGTTTTCCGGGCGCCGCTCGCTCCGCCGCCAGTGATTCCAGCGCCACTATTCGCCAAGCGCCATCACGTGGTCAGAGGTGGCTCCTCTGCGCTGCGGAGAAGCCAACCCTTTGCAGGCAACGCCAATATGCACTTGGCAGATTCCGGCTGTCCAAGCGTAATTAAATCTGCGCTGTTATTATTCTTGCTGCTTGTCGAGATCGGTGTGATCTCAGACGCATTCTTTTTTGAAATGGAGGACTGATGGTTGGTTTTGGGTTTTAACGTCTCAAAGCGATTCGAAAAGACGCCGTAGTGGAGGGCTGCGGATATTTTCGATCAGCTGGTGCGCTTTAACACCCACTTCAATCGCATCAGTGTGATACCACACGCCGGCAGCTCTTTCACTATATGACGGGGTGTTGCGCTCCGAACTGTCATAGCTCCAGTTAAAATGGTAAGACGGTGCCACGAGCAAAATCTTCTACACACCTCCGACTCAAGTGACTGCTGCATCGCGAGAAGCCGTAATTGTTACATTTGATAAGCGTGATAACATCTGACTGCTATTTTCTCGGGTATATGTATAAACATTGTGAATTAATTGTGAGGCACCAGCTGCACTTTGGTGCTGTGCAATCGCTTGGTGCAGCAGGTGTTGCCATAGCAATAAAAATTGTAGTGTCTTCTATCAGCAAGAAACAAAGTTATGGTAAGATGCACCATTTAATGTACCCATAATAACTTTACAGGTAAAATGAACGCGAAATATATGTAGCCTTAGTTTGCGAGTTGTGTGGGCTGCGTGGACATATAACACATCTAAATTGGTCCATGACATGTGAAATGCGACCAGGAAGCTTACTGGAACCATTCGAAGGAACACAGTGGTACAATGCAAATAACCAGAGTGTGCATATATTTGCTCGCCTTAGTTACATAAATTGAATTCAGGTTTCATGTCTTCAGCGCGAGCAATGGTGTACGCGGCAGCGCTTTTGAATCGCTTGTTCACATCTTTCAGATTTATCGAGCCGTGATCGCATACATGCATGCACGCCAAATACGCATGTCGCACGGCTACTTTCGATCGCTATTGAGCCCGATTGCGTTAAATATTCTCGACCACAATTTGTCCCCTTCCACAGTTAGCGCAAGGAAGCCAAACGCGACAAAGAGATACCATGATATTATGGCTCTAGCGTGAATTGAAGTGCGAAGATAAAAAATTCTGTAAGCGTTGCACCAGTGTTTATGTTTGTCACACGCACTGTTTGAAACAATAATTACATACTAGGTGCATCATCGTAAAATCCCCGCTCGTAAACATGAGCGGAGCAATCTAATTTTACTAACATTATAAAAAAAATAGAAAGAAAAGAAAAAAAAAACAAAAAAACATACTCGCAACGTCCTGCGAGCGCGGCTCCTACGCGGACGGAGAGTGGCTTTTCCCGCATAGCGACGGAGCCCAACATGGCGTACCTTGGCGCAACTCTGCTACCTAAAGGTAGCATATACAGTAACTCTAGGCGCAGTGTACGCAGGCGCTTCTTCGCGGCGACAAATTTCTGGATTTCATGTGCCTTATACATGTTATAAAGAGGGGGAAGTCATGCAGTTTGCTCACTGCTTGCTGGAGCTCGGAAGTGTGTTGGAGGAAAACAAACTGGACCGATTACGCCGTACATAACGAGCAAAATTGTTCAGCAGGAAACGGCAAGAAAGAAACGATGGTGAATTTATTTGGCCCCAGCGGCCAAATAAGTTCAAGCGGAGGGCATGTGTTACAAGCGTGAAAATGTGACAATGACGATGCTCTGGACACCACGCACGTTCTGACGCATTGCGGACATTGACGCATTGTAAGTGCATCTGTTGTAGTATTCGAGCCGATCCCGGCTTAAGGCCTAACCACACGCACGCGTTGGAGCGTGTCAGCGCGTGGTTTTTTGACGCGGCGTTGCGCCCTCTCCCTATTTAGAGAGGGCGCGTGGCTACATGAAAGGTGCGCGCCCTCTCTCTCCATAGGGAGAGGGCATGACACCGCATCAAAAAGCCACGCGCTGACACGCTGCAACGTGTGCGTGTGGTCAGGCCTTTAAAGGGTCTTTCTGGCAACAATGTTTTCCAACCAGAACTCTCGTTCCCAGACTGCTTTTCTAGCTCCAAGCACGTTCACCCCTCCACATCCCAGTGAAGGTGCGGGAGCACCACAAAGGCTTTTCAAAGCCCACTGCAGGAATGTCAAGCCTCATCGTATGCACCCCCCCCCCCCCCGCGCCACAAGAGAACGGGAGAAACGAAATAAAGGAACTTGTTTTTGGGCGAGTTGGTGCCTAAGTTTGCTGAACATTTTGTACCTGGCGCAAAGCTAGAAACATGAAAAAGGGGTGGAGGAAGGAGACAGAGGAGCGCCAGGAATAAAGGAAAGGCAGGGGGTTAATGGTGAATAGAAAGAATAGTTTGCCGGTTAGTCTGTGGTCGAGGCTATCTGGCCGAAAACAAACTTGCTCGCGCATGCCCAGTAAGTATTTTGCAAGTAGCTTGTAAAATAGTTACTGCTAATGTGCGACACCATATGCGCCACGAGTGGGCATTTTGAAATGATCCCAATGACGTCAAGACTCCCGAGTGCAATTAAACACAAGCAATCAAACCACTTGCAATGAAAAAAAAAAAGAACCTGCCGTGCATTACAACCCGTAATAAAATGCTTCTTGTCCGTTTCCATTTGATTCATGGAAAAAAGAACCGCTTGGCATTACAATTAAAAATGGCTCGAGTGGTTCAAAAGTTCCGTTTTCGCAGAACTGCGCTTCGCTCACGCGCTCGCGTCTCAGTGGTAGTTTCGGTATCGCGTGCTGCTGAGTGCGCTTCGCGCGCTCACGAAAGTCGCTGTGACGGAAAGTTCGACAAAATGCCGCGTGCACGTGATGTTGCTAGATGCCCAAATGGTGTACGCCGCTTGAGCTGCCGCAAAGAAACCGGCGTGACTTTCCACTGGCTGCCGCAAAACGAACCCCTACGCTCAAGTGGCTGAGTGCCGTGCCTCTGCGCCAACGTCACGAGCCAATGTCTCGTTGTCAGGTTCACCGACGACATCCATCGCGGCAAGCTTCGATGGCCGTTGTTACTGCTGTGGCTCCCGCTACTTTCACTCTGCTGCTACTAGCGTCGGCTGCCGCGCAATACAGGCGGGCAACGTTGGGCAAGGCAAATGCTACGTCAGGAGGGCAGTTTTATGGCGGGTTATTTGAAGTGTGCTAACGCCGTCCGGACCACTAGAACATGATTTTATTTTAAATTGGCATTTCCTTGACACGAAAGTAGCACTACGAGGTTTCTAGACCGCTATTTCAGCAATCAACATCGACTTAATATTTGCTTTTGGTGTCCTTTTAAGCAACTTTGCTCTGCCGTTTCTGGTTAGGAGTTCCTCTAACGAAAGCATACTCTTTTTGTATTGAATGTCAGACACCTCCAGCTGTGACTCTTACTAGCGTGACGAGATTATACAACATATATTGCGTTTTTGCGATCGCTTTATCACCCAACGCAAAGGTCTTCACACTGTGTTGAACCAACCAGACCATGGACCATTTTTAGAGTATAAGATACCCTCGGACCATGGCCCTACACGTCTCAGACCAGCAAAAAGACGTGGTCGTCGCTACTGCTTCTAAAATCGACCGAGCTTAGTGGTCGATTGTAGGTTTGTAACGTACAGTCACACGTGTTCCACTTTGAGCGCACATTGTTCCGTCTTCTTTCTTTTGAACCCTTAATCCCTTCCCCTTAGTGTAGGCATAGTCCTTCAATACTATTGAGGGACAATGGTGTAAAGTAGCAAATCGGAAGCGCGTCTAGTGGACCTCCCTGGCTTTCGTTCTTCTACAATCCCAAAGCGTGCTATATATACGATATACGAGGGCGTTCTAGTTGGTTTGTACTTCAATCCGTAAAACGATGTTTTCTTACAAAAGCAACTGCAAGTTTGATGGCGCATATATCAAAATCCGGGCCGCCCTCAGACTCCATTCCTAGTGGATGTGCCCCGAAAGTTCCCCCCGCAACAATTCGCGAATCTCAATATGTTCCACAATGTAACTAGTTATAAAGTCGATCAGTGAGTCTTAATGAATAACTATCGATCGGCGTTATTTTAGCCTTTATAGACGTCGGAAGCATCTGCCAGTTCACTTTCGAAAAACATTTTCTGGCTGGAAGTCCTATTTAATAATAATATCTGGGGTTTTACGTCCCAAAACCACGATATGATTATGAGAGACGCCGTAGTGGAGGGCTCCGGGAATTTCGACCATCTGGTGTTCTTTAACGTGCACTGACATCGCACAGTACACGGGCCTCTACCATTTCGCCTCCATCGAAATGCGACCGCCGCGGCCGGGATCGAACCCGCGACCTTCGGGTCAGCAGCCGAGCACCGTAACCGCTACGCCACCGCGGCGGACGGAAGTCCTATTTCTAAAAATTACTTAGTCTTCCTAGAGGCTATTGGTATATAGTCATTCTCATGGTATATTAATCATAGCTCAGTCCCTGGTATGAAATGAGATAACAACTTATATTAATGGTTTATTTAAAAAGCAGCTCAGGGCTAACGCGTGATAATAATATCTGGGGTTTTACGTCCCAAAACCACGATATGATTATGAGAGACGTCGCCGTGGAGAGCTCCGGAAATTTCGACCATCTGGTGTTCTTTAACGTGCACTGACATCGCACAGTACACGGGCATCTGCTGTTTCGCCTCCATCGAAATGCGACCGCCGCAGCCGGGTTCGAACCCGCGACCTTTGGGTCAGTTAACGAGTGCACGTGCCCCGTTTTACAGTAGTATGCAGAAGAAAGCTAGCTCAAAATGGGGAAAAAAGTGACAACCAGTAAAACAAGGTTTAAACGTATTAGGTGCATGCAAGGCAGCATTGTGCAAAGGAGGCCGTGCGTGGAGGAGACCACCTGGCCATGTTTTACTTAGCGCCCGCCACAACGTTTTTCGTGGGTTTTTTTTTCTTTCCTTTTTTTTTTTCCTACGCAGAGGTGTCTCTCCATGCGTGTCAAGACAACACCCTCTAGTCTAGATGGGGGTTCGTCAAGTCCCCCAACTTTTTCATGCACGCAAGTTCACGCCGGAACGACAGCCAGGCTTTGTGCCACCTTTCGCGACTCGCACGTGATGCCCGTGGGCAGTAGCTGCCCAGTTTCGCAGCCTGTAGCACAGGCTGAGTGACTTTTCAACTGCCCACGGACTCTTTGTCCACAAAGAGCTCGCGTGACGATGCGACCCGATAAACGACAGTCGTCGTGGCACGAATGGACACAAGACGAAGTATTCAACGCGAAAGGTGCTTCACGTTTTGACAAGGCGGTTGACCCGCCGGGCCGGCCGCGCCCCCGATGGAGGGACCTGTTGCGCGCGATGACAATCTGCACGCCGCGGGCTCCGTTCGTGGCTTCGGCCGGTCACGGCTGTCGAGCCGGGAATGTGCGCGCGTGGAAAAACGCACGCACGTCCGTGCGGTGGTCGTCTACCACGCGCGGGGGCGAGAATATGTCACGCGTCCATCGGCATCCATCCTTGCAGTAGCTGCGGAAGCATAGGGCCGTTGAGACTCAAAATATCAGTGGCCCATGGCGAAAGAGGTACGAATGTGACCAGGCAACTGGCGCTCTGTGCTTTCGTGTGAGGTGTTTCCGTCAAGCACCCAATCATTGAGGACAGGTGCGCACGAAAATTGGTCGCGTACTACACGGACCAAGTGAGAAAGACACCGCGCGCCCACGTGGTGCCTTTCTTACTTCGTCCGTGTCGTACGCGCTGTTGCTTCTTTTCGTAAATGTAGAACACGCAAGTAGACCAACATCGTTCCGTTTTTAAAGTTTTTCTCGGTGGCTAGCTGGCTATTTAATCGTTGTGCGCTCCTACCGGTTGCTTATACAGCAGACTTCCTGCGAATGCAAATGGTGTGTGGTTGAGAACGGCTTCGTATATAAGATGAAACGCGTGATTATGTTCTGTAGCAAGGCGCGCCGCCCTATAGATTCATGTCAGCCCAATGCACAGGTGAGCGAAACCTTCCTATGCATTGCATACTTTCTGCAATATTAGTCTGACGTGCGTGGTGGCGGTCTTCCACCGTGTTTTTCGAAAGTCATGCCAATGGGTATGTGGTGCCAAACCGAGACATTGAGCGGAATTTCTCGCTCTTTCATATATATATATATATATATATATATATATATATATATATATATATATATATATATATATATATATATATATATATATATATAATTTTTTTTTTGTCAGCAGATCGTTATTTTTGTATTCTAGCTGCCGGCGCACCATTTATGCCATTCATGCAATCTTCAAAGTGTTCATATTTCATCTGCTGTGTATGAAAGTGAAACCACGGTAGTCAGTGACCCTCTGTGGTAGCTTAGCGGGTAAGGGGGGCGCGCTGCTAAGCACGAGGACGCGTGTTGCATTGCCGGCCACGACAACCGCATTAGATGCGGGGGCGAAATGCAAGAACATTCATCTACTGACACAAATTTTGAATTGGGTTGTTGCTCTAAATAAAAACGCGGGTGTCGAGAACCCTAAAAAGAGTGTCATAGTGCTTGGGGATGCATTGAATATATATTTTTTAATGCTGCTACCTTAAAACAGCAATTTCGGTATCGAGGCTAGGGTGGCTATCGAGGCGGCGGCTTCGCAGTGACGTGTCAACACAAGTGTGACGTCACGGGAAGACTGCTACTGGCCACATACTAGCAACAGCTGTCAGTTTGCTGCGAGTCGCAGGTTGTTCACGTAAACAACGACGAGCGAATTGTCGTCCAGAGATTCTGACAACGATGTCTGCGATTTAGGCAGCATGCAGGACGCAGATTTCACAAACCCAGTGAACTGAGTTGACTTGTCGTGATAATGTCAATTGTGGTGGGGCTGACTTGAAAATGTTGGGCGAAAAAAAATTCCGTCGGGATCCGGTGTGTGGAGAGCTTTGATAGTGCGCACCATGGAAACAAAAAATGTCCCTTTTTTGGGTGTCTCAAAATTGTGTCAGTATACCTTTAAGGAACAAAACCTGGTACTGGGCAACATGGTGCATAGCACCATAGTCCTTCAATAATTTTTCTGGTCACGAAACTTCGCCGTCACGCTATGGGGGAGCTTGATATAGCGCGTGGGCTGAAAATTTCCACGAGTATTCTGTATCTGTGATTGCTTCTTAGATAAGGGCCATGTTCAGGTGTTGTATAGTTGAAGCGGTACGTTCGCGTGACGATGCCGTTTAGCTGCTGTGTACCGAGGTACCGCTTCGGCCAAAAGGGTACTACTGAAAAGGTGTTGCTATTTTGCATGCCAAATGTTCGTGGGAAGTTCGAGAATCGAGAACTGGAAGTGAGCCATAACGCGGCCAGAAACGGGCAACTTCAGCATCGATTACAAGCATGTGCATGTGTGTGCGAGGCACTTTGATTCATAGGACATCATAAATGTGAACGATTTCACGATAAACGGTGTCGCCGTATCGTCGCCAAGAGACAAGCCTTGCCTCAGGCCGAACGCCATTTCTCGTGTGTTCCACGACCTGCCAGCCTTTGCAAGCTATTGCAAGGTATTGCGCGACTATGATAGCACTTAGAAAAGAATATGCGCAGAACACACACTCATAAAGCCGTTAAGACATCGCAGGTGTTCAATATTAATACAGAGTCCCCTCTACCTTTTTTCGCAGTCGCTGTCGCTAAGCGATATTATGCGCCACCTAGACGCTTCAGAAATGCGGATACGATGCCTTATTGAAGGCGAAGAGGTCCTGAATGCCAAACACACCATTTCCTTTTTCTTCGCTGCGTCTCTTGCAGTGTTGTACGGAACGGCGTTATAAGGAACGACGTCCCAGGAACTAGTTCCTTTTGGGAGGAACGGCACCGTTCCATTCAGGATCGGTGGATCTGTAACGGTAACTCGTTACGTTTACGAAGGAACGGCTGAGGCAGCGGCGTTCCTTCTGTAAACGTTTCATGGCATTGAACAGGCGCACGCACGCAGCACATTATTCATACAGAACAGAGCGGATGGGCGACCACGTGAGGCCCAAATTATGTACTGCTCGCCTGTCGCACGACTATGATGCAGCCCGATTTTCACTTCAAGGCGCTCGCCGGGGGGCGCAGAGAAGCGAAAGACGCCGAGGCTGACCGCATGCGGGGAGAAAGGGGGGGGGGGGGGGTGCAGTCGATGTCTGTCGTGAGTCGTAGAAAGAAAATTAACATCACCATGAGCCGACACGCGCTCTTTTTTCGTCCTCTTCTCCTTCCCTTCCACAACAAATGCCTTGATTTGTCGAGCGCGGAATGCGATAACTCTGATGGGCGAGAGAATGAGTACAGGGAGAGCGAAAGAAAGATATAGAGAAAGAACAAAAGAGATATGCTTGGCGAAAAAAAAAAAAATTCGGGGAGGCGAGATTCGAAGCCGCCTGCTTGGTACCACACGGCTATAGTTTCTTTTTTTTCTTTTTTGTCATTCATGGTATTTCATTTAACATAAGCATGGCACTTTGAAGCAATTAAATACAGACAGCGAACTAATATGTTCATTCTGCTCGTATCGCGACCCAACGACGAACACATAGCACTAAACAATTCGCATTCATTTCTAGAGTGAATACATAAAGTAATGAACAGTTGAACGACGATACGGATAAACACCTCACCAATGCAAATACAATTCTGGCTGACTTTCCATTAGCTCGTATACATCTCTTTGCCTAATGAAGTGGGATGTTGAGGAAATTACCGGCTGTGCGCTTTTCTGCAACATGCGCGCACACTAGAAGAGCATAGCAAAGCTCTTGGGAAGGAGTGGAGGCTGACTCTCGTCGATGCTCTATTAGTACACTGCGGCACGCAGCACATGCGATTGCTGTTGAAACCATTGAGTTTGGCCATTTCGTGCCAACTGCAGCAATAACGGTAGCCGCGACAACGATGACTCGAAGGAAAAAATAAAAGCAAACGCACCCCAGGAGCGCCGCCACGCCAGTGACCCCGCCGCCTGGCGTTACTGAGACTCTTTGAAAAAACTACGCTGGTGGCCGCAGGGCGGCGTGACAATCTACGGAACTTGCGAATTGCTCACAGACTGTGAAGGCGCCCGGCAATGCAGTTTTCTAAGCGGCGCAATGGGAAATGTCCGAGAAAGAATAGCGATAAATACGACAATTTGATGTATACAGAAGCAAGTGGCGCATTTTCGTGGTGTGCGAAAGCGTGAAAATGCACGGTACGTAATCAGCTGGTACACGAAAGTGCTCGCTCCTGATGGCAGCGCCACTGCCAACTCGGCTTTTTGCTATTATCTTTCATTTCTCCATCTCGTATGCACGTGACCAGCCAGAGGTTAAGGCTTATGCTCAGCCGGAAAGTATTATCCATTTGAGGCTGGTTTTGCATGTGGCCTCGTTACTCGTAAAGCTCTGCGTGTGGCGTCTCAATGCCGTGGATACAGGAAAACGGAAAGGCGAGTCTGACGTTAAAGCACTGGCGGCCATGTCCTAAAAGGAAATGAATGCGGCAACGCCACGGCAGTACATATAGGGTTTCATGCTGGCGAAAACTACGTCGATATTTGAACGGCTAAACAAAAACTGCAAATTTGTAGTTTCGTGAGGCCGCGATCACTGCGCTGTGAGCACTGAAAAGGTGAAAGCGTGTTTCGAACTCAGCGAGATATAACGAAAAGGAACATTGCCCATTTAATAAGAACGTTCAGTCATCCATATTCCAAAATGTATAAAGGTTTGCACCAGCAAGCATTATGCAGTCGCGAATAGTTGTGGCATTTGTGCTACGAAAACTTAGCGAACACTGCATACCAGACCAGAAGACCGGAGATGACGAAAGAGCGGCAGCCGAACGCCTCCGCGAATGGACCCGCTCATGCACTCAGCAATCTTCTCCGAAGGCGGGGTCACCTCAAGTCCCTAGATTTTTTATCTAGGGACTTTAGGGTCACCGGCAGATTAAAGTTGGTTCATACCTCTGGTTCATCAGACCGTTTTTCGAAAATCTGTAACCAGGCTTTCTTACAACTTTTGTTTTCCGACGATGAATACTCGTTCAGAGACTGCTTTTCACACTCCAGCCGCTTTCACCCCCCCTTCCTTCCCAGTTGTTGTTGAGTGGTTCTTCGGAGAAGACGCTTCCTTCTTCCTCCCAGGTGGGGGGCACGGATCAGCGCCTGTGGGATGGGGAAGTGGGGAATAAAGATGAAAGAGAAGAAGAGAGATGATCAGCAGGAGTCCGCCATCGTCATGGTGGAGGAGGCGTGGGGGTTAGGAGCGCCTGTTGTGGTACAGGGGTTCACAGCGATTCGAGTCCCGCCGCTTCTGCGAATTCCAGGAAGGCTCGCAGGGCCAGGGCTTCCCAGTGAGAGTGAAAGAACACCACAAAGGTTTTTCAAAAATTACTGCAGGAATGACGCGGCTCGCAGTAACCCCAAACCCACTCCATTCCTCCTCCGCAGCCTACGACTAGAAGTGGACGCGATGGAGGGAGCTTATGGCGAATTCCATTGGGAGAGCAGGAGCACTCAAAAGCACGCTGAAAGTGCTCTCTTCAGAGCCAGCGTGTTTCAGTGGTCGAACAGGAGTAGGGGCACCGTCATCCAATGGTAGAGCGAGAGCGCTTTTGCTGCGCCGGGAGCAGCGAAGAGCAGTCCTGTCTGCTCCCCCTTGAAAAGCGGAGCGAGCGGAGAACGCAGGAAGCAACGTGGCTTGTTAACGTCATATCCTCCCGACGATCCTCCTCGCTTGTTTACATTTCACTTCTTCGTGTACGGTGGCAATGGCGGCAATGCTGGGATGCGTAAAATTTCTCCTCACTCGCCTTTTTACCCTCTCGCACCTGCTCTGCGAAAGCGTGCCGCATTCCAGTGGCAGATCGAGTGACGCTGCTCTCAGTGCTCTGCCCCCCACTCCTCACTGCACGGCGCCCCTACTCCTGTTCTCTCAATGGAATTCGCCATTAGGTTACCTTCAACAGTGTACAAAACTGGGCGAGTTGGTTAAACTTCATTGTTAAAAGCAGCGCAAAAAGACGAAACACAAGATGAAGGAGGACACAGGACAAGCGCTTGTCCTGTGTTCTCCTTCATCTTGTGTTTCGTCTTCTTGCGCTGCTTTTAACAATTAGGTTACCTTACACGTAGAAACTTTTACGAAAGGTGGGAGTGAAAGTGGTGTGGTTTACAGAGAAAGAGGAGGAAACAATGCAGGGAGGAGCGTTGAAAGGGAACAGTTCCCTTTCTGCACCTCTCTTTCAATAAAGATTTTCTCCTCCTCCTCTCTTTCTGCTAGCGTCCAGCAGTAAATTTGTACGCTGACCAAGCCTGGAACTGACGGCGAGGAACTTCTGCCTTCGGTGCTCTCGGTCTCTGTCTACGTTCTCCAAGCCCCTTAATCCCCTCCCACTCTAACTCTATATTTTCCTTCATTCCCCCCCCAAGTGTCGCGGTTGTGGTGTCCTCGCCTGAGAGACAGTTACTGCGTCACTCCCCCCCATTCTTCACCTTTCCCCAACTAAGAATATCTCTGTGGATCAGCTGCTGAAGGCAGCCGCTACAAAAAGCTGCCACGGAAATTAAAAGCAGATTTCAGACCATTCCTTGACGCCGCGTATCCGCGTAGAGAAATTAATCCCACACGTTGATTGCAAACACCGCAGTTCTCATTCGGCGAATAGAAACATTCCGTTCTATAAACGGGATGCCAGGTGCAGGAGCCTACAATGAATGTACTTCGACATCCCCCCACCTCCCCCTTCTTCTTTCTTTTTTTTTTTTTTTTTTTTTTTTTTTTTTTTTTTTTTTAGTTTCGCAACAGCAGGGGGGTTATTCGGGCACTGGCCTTTGACGAGAGCAGAAGGATAACGCTTCTTCGCTCCTCAAAGAGCGCCAGGTCGGGGCAACACTCTCCCCGTTCGGATAAGCGGTGGGTGCCAGGCGGCACTGGGAGCTGAACACAGCTGGGGTGAATGCGTGCAAAGAAAGTCAGGTATTCGTGCCGGCCTCTCCCGAAAATCGCGCATCTCGACGTTCGATACCCGCGAGACGAATCTCTCGGAACTCGTCTACCTGCCTTCCCCGGAAACAACCTGCTCGAAAGTCGAGACGCGACAGCACAGAAAACGGAGAGCGTGATGAGGGCGTCGAGAGCGCGTTTGCAGCGCGGCACACGGCCGCCCTGGCGACGCATGCACGGGCGCCGCCACAATGCTGTCGCGTTCGCGATGTCACCGCTCGCGCTCTACACGCAATTGGGGTCACCGAGCCGCGCCCTAAACTCCGAGGAGTGAGCCAGGCGGGGGACGCGGGAACGGCCGGGGCATCGTGGCTGCCGGCCGCGCTGTTATCTCGTCGTGCGGGTGGCAGCTGGCAACCCACATTGATACTCCGAGGCGTCGTACATGCGCGCAGAAGCCCTGGCGCTGGTGACGATAATGATGATGGCGTAGCTCCTACTCCCTTTCTTATTTTTTTCTTTCTCTTACTTCGCCTCTCGTCTCGTGCACTCGTCACAAGCGTGTCGGTGTCAAGCCCGGTAGAAACAACTGCGAAAAATCGAAAGATAACTGGTCCCGCACACGGCGGTGCGTATGCTCAATTTGTTTATAATATAGAGTGTAGGCAGGCAAAGGCGATTGATATCACCCCCCCCCCCCCCTTTTTTTTTTTTTTACTTTGGTCGGAGAACTTTTTTGTGCGCATTTTCCTAATAGTTAGGAGCTCAGAAGACCACAAACGAAAAATTGTGCCAGTGGTGTAAGTATTTGCGGATATACAGGCATGGCGTGAAATTAGGTCATCAGGGCTCAGTGGATGTGAATTGAGAAAAATGGCTTCTTTATTCCCCCCAAGAATGAGCAGTCTCGATTTCGTTTCTGGGGTGTTGGGGAAATGTTCGCTGTACAGGCTCCGCTGTACTGCATTAATGCAGTACAGCGAAGCCTGTTCACTGTGTTAGCACACCAATCACGAGAGTAGGCTGCGCGTCCTCACCAATGCGTACAATTCACGAGTCAAGTCAAGACGTGTGACGTCGCTTTGATGCGCCCACCCGGAACTCGTGCAAGCTGCAGCTTCACGGATGCGTATGTTCCGGCAAGCGAACCCGGTCGAAATCTGTCTGCTCACCTTCCAGCTGCACGAGTTGTTGGCCGGCGCTGCTATGATCCGAATTGGGATGGCCAGGTCGAACAATGATGCCGGAGATAACAAGAAAATGCCAAAAAAATATTCTGTTCCAACTTTTTACGAGACCGACCGGAGGTGCAGTTTCCTATAAATACACTAGAGGGAACTCTGGCGCTAGTGTCTATGACAGCTGCAACACGCGGCGCTTCAGCCAGCATGGGAATCATGGGTAGTACACAAATTTGCCTAGTCTTGCCTAGTCTTCGTTCTTTTGGCTGCGTGTGGCCTGAATCCGCTTTGCCGCAACACGAAGTTCAGCAAAGGTTTAGCAGTTACGATTCACCACCTTGACTATTTTAGGCTCACGAATTCAAATCGGCTCACGAAGTTCACAACGGTCAATTCTTCTATCCGAAAGAGAACCAAAACACCACAATAAACAAAGCCACAAGTGCGTTCGAAGCCGGAAGCACGAAGAGGCAAATTTGTGTACTACCCATCATTCCCATGGTGGCTGAACGATCGCAGCGCCAGAGTCCCCTCTAGTTAATTTTAGGAAACTCTATGCTCCATATAATACCGAAGTGTAAGAATCGCGGTTATTGAGTAACCAGTCTTGCGCTCAATCCATGCGTAGAAACAACACCCTGCCCTTCTCATCCCATAGAGTGTTTTTGCTCGTGCCTTGAGAGTAAAACGAAAAAAGAATACCAACGAAAAAAAAAATAATTCAAAAACGAGTGTCAGTGAAGGTCTCCTCAGGGCGCACTGTAAGATCCAGGCCAGCTCGTTTCATTCTGCGGATGTTCATAAAAATTTGCCGAAGTGACGTAAAAGGGATCGATTACATTTTAGCAGTTAATCAGCTACCTTCATGGGTTAGTAATTGGTAAAAGTGTGATCAATTAGGTCTTTGACAGAAGTAATTGTAATCGGTCTTTTTTTCTATAAAGCATTTAATTTGGAACAGAGATAATGAAGTTTACTGAGACGGTGTGTTACATTACATACAATGAAAACAATGACGCGCATCAAAAGCGCTTACACTACAATACATGTAATGTGCGTTTGTGGTGCGCACTCATGTTACCAGCGGACTAGCTTATTTGCGCACTTCGCGAGCGGAGACAGCGTGTGTGCAAACGGAGGCTGCTTTGCATCTTCCCCATCATTCAGTCGCCAGGCCGCTGCAGCTGATGTCCATTCAAAATTAACCCTCGCGCACTGGCACTTTCTATGCTGATGTGACTCGCTGCACGCAAACGTGCGCACAAAGGGCACATTCGCACACTTGGACGGAAGAAATCGACGGGCACGTGGAGGCACTATTACCGAGGCTGAGCTTGCATGACAACCACTCGGTCAAAATTTACGGGCATCAAAAGAGGAGAGAAACAGATGTTTCTTCCTTGTTTTTGCTATTGTTTTATGCGCGAGAACCACGAACTGCTTTATGATGCACGTCGAAGAAGCGTAACTTGGGATTCCTTTTGACCATCTGAAAGTTGGTTGGTCGACGTGCACTCGATGCACGGTAGATTAGTGTTTCTTGCGTTCCAGCCCCATCGGAATGCGGCCGCTGCGGTTGGGATTGAACCTGCGGCCATGTACTAAGCAGCCCTACGACATAAGCACTGAGGGACACAAAACAACAACAACAAAAAAAAAGAAAAGTAAGAAAAAACTGCGAAACAAGGGCCAAACTTAATTTTTTTTATATTTTCGCTCGAATCGCGGCTTCTATACCAAAATATATTGCCATGGATTTAAAAATATTTTGCTTCATTCGGGCCGTCTCGAGGTTGTAAGAGCTGTTGCGTAAACTTCAAAGTCGCGTCGCCACTATGCTGTAGCCTTACGAAACTTTTTTTTTCTTCCTTTGAGAACACCCAATTCTCTATATTAAAGCACGCCGTTTTTTTTTTTTTCTGTTTAGCGTTTCTTTGAACGATCGCACGTTTCTCTTTCGAATCCTGGCGCTCAAAGTGCACGACGGCGCGTGCGGTGATCCCTTCTCCCCGTACGATTTCGAGTGGCAGGTGGCCGAAAAAATTCGTCGCAGAAGATGAAAACTTTTTTGTCCAGTATCTTTATACTTGTTAGAACTTACTTGTTACAGAAGTTAAATAGCTAAGCGTCAGGGGGGGGGGGGGGGCGGGGGGGTCGTTCCTTGCCCGGTCTCCGTACGCAAGCACACGGCGCTTTGTTTTCTAATAGCGAGAGCTGCCATCAATTTAACAGTTGATGAGAGCAGTTGGTGAAAAAAAAAAATAAAATCATTTTGGTCATGTTCTGTGCAGACGCTGTCTTCACTTGAGCACGTGTAGCCGGTACGCGAGTAGCTTCTAAAAAATTCCAGTTCTTGGAGAGACCTCTTCGGGGGGGGATGGAGACAAAGAGGATAAGAAGGAATGCTGTCGCGGCTACGCAGTGCTTCCCTCCTCTTCAGGAACCGTGCTGCGGTGTCGGCCACAGGTGGAATGCCGCGGCGGGAGCCTTCCACCTATAAAAAATGGCGGACAATTTTTCTTGGCTATGAAGGGAAGGCTACGGAGCCAAAGTGGGCGTGTGCCACCGCTGAAGAATATAGTCCCACAACTGCGTCCGTGTTTTCCGCGTGAAAATCATAAAAAACAACATTACTTTATTTTCTACGGGACGCTGTTTAGAAAGAGACGCAGCACGCACCAAGGAGACATCCATATTTGTTTCACTCTATGTCATTTCGCGTTTTGACACGTGTGAAAACGTCGCACGTTTTACGTGCACCTCACTGTCAGAATAGCGTCTTCGTCTTTAGGTGAGCGCTCGTCGCCCTCCAGCTACTCCGACGACTCGCCGAAGGAGCTTGCAATGAATTTCACTCACAAATGGCTGTTCAGCTCACTCACGTGAGCTGAACCGGACTACTTCGCCTAAGGAATACATGTGCAGTAGCTCCGCCCCCCGTAGCTTTCCCTTCATTGCCAAGAAAAGTTGTCCGCAAGTGTACTTGAGCTCACGTTACTTCGGAAAAAGAAATATATATATAGGTACGGCTAACTTTTTCAGGCGGAACGGGTAAACTACGTACTCGCGGGACTTGACAAGTGCCACACGGCACGGCACTTGGCTGTTTGCTGTCTGCCAGCGGCCACCAATCTTTATGCGTTACAAGATGCTTCCGGGGGAATCAGTGCGCTGCGGCGAAGCTTTAGTGTGTAGATGGCACACCGCGCGTAGACTTAGCTATGAGGTTAGTCCTAGTAATGTGATGAAAGGATCCGTCTCAATGAGAAAAAATGGAAGAAAGTGGCCAATTTTCAGGTTGGACACAGCGATCGATGTTTTTCTTACATCAATGTCAGTGAAAGTTAATGAAAATTGCTACAGCAGACGTACTCGTAAGCACGCCCACGTTACGCGCGATCCCTTGAATGGAACGCGTGTGCGGTCTTTCGACGTGTCCATTCGTACTGAGAATGCCTGAAACAGTAGAAATTTATACGGATGTTCGAAAAAGCGAAACTTTCGAGCCGGTTCGATTATCAAAAGTGGAAAGGCAGGCAGGTTAACCAAGAAAAGTGCATGTTTGGCTACCCAGCACATAGAGAGGCGGGACAATACACAGAGAGGAAAAAAGAAATGTAGAAAAAAAACAACGAAGGGATAGTTTAACGTGACCACGAAACAGGGGCTAACTGTTCAGACGTGTTTACGGAGCATGGCACTGCGGTGGCACGCTTGCGTCATTTAAGGAAACAGGACGTGTTAGTTTGTTTAGTACCTTATTTAATAATCATAAAGCCGTAGCGAAGTGTGGAGGGAACCACGTTCGTAACGCGCGCGCCTCGGCAACAGTGCACACGCGGACGGCGAGCGAGAATTTGCCTGTGAACTAGCGCCACGTGCTCCTCGTTCTTTTTTGTTTCTTCAGCGAAGCGCATTAGGGGCGAAAATAAAAAAAAAAGAAGACAAAGCAAAAATCAGAGCGCGTGTCTGAGAGGAACCACCGCAGGGCACGGTCCGCATGAGCGACTCCAATTATTGTCCGCCGGAGGCCCGGCATGGGAAGAAGCAGTCCGGCGCTCCAAGGGCGATCGCCGAATTTTCGCTCGCTGTGTTCGCCGTAGAGGTCTAGGCCAAGCGCACAGCCACCGCGGCTGCTCAAAGAATCCCCCCCTCCCTCTATTCTGCAACCTCTTCCCTCATCCTCCTCCTCCCACCTCTAGAACACACGCACAGGCGGCGAACCCCCCAGAACAATCTTTTCCGCATTTGCCGCCGGTCCCTGTTGTTGCACTGCCGATGTGGAAGGACCATCCCATCCAGTCCTTCTGCCACATCCGCGCGTGCGCACCTGTCCGTGCGCGGCGCCCCCCCCGCCCCTCCCCCCACCTCCCAATTCCATTCGCACCGGTGGGGCTCCATAGTGAGAATGTGTATGGACATGAGCGGCAGCAGCGCCAGCCTGTGACTACTCGTTCGTGTGTGTGCCGCTCACTGTTTCTCGGGGGATACCGTGCTGTGACGTGCCCGAAGATGTGAGATGCCTCGAATCTTGAAAAAAGTGTTCATTTGCCGCCTTCTTTCATAGACTATTCTAGAGCTTTCACTCCGAGGCTCACATCTGTCGGGAACGTCCTTATATAAGAGTCAGACCAAGTTGGTTGAGGTTTTCGAGCCCGCCAGTTGCACGTAATGGCGAAACGCGGGAGGCAAGTTACGACTTCAGAAACATGAATATCTGGATACCTTGTATATGCGTGAGGGTGTATCCTTATTGATCCTTTTCATTATTTTTTTTTACATCGTCGAAACATTTGTGTTCATGGTAACATGCCAGATTCCATTAGTCCCAGTGGGTGCACTTTCACAGCACGATTTCTGCTTCTGTCCAGGAGTGTGGAATGTTGAAACATTTGGCGCAATCCCTTGTTGGAATTTCAGACCAAACTATACTTTCACTAAGTGACAGGCATCGATAACGCAGTTGCAGCACCGCTTTTGATGTATGAGGTCAAATATGGCAGAAATTCAGGGGGGAGATGGTAGCTTGAACTGTCGCGAAGTCGTTGAACCCCAAATGTTCCTGGAGCAGTTGTCATAACAAAGAGATGTGCCCTTGTTTGAACGTGAGCTCCAGCGACGTTTTTTGTTCGTCCACTTCTCTTAAGGCCGCCTTCGAATATTTTTTCATAAGCTTTTCGCCATGGCGTTCTTGCTCAACATTTAGCTGTCCCGAAATAAGGTTAAAAAACGATTTTTGTGTTCTTAATGTGTATAGCGTGAACCTTTCTTTCTTGCTGTGCAAATGACACCTCTGTCCCACACGTGTTGGTGGTACACTGTGGTGGTAGTTAAACGGCGCTCGCTTCCTTCAGTCTTTCCCGCCAACCCCATAGATATGCTTATACACGACACTAAAACTACATATTTCATAACACGTGCGCTCGTACGTACAAAAAAAAAAAAATCCGGTAGATACGACTGTATTCAGTGTCTACTTGAAGTCAGCGGAACGCTCAAAGCATCTTATTTATTTATTTTTCCCTGCTCAGAGTCATCGCTGCAACGGAACTGGAGCATAGCGCGCGTGATAACGAGAGCTGGGAATCTCGCGTGAAAAGGCGGCAGCGCGAGTTGAAGATGGTGCTGGCTCTAGAAAATCACTAGATGGAAGTATGACGCCGCGATTGCTGAGTTATCATGAAAACGGACTCATGCATGCATTTGTCAGCTTTCTATGTTCTGGTAGCTGTATTTGATACGATTAATCTCCCATCTTGACATACATTTCGAAGCGATTGCGAAATGACTGCGCACATGCATAGTCATTGCGAAGGGCTGCATTTATAACGCCTTTGTAAACTTAAAAATGGCTGATGTGCAGAATCACGAAGATGCTTGAAGCCATAAAGACGATTAGGCGAATCCACGTAGTGGCCAGCGCTCTCGTGCTTTCTCAGAACCGCTGTGCTCGCAGCCCAGAGACGGACTAGCCCCAGAAATTCCTCCTAGGGAATTTTTAAGCGCGTTCCTCAGCTGACTTCGGGACTGAAGGCGACCTCGGGGCCCCCCAGAGTCACACCGCCAGATTTGGTGATACGCTGAAGATTAGATTTCACTCGCGCGCTTTTCGATAGCGGTTTGGAGTTAGGAGAGACGTTATATTTGCAAACCATAACGACGCACGGCCCATGGGGTGGGGTGGTAGAGTGAACAATAGAAGACAGCTGAAAGGAGAGGCGACATGCTCGAGAAAAGTATCCATGCCACCGAGCGTGGGCGCCGAGCGGGGGGCATTTTTCAGGTTGGGGTACCTCTCTCCCCACTGGAAAAAGAAACCGGTGGCATTGGGAATCGAACACAGTACCTCTCGCATTCTAGCTAGCCGGCTAACGTCTCTTCGTCTATTTTCTTTTCTGTGCAGTGGTCAGCCATGAACAACGACATCAAGATGGAGAAGACAGCCGCGACCACACCGGCCGACATGCTGTCGCTCAATGGCAAGACGGGACTGCGCAAGCGCGACCTGGATCTCATCGACGCCATGGACCTCATCAAGCAGACCGAGTACGTGTCGCTCAGCAAGTCAGAACTGCTGGACCACGAGGTGAGCAGCACTCATTGTTTTTTTTTTAAGCTTTCTTCTAAAATGATCATAAAGTTAAGCTCGGCACTGAAGTGACGAGGACGGGACAGACAGAACACACACAAGCACTAACTTTCAACAATGATTTATTGGAAGGCGGATCACTGAATATGTATACATGAAAATGGCGGACACTCAGGCATCCGAAAATGTATGTGTTCTCCCTGCCCCGTCCTCGTCATTCAGTGCCGCGCTTAACTTTATGATCCATGTTACACCAACAAGGCCAACAATCTACCCTTGCTTCTTCTAAAAGCTTTCGTACAAAACAAACTGTTTTGCACACTTAAAAGGAGTTAGTTTGTCCCATTAGCTATAGATTACCAATATGAAATTTTAATATCAGCTGTCGCAGGTACCTCCTTTACTTGCCAGAAAAAGTATTAAGAAGTTACGGCGTCACCTATAAGTCTCCTTACGTGCATTCAGCGCGACAGCACGGCGTGTCTGGGTGTGACGACTGCATCGACGTCCACGTAACAATTAGTGACACATGATGTCACCAATTGGTCACATGCTCCCATCCTCCTTTCTCATAGTGCCACGGCGCATGCGTCCTTGCCCCGACGTGTTCGCATGGTCTCCGCACGCTTCTACCCCTGCGTTTCCACTGTAGACTCGGGGACAGCTAATATTGGCACTGGAGCGAAGACTACGGAGGCGGGGCTTCAACACATTCGTGTTGCTCCGCTAGTAGTACGGCATCTTGCAGCCGACTTTAATTCCAGTTTAGGTTTTGCCTGCTCGCAGCCTTCACAAAAAAAAAAAAACAAAAAAAAACGTGTTTAAAAAAATGTGAATGCTAGAGATTTCGATTGTTTAGCGTACATTTCAATGTCACATTTTGAGTATATTATTCTTGGACAAATAAGCGGCAAGTATGCGGCCGCACGCGGACCAGCACACGTCAGGGACACCACGTTGACTTTGTAAAACAGGCGTGCAGAATATGTGGAGCTGTCCAAGAAATGAAAGGGAAAAAAAAAAAAGAAACATTCTTGTAAAGTGACAAATAATTTTACTATACTCTCGACTTCCCATAATTGGTTTATTGTAATAATACATAAAGCAGTATTTACTTGAGCCAGGCAAACGAGAAAATTATCCATAAAATTAGGCACTATTTCTTGGTGTGCTAGCAGGCATGCGTTTCAGTTCTGTAGCTTGCACAACACCGCTAAGAAAGGTGGTCCCCGAGCATAGCAGAAGTATTTTTAACAAGCTTAAAGCGCTGAACACACGGTCGATTCGGCTTCCGATCCGACGTGCGGCGGCGTGCGCTCAGACATGCGGCACACTATGGTTCAGGACACATGGGACGAACGAGGACGCAGCGCGTAGGCTCCGCCCACATACAGCGTCTTGACATCTGCGCTTGGAAGAAGAATTACAAAAGAAACTCTGGAGAACTCTTCCTTTTTTTTTTTAGACAAATATAGTCCAATAGAGCTGTGCCTTCGCGAGCGACAAACATATCAATACAGCACGCAAGCACTGACGCCTCGGAGCGGTAGGCTTCGGTAGGCGGACACCGTTTGCGATCAAGCCCGAGCTCACCATATAGCCCGTATTATTGTCAGCACGACTAACATATTGTACAATTATGTCACACGCTTAAATATGCAATTAGTTTTCTCGATGCCCCCTCGATGTGAAGAGCGAGCATGAAAATGAAGCGAGCCGGTTCGCCGAGACGTCCAGTGTCGCTTTTTCTTTTTCCCTGTGCACGGCCACGCATCGCGGCTCTCGATCTCACTTAGTCCTGTCAGCGTTTTCCAGATATGACGCGCTTCAATGAAACACCACTTTGGACCATTAGGAATTATTTCGTGCTGGAAACAAACTAGCCCATCGTTTTCATGCCTCCGTGAGCGGCAGTTCAGGCAAATGCAAACGTATCGGAGGCCGTGATTGGAGCGACGAAGAACCAACCAGCGGTTTCAGCGGCTCTGTGCCATACGTATTCTGAGCTATTATTGGATCAGCATGCGCACGCAAGCGGGATACAAGCCTCTCGCGTCTGCTAACCCAAACCTTTGGTGCTGCCGGCCGGTTTCTCGCCACTCCGTCCACCACGACCAAGGCTATATACCGAGTCATTTTCCTGTATGGTCCGCTAACTGCGGCATTAAAAATGTTTGCAACAGTATTTTTTCACGACTTGAGATCGGTCCCAATAGTTACACGAAAGCTCGCCAATTCTGAAAAGCAGAGTCCATTACCAGACCACTCTCGAAATCGGCAGCCGCGATGTAGGTCGTATTGGCAAAATAACAATCACTCCATGAGTAGTAGCTCGCGCTATCACGAGCGATCAACGGAGCTGTTTATGGCAGTGGCTGGTGTGGACTGTTTGCTCAGTATGTTATTGTAAGACAAAGCAGCGGCGGGCGAAGCTATCTATCTTTTACTTCTTGAGAAGGACACGGAGTGTTCCTAGCGTACATGCCGAGACAGTGGATGTAAGCGGAGCTAACACGCTGCTCTCTCGTTCCTCCCATGCGTCCTGAATCGCCGTATGCCGCACGCCGGAACGGCATCACACGGTGGATCATACGTACCGTGCATGATCCTTCATCTGCCCCCTGCATTGGCGTGTTCCAATACTCACCGTATAGAGGGCTAAACAGACAGCTTTGAGAAGTCCAGCGTCGAAGACAAAAACGACGCCGACTTCTTTTCTGTCCAAATAAAATGGCAGCTGAGCGGAATGCTTAGATGTAGCCGGGGCGGTCGCCCGCGCACAACTACAGGCGCTTTCTTATGCACTTAATGAACGCTACGTTGAGGTTTTCGTTGATTTGAACACGAAAGTTACATAAATAACAGTTATGCTATTATATTTATCTTGGTGACGTGAGGCGGCGCCGCGTCGCGCCGTCATCCAGACGAGTTCAGTTACTCGGATGACTTCCGCGTAGACTGTCTATACGTTGCTTGCAAGAATTGGAACACATCCCACAACGTACGACATTTAGCGCATGACGACAATACTATCCCACAGCATTTGCACGTGGTGCATACCCTTTTGTCGTGAACAAGCTAGAACATGTCTTTGGTCTGTGCATTTCGCCGATAAGTGCCTTGCTCCATCGTACCACGTCCGACAAGCGCATTGACGACGTTTACATCCATTAGATGCGCGAGAATGTCGATTCAATGCGTCACTGCATGGTCATCTTGACGTAAACGATGCCCCAGACCTGCCGTGACGTAGTCGCTACGGCGCAGAACGAAACGGGGTATTGTGTGGCCACCGCACTAGCTGCGATGGCCACACAGCAGAGAATGGGGATGCCAAAAAAAGAAAAGAGTGCCCTAGAGGCTTAAAAAAAAGAAAGAAAGAAAATGATGCGGCGTAATCTTCCTAAACTTGACCCATATTCGGGAGCAGGATACTCCCAGGGAACCAGCTTGCGCGCGCAGTCATTTCCTTCGGGCGGCCGGCTGGCAAGTGTGTGACCGAGAGTGCCGAGGAGGCCCGCGAAATGTAGGCAAAAGAAGGGCAGAGGAGGAGGAACGGGCGGAGGCGGCGAATTGCATAACGGGCCGCCTCGGTGCGTGGAGTTCACGCGGAGAGCGAGCACGTTCGGCTCAACCCTTCCGAACCGGTACGCAGTTCGCGCGCGTCTACTTTTCCCAGCGACTCTCGTACCCGCTAACTCAGTTGTAGATGCACAGCGACGCATTAACATGGAATTGGCCGCGGCTCACGTAACGTGTATGCCTTTTACTGCTTCCCACTGGGCAGCGCACAGAGAAAACCGCTGCCGTGGGAAACGTAAGTTGCGGGGTTATCCACTGAACAACTGTTTCTCCATTCAGTGCGCATTCGCGTTCATAAGTACTCGTGTCGCTAGGTGATGATGAGAGGACGAATATTTTCCTCCTGGTGGATCACTGACGTGCGAATCGTCATACTTCCCCCGTTACCATACTTCTCTCTCTCTATATATATAATATATATATAGAGAGAGAGAGAGAGAAAGAGAGAGAGAGAGAGTAGTGTGTGATAGCGGAGTCTCACGGAACTCTTATAACGTACACCGAACATCAATCTCCAGAGGAGGCCACAAATGTTTAATTCAAGAGACAATCAACCTGCTCAAAACCAGACGTCAGGTCCAGCGCGGCTTCATACGAGCTAATGTGAGACTCATCGAACAGGCTGAAAGAGAGTGCGGTTGCCAAGTGGGGCGCCGACGGGTTCTCCAAGTGATTGCGACGCCGAAAGCAATCGATTTTGCGCTTTTGTTTCGAAATGCACGGGGGACACGCTCTCCTCTCTTGTCCAGTCGACCCCGGAATGGACTCCGTTTTCCGCGCCCTGGTCACATTAGAAGGGCACTGTAGCGGTGCCAGTTTACTGTACGGTAAGAGTGGTAATACCGCACCGTCGTGGTCGGCACGAAGTTTTTTCGAAGTGGCTACTAGAGGTCTGCAACACCTCTAGTAGCCACTTCTAAAGTAGCCACTCTTTTTTTAGGGGCTAATAGAGGTCTCCAAGACCTCCATTAGCCCCTTAAGAAAAGAGCTACCTACCGGCTATGACGTACGCTAATTAAGTATTTACCTTATGGTAAAACAGTACTGCTATAACACTCTGCTGAGCGCGTACACGCCATCGGTACCGAGCGTCAACCGTTTCTTCCGGTGACGAAATGAGCACCTCATCTCATTTTACGTCCGAAGCCGTGATGACTTGGCGCGCGTTTTGAAGTGGTCGGTTTAGAAGGTGGCTTAATTACCTATTTGTGGCACTCTCGGCTCGCGGGGGAGTGTGGCTCCACACTCCACGACGCAATCACGGAACGGATGGCTTTCCAACAGAGCAATAAGAAATAGACACACTTCTGCCGGGGCTCCTATACCTATGCACCTTGCCAACGAAGGCTCCCTGCACTCCGCCATAATCCTCTCTGGGCTGTTGTTAACATGCGTGACCCCCCAAAAATGCACTGCCGAGGCTGAGACGTCCGCTTTTGTACTCGCGTACGACAGCCCAAAAAGGAGGGGATCATTCTGTCCGTTAAAAAGGTCGATAAGAGGGAGCAATAGCTACTGATCAACTAGAACAGGCGGATTAATTCTCTGGAAAATCGCGAGCAGGTATGCAGGAGGTGGTTCTTTCCGCCGACTACTCTTTTCTCCCAATGTCTGCGAATCCATCAGCGAGCAAACATAGCGTGCCTTATCGAGAACCAAGGGTCTTCCTGTCCTTGGTGCATCCCCCCTCCCCCCTTCGAAATCGCGTGACGTCATTTTTCCTTCTTTCTCCCCACTCCGTGTTGGTATGGTAGAGTTCTTTTTCCTCGTCGGAGTGATTAGCTCGCCTCAACTTCGATGCAACCATACGAACGCACCGGCCTTGGTGCTTCCACGAGCAGGAAACAAAAACAGAGCTTTAGAGTAAACGCTGACCGTCCAGCCCGGCATAATAGACGCGCGCCACGGGCATGCAGGGCCGTTTTGTCTCAGCAAAGACGCGCCGCCAGAGCGAAGAAAATGCGGCGACGCCGAATTTATGGCTCGAGGAAGGAGGAAACAAGCGCGTCCGGCGGCCGGAAATTTTTTCGGAGCCGCGCCGTGAAGTATATGCGTACCGTGGCATGGCCATCGCAGCTGGTTTATAGGCGGCGGCAATGTCGATTTCGGCTGCCCGTTCTTCGCGGTGCACGCAATTATCTCCCTGGCTCCTTTGTAAGGTTCTACCCCTCGGCCACAGTGTTCCGCTGTTGAGCCCAAAATCGCGCGTTTACACTTTGCACTGTAAAAAAAAAATAAGAAAAAAAAGTAATTTGATCTTTTCGGAGAGTCCTGACTTGCCAAGCATATTACTATTTAAAGAGATACGCGAACTCTCTTCGGAGATCACCATACTCTCGCCGGAGAGCAGTGGGACCCAAAAGAGAGTTAACGTGTCTCTTTAAAGAGAGTCATATGCGTGGCAAGTAGGGACTCTCCGAAAAGAGTTTCGTAGAGCGTGCTCGAATGACCACCAAACAGAGTAACACAAACTATTTTCATATTTTCTTTTTCTAAGAGCGTACTGATTGGCGCCTGTACACACTGAAGAGGAAAAAAAAAACAATTTTTTCTCGTATTGCGAGATGGTCCGTTCAAAATACGCACAGCAGACTCTTGCCTCGAGAAGACGCTTTGTAGGAGAGAAAACGTACATTGAGGAAAATGGCGACGCCGCCCCCTGAGGCGCGTGCACAAACTCGCCTTGACGTCATAAATATTTACGGCGTTGTTATCTAGGGCTTTCATCAATTCTTTATTGGTAGAAATGGTTTGCATTATGTTCTAAGGGAGCCATAGACCAAGCGCGAAATGTTTCAATGACGCTGGCCAATATGGCCAAGATACGAAAAAAAAAAGACTGAACTGAGACGAATCACTGACATTTAGGTGCTCAAGTTATGGCCCGAAATTCAATAGCGCAACTTACACCAATATCTTCTTTAAGAATAATGAGTCTATGATAGTGAAATTAACGGCAATAGAATTATCAACTATTAATTTATCAGTCTTGAAGTGACGCAGTGTTTCGTTGTTGTGTCCCTTTCAAAAAAAAGGCAAAAAAAAAAGGGGGGGTGGGGGGGGGGGAGGATTAAATGTGCATGCAGCGGCTTCAGTACCTGCTCCCCCTGCGATTCGCAGCAGCGGCTTGAGTATCCCAGGATGAGTTTTTAATGTCTAACGCGCAAAACTTAACTCATCATCTGCAGTACAGTGTTCTCGGCAATTTGCAGGGCACGACTCTGTTGTGAAAATGGTTCAGGAAGCCTTATAATTAATTGTTGAGCTATACGACTAGGGTTTCAAAAACTCGAGTAAAGTTTCGTTTTCCGAGAAATAAAGTTGAAAACAAAGTAAAATTAATTGCGACTTCGCATAAAACAATGTGTTTCATATAAATGCCTTCTAACCAAACATGAACAAACAAAAAATTGTGCAGAACGCTCACGAGAAGAGACAATGGTTTCTCGCATTGCCGTGTCTTTCTAGAGCCTCTTACTAGGAAGGCACTGTTGAGTGATACAACGTAGTATGTCAGTGCTGCCCGTCATCCGCGGGCTGCCACGAAGGTGTGATTCATCGTGCGAGGATATCGCGTACACGGCCTCTCCTTCGCATTGTTTACCAGTCGGGAAGCAATGCAGCGGGCGACATCGCCGTCTGGGCTAATTATTTATGCCTCGCGTCACGCAACGTCATGGCCGGCAACACTGTTTTACGCTGTATTCTCCATGTTTATTGCCGTCGGTCTTCTACTTCTTTTATCGCGCTAGTTCATTTCTGCGCTACCAAAGTTTCGACTCATTTTCTTTTTGAAGCCAGGCTTGAAGTCTTCGAGGTCGTGTTAGGTAAACCTTCAATAGGGGTCTCCTTTTTTTATTCTGATTTTTTTCTAATCTCCCAGCCTGTTCCGTTAGTCGTGTGTATAGAGCACAGCGTGTGCGCTGCGGCGTAACAGCGTCTCGACCTCCTACTATACTGTAATCGTTAAAACGCGCACGCTGAGCTCTATACCGCGGCCATTGCGCAACTGTTCAAAGCTTGGTACTCACAAGGTTCGCTCGATGCACAGAACACAAACATTATACGACAGCGGTGCCGCCATTCATGGGTATGCTTATATCGTATGGAAAGCTGCGGGAAAGCAGTCTAGAAATAACTGCGAGAGTTGTGTTTTTCTTTTTTCCTTTTCACAACCTTACCTTATTTCTTTATATATATAGATATATATATCGTTTTTTTTGTCCCATTTTCCGTTGTGAGCTGCTTAGTTGTTCCGAGTGAAGGAAAGAGGCTGACGCAAGTACGTTTCTTTATTTACGCATGTGGTCGCAAGTGGCTGTTCAGCGGCGTTGGACACTCTAAGCGCAGTTGTACATTTTGGAGCGTGTTTCTGCCAAATCTGGTTTGCTTGCATGTCCTTTCTAAAAGACTTGGCACTCGGTACTTTCTCATCAAGAATGCTATGCTGCGATGACAGCGCGCACGTTGCTCGCGACAATTATCGCTTTGTAGCATAAGTACACCACAAAGCTCGCAACTCTTCTTAGAGGGAAGACGACTTGAAAGAAGCCGTCGGCAACTCCAAAACAGTGTGTGAAGATAGGTCGTTTAGTACGTAAAACTAAAGTTTGATGAGGAAACTAAAATTTGTGTAGTCGTCGGCCTCTTGGGGCACGCTTATTTATGTGAACAAGTCACAAAGAGCCATCGGTAGTCTGTGAGCACAAAAAGAAAAGTCTTTTGTTTTGATTGGACACGGGTAGGTGCAAGAATCCCCGCGTTTTGGGGAGCCCATAGTTCATGACCCCAGAGGCGGTGACAGCGCTATCGAAGGGTTCAAATTCTTCACAGGAACATAAAATTGGTTGGAACGCAAATGGCAGGCACCCAGTCAAGCCATGACAAACACGCTTTCTAGCGATACAACGAAAAATGATAGTCGAGCCGTTAAAGGGGCAGAGTGTAGTATACATTGATATTGTGGTACTACATTGATATTGATAAGGCACATATAGTGTATTCTTTATATGTGTCTTATCGTTTGCCGTTCGCCAAAACGCGACCTTGTCACGGATTAACTTGCCAGGGAAACGCCCCCGCTCTTTCTTCTCAATATCAATATCTCGCGCCAAGAGTAGTGGCTCGCGTAACCCGCACATGCTCCCCTCTCTGTCTCTCTCCCTCGCTATCTCTATCTCTCTCTAGCGCAAACTAGGAACAACCAGTGCTCAGGCCACATAAAAGATGCCGCTGAAGAAACTACGCATTGCCACTCCACTTTTCCATTTGCATCATTATGTCAATATTATCTCGCTGCAGAAACGAGCATTTCGTTGTTACAGCAGCCTGATCCTTCCGTCTAGCTCGGTGTGACATTTCGATTTGACGTCCATTTTAAAAACAGTGGTGTGAATTCGAGCGGACACTAGCAGCTGATACTTATGTTGTGCTTAACAAGAGGAAGAGGTGATGTTTGGATGTCATTCAGGGACACTGAATGGCTGCGACGGGAAAGAAAACATAATCGAAGCCAGTGCCTGATTAGAACGACCTTTAGATTGTCTGACGTAAGGCAGGGGTAATCGGTGGTTCGATGTGTTTTCCAGACTGTTGACCTAATGATCGCGATCGCCTACGTAGCTGTTCTTTTTTTTTCTTTCCAGCCATAGAGCTAATCTTCTGTTTTTCATATATTTGTTTTTCTCATACACATTGCGTTCTGTGCAGGTGGAGATCGAATGAAAGGCGTACTGAAGCTTTGCAGCTTCAGTGCGAAAGCGCTGAAAGTTCGGGTTTCAGCTGCGGCCAGAGCCCACGTTCACGAAGCATTTGGTACTACGCAGACATTCACATGCTATACGAACTGGCTCTGGCTAATAACGCCGTTAATCGCACATAATTTTAATAACAGCGCGCAGTCAATGGTAAAGGCATCCCGTATTACAAAATATGTACAAATAAAAAATATTTATAACGCTGCAAAAACGAACTCTGGAAGCCTCCGACAAGTGTCGGAACAGTTTTGTCCAGGGAACCCTGTTCAATCGCGATAGCACACAAGAACACGATGAAGGCACGGGGGAAGTGACACAAGTCTTGCGGACGGTCGTATCGCTGGCTGCTGCTGATTTGTCAGAAGCACTGAAACTCTTTATTCCGCCACTAAGGAAAACTTGAATGAAGAAAGCAACAACCTAGGGTAAGAGCACCATGGAACAGCAGTACAAGCATTGTTGGTTACAGATGTATGCAAGCGACGCATTTGTATGGAGAGTAGGCTAGGCTCAGAAACAAAGGACTCAGGCAAGAAATGAGAGCGAACAGAAAAAAAGAAGTATTCATCGAGGAAAAGAGCAATGAAGTAGCCGCAAGACAATACATTTTGCGCTTCCTTTTATCCTTATGTTGTGCATGCCACGTTCAATACGCGCCTCCATTGTTCCGTGGCTGCTCATACGAGCCTTAGTCATCCCTTATGTACCGACCAACACGCCGCGACATCCTCTTTCTGCCTGCGTCTCGGTCCTTGCGCCGCAGTCCTGCGTACCTAAATCAACGCGATGCACGCGAGCAGCAAGAGTTGCCTTCGGCTGGGTGTGGTGGCGAAGAATCAAAGCGTAACAAATTATTTGGCATTGTTTGTGTGTTTTATGCGCCCGTGGCTCCGACTTTCTTTTCTTTCGATGCATGATGCCTCGTTTGCCGGTGCTGATTGCGTGTACAGCATTTCTCCTTTAGTTTGCCGCATACTTAGTGAGTACACGTTAATCGCGCCCGCAGAACAGGCCTGAAAAACATCGGAACGTGCACTAATACATATTCCAGGCTTTCCTGTACAGTATAGGTAAACCGTAAAAGGCAAAACGAAGACCGACAAAAACACAGAAAACGGCCCCGTATGGGAGTTGAAAGGCCTTGTCTGCTCTCTTTTTATATTTTTGCTCGGCACTTGTTTTACATTTGAATACGAACCATCCCGACCAGACGAGTTTTCCTCGATCTCTCGATTTCATAGGCGCACCAATATACGACACAACAGCTCTAGCATTTAGGCACATGACAAGTACCACTGTAACGAGTTGGCGTTAGAGTAAGAATTCTTATACACTGTCACACGGCCACCACCGAACTCTGTTAAACTCCATAAACGTAGAACTCCATGAGGGAGTTCGACGGAGATTGAGTGTGGCCATGTCACGCGGCAATATTACGAGTTTTCGGCAGAAGCCGCAGGGGGGTCCATTAACGCCTACCGTCTGCATACAAGATTTCGCATCTAAACACGCTGAAAGCATTTTCAGTCGTACATATGATTATAAAAACTAATTCATTTAAATCGAAATTTAAAAAAATTGTCTCTTCTTTTATCGCAGAAACGCGTACCTGCGAAGTACGTTGGCAGTAATGTTGACAGGAGTGCTGGAAACACTGTACGTTTGTTTTGGTACACGTTTACGTGCGCTGATTGTCAAATACACGGCGAGTTGTCACCGATTTCTTTGAAGTTACGCTACCAGCTAGATCACGTTGTCATTTTCAATATCGGATGAGCACAGGTCTCACATTCAGTCCATCAAGCCTTTGCTGCGGATGGGTCCCACAGCAGTTCTTATGTGCGGCCAGCACGATTGCCTGGGTCGACTATGACTTTCGGTAAGTTGAAGTAGAATAAACAGCACCGCAAGAAGAACCGAACGAGATCCACAGAAGTAAACACAAAGGAGCGCACGCGCTCGGAGACATTTATTCAAAATGGCGGCACGACGCTTTTTCGCGAGGCATGGTGCGGAGAGTATGTGGACTTAAATGAGTATTTTTCTTTTCGTTAAACGCACGTGATGAATGGACTATGCAGTGAAATGACTTTTAATATTGATAAAACTTCATTAATGTGTTGACTGCGGCTGTTTTGTATTTTCAGTTTCTTTCGTAGCTAGAGATTACTGGGGCCGAGAGTACTCCCTTCCGCCGCTAACGGAGATCGCCGAACTCTCTGCGAAACGCTCCGTTTAACTTCCTTGGCGCAAGGAAGACCGTGTGACACGGAGCACATCTCCATCGATGTAAAGACGAGGGAGTTAAACGAAGTTCGCGGCTGCCCGTGGGACAGGGGTATTAAGTGCACCATTATTTAAATATTTACTGATACGAGCCTGGCATCTCCGCTTTCGTCCTTTTATTAGGAAGCTGTTGACTCCGTAATTACCCTACCGCCACTCTACAATTGGTGCCACACATAATTATAGGGTCTTGCGCAACCAGCTTGAAGCGCGAGCCAAGTGCACACAGCGCTGCTACGGCGTGGGGCCTGAGGCACGGTGTGAGATGTATGGATGCGGCAGTGTACAGTCGCCCAAATCTTTAACTATCGTGCGCGAGCGGCAATCTTTCCTGCATATCTTCGCCGTATGACTGAATTAATTTCCAGAAAGGGTGACGGAAAGTGCATGTCCACAAAATTTTTTGGAACTTCGTTCCATCATGTGGCGCTGCCAGACAGAAAAGTCGCCGCTGCGCACGATAGTTAAAAGATTTGGGCAACTATACATCCTACACCGTGGGCTTTGGTTTACATCATGAACAAAGCAGTCGCAGTTGGTGGTCGCGAGGTACCGGTGACGCGCGGAGCAATGATCTGACGGAGTGGTCCCATATGCCTCTTAACAACCCCAAATCGGAGTTCGCCTTCTTCACTCTCCGTTTCGCCGTCTCTCTCTCACTCGTATATATATATATATATATATATATATATATATATATATATATATATATATATATATATATATATATATATATATATATATATATATATATATATATATATATATATATATATATATATATACACATACAATACGTGGCAAAGTATTCACACTGTAAACCACTTTGCACCCTTAAGGGTGTTTTGGTTAGGCAAAACACCCTTTTGCCTAACCAAAATTTGCAAAATTAGGGTGTAAGGGTGTTTCCCTTCCCCAAAACACCCTTAAGGGTGATGTTCTAGCTAAAACACCCTTTAGGGGGTAAGGGTGTTTTGGCTAATCGAAACACCCATGGCCCATACAACAGCGTATCAGATGATAACTGAGACTCGCTGATTAAAGAGTCGCGGGACCTTAGGCGAGTTTAGATTAAAAGTTATGTCTCTTTTATGGGTATCTACAAGCATACCATAAATTTACGCCTGATATCTTAATGTTTAGTGCTCAGTTATAGGGAACAGGAATATCCGCACCGGCACTGAACGGTGGCTTAAGATACCATGGCTATATATAGCCGATGGTCACTTTAAGGCTATGTAGCGCGTGGCAGAGTCCATGGGATATTTTACAATACGCTCTGTTGTGTGTGTATAGTCTGGCGCGCGCGTGCACCTTCTATGCTGATGTCAACTGGGATTCCACGTTCCCCGACTGGTAGATTTCATTTTTCCCGTTTTTTTTTTCAGTCATAAGGGTGTAAGGGTGTTTAGGCCATTGGAAACACCCCATGATATGGGTGTTTTGGTACGTCAAAACACCCTTTTCCTAGGGTGTAAGGGTGTTAGTTATAGACACGGCAAAACCCCCCTTAAGGGTGCAAACTGGTTTACTGTGCAACATGTCCTTACTCCTTTAAAACAAGCTAGAATTCTGCAGAACACAGCTCTCGTAAACGTAGTACCTTTCAGCTAAAGATAGTGCAAATGAGTTGTGCGGAAACCCGCAAGGTGGCGGAAGGGTCACGAAAGGGAAAGCTGACAGGCACCCGTTTGTAGCACAAGGCTACAAGGAAATCCACACGGATTTCTCAGAAGAAAGCTTCACCCGTTCGTAGCCTTGTGCTACACACGGGTGCTTGTCAGCTTTCCCCTTCTTAACTCTTCCGCCACCTTGCGGGTTTCCGCAGAACTCATTTGCAATATTCTGTGTCCATGTGCTTCGAGTTCCAGATTAACTCGCCCCCCGCGCTGTCGATTGCTAGTTTCCTGGTTAGCTCAACTGGTAGAGCGACCGGCCCGGAAAGGCATTGGTCCCGGATTCGATCCCGGGACAAGGATGAATTTTTCGGCAACTATGGAGCTTTCTTTCCGAGAAATTCGTAGGGATTTCCTTGTAGCCTTTTGCTAAAAAAATGGTCGTTGCCAGCTTTCCCTTTCACACACAGTAAACCAGTTTGCACCCTTAAGGGGGTTTTGCCGTGTCTATAACTAACACCCTTACACCCTAGGAAAAGGGTGCTTTGACGTACCAAAACACCCATATCATGGGATGTTTCCAATGAATTAAACACCCTTACACCCTTATGACTGAAAAAAAAATGGGAAAAATGAAATCTACCAGTCAAGGAACGTGGAATCCCAGTTGACATCAGCACAGAAGGTGCGCGCGCGCGCCAGACCATACACACAACAGAGCGTATTGTAAAATATTCCCATGGACTCTGCGACGCGCCACACAGCGTTAAAGTGACCATCGGCTATATATAGCCATGGTATCTTAAGCCACCGTTCAGTGCCGGTGGGGATATTCCTGTTCCCTATAAATGAGCACTAAACATTAAGATATCAGGCGCAAATTTATGGTATGCTTGTAGATACCCCTAAAAGAGACATAACTTTTAATCTAAACTCGCCTAAGGTCCCGCGACTCTTTAATCAGCGAGTCTCAGTTATGATCTGGTACGCTGTTGTATGGGCCATGGGTGTTTGGATTAGCCAAAACACCCTTACCCCCTAAAGGGTGTTTTAGCTAGAACATCACCATTAAGGGTTATTTGTGGAAGGGAAACACCCTTACACCCTAATTTTGCAAATTTTGGTAAGGCAAAAGGGTGTTTTGCCTGTTTAAAACACCCTTAAGGGTGCAAAGTGGTTTACAGTGCAGCTAAGGATAGTGCTTCCCATAAAAACTGGCGCGTGTATACACCTTTTCAAATTCTCATGACAGGGGGGGCGCCATATTGAAATGCGCGCCGTCTAACGTGCAAGTTTGGCGAAATCGCCATCTTGGGCTGCGCGTACTCGAACCGGCACGTTATCCGTTGGTGCGAGATCCCTGCTAAAGCCTGTGTTATCTGATTTTTGGTTTGCTTAGACTGTTTTATTTGATATCGTCGCTGCCACTAACCGATTCGTCACTGTCTAAACCGTTCAGCGGCGTGCATTCGCACTAGCGACGCAAGAGTGAGCTCCGCGTCTGCGAACGGCACTGCTTCGTCGTCGGTACCAGTAGCAGCAAGCGTAGTACCATCAGCGATTTGCGTACAGACAGAATCACTCTTGTCTAGAGCAGCGGAGTGCGTGGCTGTGGACACTGTTGTCCGCAGCTGCTACCTCACGTTATCTATAAGCTTCCGTTCATGCTTGAATTATAGCACAATAATGCATGTAGTATAACTATGTTAGGTATCATTACAACATTGGTATTTGCATACGTTTGCAGAAAGCGGCAGCTAAAGCGGCCGGCTGGGCGCTCTAGATAAGTGTCATTCCGTCTGTACCTTTTTTTTTTTTTTTTTGGTATCCAAGATGCAGAACGGGAACGTTGTTCTCGTCGGTTTTCTTGTCGCCAACGAAGTGCCGTGAACAGAGGCGTGACAATGGCGACACAAGGAAGTTCTTTCCATTTACTGAAGTCACGTACTGATGCCGCAATTCAGGCGACGACGGAAAGCGATGCAGCGCGAACATATCACAGCTGCACTCATCGCGTGGCGTACTGTGCTGCAGACAAACGATTACGCTTAAAATGTTCATCTTGCTCTGAATGTTCGTGCACCCGTACTCGACGCAGTGATGGCTAGATGATCTGTTCTTCGAATACGCACAATTTCCTGCCATGACAGTCCCTTTTGATCGGAGACAGGCGCCTATATAGGCGCCTCTCTCTGTGTAATATTACACATACTACATCCAAGCGTACCAAGCGTAGGTACGGCATGCGCAGCCCAAAGCACGATGGCAACACTGAGAACATACCCTCGACCCCTGCAGCTCACTGGTTCGAGGGTGCTCCTGTGAAAAGGTGTATAAATCCTAGGAAGTTCTTTTTTTTTTTCTGTCTTTTTCTTTTTTCATGCAAGGCATTTTTCTTCACAAAGATCAACTTCAAAACTCTTGTGAGATCGCGTAGTACGCAATAACGGCTTCAGAATGGGAAATGCTGCTCAGGGAAAGCAAGAAGCATAGAGGAATTAAGAGCATTGCCTGTTGTGTCATTGAACCGTCTGTTACCGAGGTCGTATAGAGTTACTGTCCGCTCAGCAATACGCAGTCTTAGAAAATCTTACGCAAAGTTTTGCGCTAGCGTTTGTCGCCATTGCGCATGCGTCATACGTGAACCTCTTGGGTAGGCCCAGTATATTTCGAAAATGACTTGCGTACCGAAGCAACGCAAACGCTTGGAACCCTATCCTAAAGCTACCTAATGCCTCTTCGTGCTATTATTGGGCAGGTGGAGAGAAGAAAGCAAAGGCACGCAAACACGTCCGCCCTCCCACCCTGCTCTGGGAGAAGAGGACAAAAATAGGGATTCATTAGAAAGTCAATCAGTCAGTCAAGAACTTAATGAAGGCTCCTGATGACTTTAAGCCGCCGGGCGATCCACGGGGGACACGCTAGCAGCCGCTACCGTAGGCGACGCCCGAGTAGAAAAAAAAAAGCAGTGTTTTGCGCATGTGAGGACGCGCACAAAGTCTATGAACGGTCGCAGAGACCTTTCTACTTGAAATACTGCAGTTACGTTCTCGTTCTGCGCGAAGATCCAAGCATCTTCGCTTTCTAAAACCGTCTAGAGTCCGGCATTATTACCGTGAAGCTGAACGTCATAATGTGAACAATGGTATACAGGGAGCATTGAATTGTTTAGTCAGTGACGCTGGAGTGGCGAACAGCTGTGTGCCACACATTCTAATGCGAACCGAGTAATCCCGATTCAGAAGAGGCGGCGGAAGAATTCTGGGTCGGAGTTTTTTTCGCAGGTAACCTGCCGCGAACTTGACACCGAATTATGCATTCGACGTTACGACGCTGCAGCGTGTGTATACCGCACTGCGTTACGAACCCTGTGGGCTAGACTTTCTTTAGAACTTATTGGCAGCTCTAGCATACAAATCACAGTGCTACCGCAAAACCACAGTGCAGCGTTTGGCGCAGTGGCGGTCGCTCTGCTAAAGAGTTCCTAATTAACAGACATATTGTAGCGCTGAAGCACAATAACAAAAACAAGAAACACAAGACGACAGGACAGGGACCGTCGTCTTGTGTCTCTTCTTTTTGTCTGTTGGCAAACACCAACTTCCCCTGCAACCCGTCCTTCTGGAGCTCCTAACTGATTATTAAGATCCTGCTGGAGGAGTAAGCCATATCTGTACGTCGTATCTAACGGAAGCACGAAAGCCGTCCGCGTCAAGCCACGCGTGCCCGGCGCCGACAGACTAGCGGTAGACACGCGCCGCCTCGAAGTCGTCACCGCGGCGACTAATCAAGGGCGGCGGGCTCAGCGAAGTATAAGCGCTATGGTATTATCCTTCTCCAACCCTTCGGAACCGTTCTCTCGCTCCCGCGTCACACGGTAGCCTGTTGTTGCTGCGTCGCACCTGGGTATCGCCGCAGAGCCAACGTTAACGACAGAACGGCGGACGCGTGGCGCGCGTGTGTCCGCTCGCTCCTTCCTCTCGTCGCACGCACGCACGGCGCGCGCCCAGCAAGCGCGTTTTGTTTTTTTCCCTCGCTTCGGTATACCGGCCAGCAGCAAGGCCGCATCTCATTGATTCGGGGCGCCGATGAAGAAGAGCCAAGCACGGCCACGCGTCATTCGCGTGTCCCTGGCGCAAGAAGCCAGGTGATACACCTCTCGGAAAAGGAAAAGCCGCACGCCGAGAGCACGAGGAAAAAGTATAGTGATGTGGGCTAGAACGGACGGTATCGAGCGAAGCCAGGAGACCCCCCCGCCCCCCATGCCCTGCGCTCGTGCCTGCGAGCTGTGCCCCCTCCTTCATCCGCTTCTCTTTCTTTTTTTTTCTTTTTTTTTTCTTTCTGTCGTAACTCACGCGCGCGCCGTCATCAGCGATATATGATGAAGCTTTTTTTTTTCCTTTTTGCTTCCTCATCCAACTTTATTCGACCAATTTTCCTCTAAGCATAAAAAAAAAAATGTAAACGAGAGGGCAAGAAGAAAGAAACAGAGAGTTGTTTGGGCTCAATGATTCGCAGAGTCACTAAAACAAACTCATCTGAGACTGGCTCATATGCTACCGCCGACATGCGTTTTTCATCCTTACGCGACCCCACGCTCTCGAATCGGTCGCGTAGCCGCGCAGTCTTCGCTATCCAGCATCCACAGAGGAGGAGTTTTTTGCCGCGAGAGACCAAACTCACGGTCTGCCGCCGCCGGCTTGCTTTTCGAAGCCACGCGACCATCGCACGTTTTGTGGAGTGAGCGCCCGACGGCGGTGACAGACAGCCAGTCATCGCGCGACCGTCGACAAACGCGATACCTATTGCGCGCGTGCAGTTTCCACGTTCTGTAGGGAAGAGCTCGCTAGCGCGATATCGTCCATTATTGGGAGGAGGCGGGTGGATAATTGTCTGCAACAAGTAAACGTTACATCGCGACCGACATCCACCTCCGCCTTGGCGCACATAAGCATAACGATGATCGTCTTCGCGTAGTGGGGCGCGTTATGGTAGAAGGTGTGTCTCCGAGATGGGTAGTGGTGATAAAAGACTGGTATGAAGGGAGACAAGAACGAGCGGGCATTACCAATTGATGAGAGGAAAATGCTTTCGTCCATTGTTACTCCCCTTTCGCGAAACATTTAGGTTGCCACGTCTAATAAATTGCTTCATTTCGTCATTATCACTCCTTTACGACGTAGCAGTGACAGTGGAAGCACATATTGTCCTTGCCTTCTCATTGGCTCAGAGCAGCTATGGAAATGAAGCCCGACGCGTCCTTGCGACAAACGGGAAATTTCGCGTAGGACGAGGAGATCGCAATACACTTCAGCGGGAGAACTGCGTCAATATTTACGGCTGACTGCCCTTGTTACCACGACTGGGAAAATGGCACGAGCTGGGAACTCCGATTGGGTTGGGTTATGAAGGGTTGTCGTGACGCCATGGACGGCGCATTCATGTTCACGTGCTCGAGGAGGATAGACGCGGTCGGTCTATACACCGCTATTGCCACGCTATTGCCAAACAGCTGATCTGTTGCCTGTCGTTGCTCGTCTTCCGTCTCGACCTCCTCACCCTGCCCGACCCTTTCTCTTCTCCCTGTCTTCCCTTAATCCTATCACTTTCAGGCGAACTCTCTCCGATTTACCTCGAGCTTCCACCCTCTCCCTTGTCTCCATCGCCAAGGAAGCTTAGCGGTGAATTTCGCAGCGCTGGCATTCGATAACCGCCGATGAGCCGAGGGCTGGGAAGGGGGAGGGGAGATGTTAGGAGGTACGAGGGTGAGGGAGGAAAGGTCACGTGGTGAGCGTTACACGTTTGGCGCGTGCTAGCTTGCGCACTTGTAGGGGTATTGGTGGGTTCCGTATATTTCTTCTTTTTTTCCTCAATTAGGAGCTCCTCTGCCAAATATGTTAACGCGTATCAAAGGTGAGCGTATCGCAGTGCTCCCTTGTCATCGCCGGGTGCGCACGCTAGAGACAGGCGCAGCGGTGGACACGCTGACCACTATACCACTCTGCTCTTGGACTAACACGACGACAGCCCGACACTCTGGTCTCACCGAAACCAGCCACCTGAGCCCCGTCCACTCGAACTAAGTTTCTTCAGCTTCAGTTCGACATCGATCTCGGATAGACGCACGTCTTGCTTCGAAGATGTCGGTAAGGTTACGGCGCTTTCGGAATTAATACGTGTTTACGTAGGCTTAATCCCGCTGTCTCTAGACCAGATTTTTAAGGGCTATGTGCTCCCAGGCGTGCTCAGCTGAAAGAACCGTGGGTAGCTACCTAGGACCACGAGGGCCCCGAGGGTTCCATTGCAGCCTTCGACTTTGGGACCCTCGTTTATATATTTTTGTATGGCTTAAACGGTGGCTGGGTGTGAAGGGACACTGATTGAAAATTCCGATTCTCGAGAACCTCCAGTAAAAGGAATATATGGCAGCCACCATGTATGCCTCTGTGATCGATACATTAAGCAGTTGAAGAGACGCTCGTTGAGGGTTACGCGAGCTTTCCAGCGCATGATGGTTGCACGTGGTCATCTACTTTTAAGAACCAAGGTTTTCGTTTCCAACACTAGTACCCACTTTCAAGCCCGTACGAGTAGCTGCATGATTATACTACCTCCTCGCAAATTTGTTTAGTCCGCGTATTTTTCCTAACGAGGACCAGTGGCTGAGTGCAACACGCTTTTTAGTGGGAGCAGTTTGAGCTTGAAGTCATGACCTAATAACGTGATGGCTGACCAAACCATGTTGCGAGGTCTGACTCCAACCATACTGCTCATTACCGTATTTCACTTGAACCAAGAGCACACCACTGGCTTCGGGTTTCTCTTTTATCACGATAGCTGCTCACACAACTGATGTAAGATTTACAAAGTGTTTCGTTTAACGTAATCAGCTACAAAGGTCGACTGTGTGGTCGTCATATGCCACGTACGTACTCAGCGGCTTTAGAAGCGTGAGGCAGACTCCAAAAAACCGGATGTTTCGGATAGCTCAACGAAGACCCATTAGATATCTATTCATCTGTCAGACTTGCCTACGCATATAGCTAGCCCCGTATGGCCTGGGCGTGCTCGCAGTGGGCGCCTAGCCAGTCGCCATTTTAGCTTGCGGTTGCAGTGGGCTTTGATGTAAGGCTGATCGCATTGTCTATCAACGCACCTACTCCCACTGAAACACAGTACCTTGCTACGTAACGGCGCGGTGCGGTGCAATGCAGTGCTTTTGGTAATTTTTTATGGTTGTTTCGGAGCGCTCTGCAAGTTACAATAAGGTCATGCAAAACAAAATTGAAGACGTATGGCTAAATAGAAGGTGAGAGAAGAACGGAAACGAAGGGAGGTTAACTACAGTTTGCCCAGTTCGCTACCGACGCGCAGTAATAGAAGGATGGTGAATTAAATAGAAGGAGTGATCTCAGACTAATCATTATAACCAGACATAACGCGTCGTGTCGACACCGGGGTTATGCGCGATTTATGCGACGCGTTATGCGCGATTCTATCTTATCCACCACTCACAATCGGGTGATCCCGTAGATAACGTGCGCGGAGGGTCGCTCTGACCACTGGCCAAGCATGAAAAGCGCGAAAAGGCGTTAGCACCGGGAAAGGCATCGCTGCAAAATACCGGCCCATAGTCGCGACGGGGCGCGGGAGCAGAGTTAAGCGATTTTCTTTGGTCGCGTAGAAACTCGCGGTCTTCAAACACCAGACAGAAATGTCAGTATGCCGGTTTTCCTACGCCCAAGTAGAAGCTTCATCCGCGTCGGGATGCACCGGACATTAGGAAGTTTTAATGAAGGATCTGAGGTTAGGAGACGCTGCCAGCGGGACGTACCCTAAAGGCATTGATGCATGCGCAAAAGTAGTGCAAACGGACACAAATGTGGCTGGGGTTATGGGCTGCACAATGTCGTTTACGCACGCAATTGGTACAGCTCCCTTTCAGGTGACGTGGGTGAAGCGCTATTTGTTACATCCCGACCGAAGCATTACTACAAGCTCTATTACAAGGGCTTTATGGCGTTGAAGCAGTATTACAAGCTTCAACACCATAACCCTCTTGCTCTGGAAGAATTGCAGGCTATTCCGCAGCAGCAGTTCAAGCAACCCAACGGGGCCAGCACGCATGCACTGCATACTCCACAGAAAGAGCGGCGCTGGCCGGCCTCATTTCGTGCCTAATTACGTTGCGACATTGCCGACAAGCTCTTACGCCAGATCCTTTTGTTGTTACCTCGTTTTGGAAAGTTAAATCTCCGTAGGCGAGCTAGAATGCCTCACTTCTTATCTCCTCCCTGTTGAACCAGCACCGGACGTTGACCTTTGCTTTCGACGCTCGCACCTGCCACCTTCATGATTTACGGGCCTTGGATATTTCTTCGCGTGTAGGTTAGCGCCACGTCTTCCAATGCGTCAACGAAAATTCTGGCCCCTGGCGCAGTCTCTTGGCAGTATTAAAAAAAAAAGAAAAAAAAAGAAAGCATCAGATCAGTAAGCTGCGTTATTTAACGATCACACCAATGCTGGGACACTTCTAACAAAAATTAACTGAAATTGCAACTGCTGACATTTTTTGCTTAACATTTCAGGTACACTAAAATTATAGTAAAAAAATATTAGGTCGAGTTCATGTCCCTTTGTATTCAAAGGAAGACGCCAAAGTAGATCAATCAGCTGAAATCATAGTCAAATGCACGGAAAATGTTCGTGATATAGAGCGAATCCTGACGGGGCTTCTTGAAGCATTAGGTATATTGCGCAAAAAAGCCCCTGGAATTATAGCAGCGCCTTCGACTGGCAGCCAACACTAATACGAAAACCCGATTGTGCAAACCTTGTAAACTTAGGATAGGCCTCAGAGCATACTGCCACTTGATTAATCTGTTCCGTAATCAGTACTTTGGTTTTTTTTTTTTTTTTACGCTAATTTAGATTGCGTTATACTGTAGTATTGCAGGCGATGATACCTAGAAAATGCTTCTGTGAACTCAAAGAACAGAGTGTTCGTAAGTGCTACATTCTGCTTCAGCACCCTTCCCATCACCCCTCCATTCCTCCAGAGAAAAAAATATATATATTCGTGGCTATTCATAAATCAAGTCAACCCGAATCCGCTTGCACCTTTGCGGCAATATACTACCTCAGTTTTCTTTTGATTTATTTTAAGTGTGTTATAAAGATGTACTCGCTAAGAAATATCTACATTGTTTCGTTCCATAGCCCTCTGCGGTGCTCTTGATTTGGTCATCGGAAAATAATTTGTGGGATCACCGATAAACCTTTTAAAAAGGGAAACAGTCGAAATATTTTTTTTGCGTCAAGTATTAAACGCTGCTCGTATATCGGCGCTTCAGTAGAATCCATCTTTTTCACGATGCCACGGCGCATGCGTCCTTCCCCTAGCGGAAAAGTCGCGGGACGCCTCTTTATCTCGGAGGCTATATTTCTAAAAATACCGGTTGTCCCTGCCGCTAACAAACGCTACCAAAAGTACAGAGGGCAACGCAGGAAAATGAAAAAAGGTGGATATTGAAATAGGAAAGCGCGGAGACTCCTGTGGCAGCGAGCATACAGAACAGAAATAGGGTTCCCCTCAAAGTTCCGGCTCGTTTGTTTCCTCTAGTAATGCGTGTTAACTGTCCGCGCCAAAAAGTGATGGCGTCGGCTCGACGACGATGACATAAACCAATAATTGGGCGATACCTTTAGCTAGGAGCGTATAACTCGTCAAACATTTTACAGCTTCTAATAACTGAGGAAGCTGACGGCCAAAAGGCAGCAACCCAGGTGGCATTGGCCACGTGTTGACGGCCCGAACGAGGAAGCGAATGCTCTCTGACGTACGGAACGTGCCGATGCCAGTATGCATTTAAGCCGCCCCTGCTTCAGAAGGAAAGAGAATGTTCGAGATTATTCCGATGTTGCGAGCGTGCTAACCGGCATCGTTCCGCTGCCAACGGAAAAAGATGGCGACCGAAAGAAAAAAAAGAAATAATATATGTATATGCGAAAGCGGGAAGAGGGCAGTTAGAGGAAAAAAGTTCGCGCCGAGCGTGGAATTCGTGTTTTCGTAAAGGTGGTGGCGCGTGACACGGCCATGATTGCGGCTTCAAGGCAGGAACCAATACCCTTGAATGCGAGAAACGGAAAGAAAAAAAAAAGAGGAAGGAAAACTCGGGCGAAATATTCTTTAAAGACGGAACAACTTCAATGGACCGGCGATATATTATAGGATGTTGTATCATATCAGGGGTCTCTAACTCGGATCTGCTACCGGGCCGCAGCCACAAAATGAGTTCCCGCAAAGGGCCGGTGCAGTCAAGTGGGAAGCGGTGAGGGGGAGCAAAATGTCAGCTAGCGTTGCCATTTGAAAGGAGGTCCTTTACCATATCTCGAGATGGGTCATTTCTGAAACGGATTTGGCATTAGGATTCGAGAAACATCGATCTCCACAATTACTAAAACCTGGACGCCGATCCTGAAGTATACGGTTTTCCGTTCCGCGCTTATGTTTCAGCACAAGGTGACCGCATATGGGGTTCCTCACATAAAAAAAAAAGTGCTTAGGACCAGTCAAGGTTTCTAGATTATTTAAATCTAAGAACGTTGGGACCAGTCGCGTCTGTGTAGCTTACCCGAACAAGGCGTTATCAAACACGATGGGTGAGAAAATAATGCGAGTACCATTTAGCAATGTCACGAACAGTCACAAACTCATAATAGAAATATGGGACGAAGACTGTCATGCGCGAGCCGCGGGCCGCTAGTGAAAGGTCACCACTTTAAGCAAGGCACTTGCGGTCCAGTAATATTTACAGAACTCCGCAAGCCGGTTTCGATAGCCAAAAAGGCTTTCAGCTCTGAATGATCGCACCGGAACTTGTGTTGGAGGAAACAGTAGTTACTTAGTTGGCAACTTCGATCTTTGTCGGGCAGCTGCTAACGATCCACAGATACCGACACTGCCCAAGTTCGGTATTCAGTATCATCGCTATCCCACCGCTGTTCACCAGTTCATGGCTACGGTTGTGCTGCGGTTGGCTAAACGTATTCACGCTGAGCACGAGGCTGTCGCAGATTCATTACAAAAACAAAAAAAAAAGCCAGGCCTGCGCGGCACGCGAAGCACAGTCACAGCGAAAGCTGGAAAAGCGACCTTTCTAGAGCCTTTTTTTAAACACTCTTGGGGCAACTACTCCAGCTACACTTGCATGGCACCCACTACGCCATAAATCATCATAATTTTTGTGAACTAGGGAAGCACCCACAACGCTATTATTCGTTTTTCGGAGAAGCGTGGCACTTCGTTACACACCCGTAAGGCATTATGTGCACTTTGCTGATGCTGTGGCTGATGACGATGAAGAATTATGGCTGAGCCTTTTGTAAAGGGTTGAAAGCATTCAACGATCCACTCGTTACGCAATTCGCATCGTGCGACGCTTGGGGTTGTTATCTTACTCTTCTAAAACGCTCTATTACACGTACTAAAGCGATTCGTTCCCCGACATGAAGTCTGACTAGGCTCTGTTTGCCGAGGATGTCCAAGCAGAGGCGTGGCTCTGTGGTAGAACTCTGGGCTCCCGCGCAGAGGTCCCGGATTCAAATCCCATTCTCTCTCGGATATTTGATTTACTTCATCTTTTTTTCTTCGTATTTCGCTCGATAGTGGTTAGGGACACCGGCGGCGACGGACAACTACAGCGCCAAAAACGGCCGTTGTGATCTCATAACAGCTTTCACTGTAAAATAAGGGCTCATGCTATTCACACGCCTCACTGACCAGCGGTATTTCCTAAGGGCGCTCCGTGATTGGAGTGGATGTAACCTAATATATCTACTTCATGTCTTTCGATTCCATGTAGCCTATTATGCAGCCGTGTTATCGTTCTCTTCCGGCAAGTCGCGCAAGTCAGTTTCTTAGCAATGAATGATGGAAAGCGACGCCAAAAACCGTGCGTCATTAAAGGGAAAAAAGAGCACTCACAAACTGAGCCCTTTCTCGTGAGCGCTGGTTTGATTTCTTGGAATGCGAGAAAATTGCAAGAATCTAATATCGCGCTACCCTTCCTCCATAAACAACGTCCTCACAGGAGCGGCTTAGAAGGTTTATGGCCGTTCTGCATTCTGCACATGATGAGTGACTTTCATAATCTTCCTTGCTGCGTTTTTGAGAACGAAACATCGGACTTTTATAGATAGGGTAAGGTGGGGCAAAATGAGACAAAAATTTGAAAATAGTGAATATTTATTTTTATTTCACTCTTTACCCTTAAACGACAATGCAGAAACTTTCTTTTGGGTACAAGGTATGTGCTACATAAATATGATCATGTTGCCACTGTTAGAAAGTTTATTTTAAAAAGAAATAAAAAAGTGCACCAGGTGTCTCATTTTGCCCCAACCTGCGGGGCAAAACGAGACAGTGTGAAAAAAATTTCACCCCTTCAGTTTTTGCAGTAGAAGCACTTGAAATTAAACTCCGTGGGCCCTCACGCAGCCTTCATGACCCCAGTCTTTGCACTCCTCGCATTGAAATCAAACAGAATCCGGTGCTGTTTTGCGCCAAAACTCCTTGCAGGTTAAACACCACCAGTCTTTCTTTGTGCTATTGTTGTATTTTGTTGAAAGCTTGCACTTCATTGGATTATTCAGCGATTGGACGCTAGATATAATCTGACGCATCTTCTTCGCCTCCTTTTGCCGTTTTGGTGAAGAACTGCACGGGCGTTTCGTGGCTTTCAGCTTCGTCAGCCGGGCTTCGTGAGACGATGAATTTTAAACTGTGCTAGATTCGAATTTTCTAGCACTAATTTGGTATTGAAGGAAAACTCGATGGCGAGCCGTGTTTGTGAACGGCTTGACTTGGAGATTCTTCCAAATTTGCGTTCGCCTCTTGAGAGCATCCTTGGGAACGCGGAAAAATCTCGATGCAGCATGAATGGAGTGGGTGTCCTGAACAGCAGTGAGTGCTTTTTCACGTCGTTTTCCTCCCAGGAAGCTTTATGTGATATTCTCTTATGTGTCGAACCTTCCTAAACAAGAATTTATAATATATAATGAGTGTATGTAAATGGTTCACTTAATGAGACACTCTCTAAGGCAATTCAATGCCTTTTTGTCGCGTTTTGCCCCCCCTCACATGCCGAAATTCAAAAAAATTTCCGCTTTGGCCCCGCTCACCAAGTGAACTGACATTTCGGTGGTATGTAGCTAGTAGTATATAGTAACAATATAAACACTTACGTTGTTGTACTGACGCCAGAGTAGCTTCATGTACGGATCCGAAAATTTGGCCGAGAAGAATTTCGCCCCTTTTTGACGGGTCACGAACACACTGACACCAGCCGCGTAATTTTTCCCACGTGAACGCTGTGAGCAATCATCAACTTTTACACATAAAAACGTGGACAACTACAAGCACCTCTCGCTGAAATACAGAAACAAAGAAAAGTGCTTTCTGTATTAGCTATAGAGGTCGGCAAAGCCAAAATGTCGCGTTTTTCCCCGTGTCTCATTTCGCCCCGCCTTACCCTACATGCGTAGTCGCCCCTTGGGTAGACCTATATGTGAGTAAATAAATAATTAAAAAATAAAAGATTTGATTAGTGCGTCAGCCTCGAGATACGTCTTTGTTGTCATTATCGGTATTTCTTTTCATCTCTGTACAATAAACAATAACCTTCCAAGCTATCATCGCTGTTGGTATTTTGCAGATCATATACGCATGTTCACGGGAATCGATCCCACAGGCTATCTCGGCAGCGGAATTTTGTGTCAGTACCCCTTTAATGCAAACGTCGAAAAAAATTTTTCAACATTTCAACGGCCGATCAAACGAATCGTTCTTGCCAAGTCGACATACCTTAGCAGGAGCCTGTACTCACGTCTAGAGTGCAACGGACCAAGGGAACGCACCAATGCATGCGTACGAGCATCGCGCGGTACAGCGCCACACCATCTCGCCGCACATGATCGCGCAGCAGATAAACAGCTGGCGGCGCTAACCGCTTAGCTACGTCAAGCTCGACCACACAACTGGGTTTGTCGTGAGAATTCATTTCCAGCAATGTACAATGAATGGCGTTACTAGGGGCCAGGAATACTACTACTACTACTACTACTACTACTACTACTACTACTACTACTACTACTACTAACAATAATAGAAATAATAATAATGTATTATTATTATTATTATTATTATTATTATTATTATTATTATTATTATTATTATTATTATTATTATTATTATTATTATAAAAAATTTGCGGTTTTACGCGCCAGAACCAGGATCTCACTATGAGGCACGCCGTAGTGGAAGGCTCCGGAAATTTTGACCATCTGTTGTTTCTTAACGTGCAATGACATCGCCTAATGCACGAGCCTCTATCCTTTCGCCTCAATGGAAATGCGACCGCCGCGGCCGGGATCAAACCCGCGACTTTCGGGTCAGCAACGAAAAACGCCGTAACCACTGTACCACCAAGGCGGACTAGAGGTCAGGAAGTGGCCGAGGGGTGATGAGTCAGTATGACAGCGATCACGTGTGTCGTGCGCTGCGCGTGTGCTAGTCGAGTCGGAAAAGCTCGCGAGAAACGATTAAGGATCGCGTATAGCGAACTGCTCATTTCGCTCAGCTACACCCACGTCATCCACCGTCCAATGCAGAAAACCCTTCATGACTTGGCAAGGGATCCAGCAGTGACGACAGACAACGTGAGCTGATCAGCCGATTTCAAGGCAAACGATTTCATGGCAGTATGTTTATTTAATCTGCTTCAAAAGCTGGCCAGGCTTCCCTTGGCCTTGCCACCGCATCTGGTGACCGCGCTTTATGGCGGCGTCTCTTAGTCAAGCCGGCAATCTACGCCAGTGCCGCGGGCAGTCCAGATGCGAACGGAGCAGACCTTCTTTTATCCTCTTGCGATCTCTAGCATGTCAGCGAGAATAGAATACTTATATGTTTGTTCTTTCTTTCTTTCTCTACATATACGCCTGTCGTTTGTTTTGCAGTATACTATACGCGCGACTGTCTGCACGGCGCACTGCGGTTAACAATATACTACAGTATTGTAAACGTTGCAAAAATGGAAAGAAAGGTACTCACAAAGAGGATATTTCCGCGCTCTACACATCAAGCGTGAACAGGGGCGCCGTAACAAAGGAAAAGATGGCCTTCTGTGATATACATTTATCAAATATTACAGCTCATAAACACGCAAAAATATGCCTAAGAGGCAACCGTATGCGTGTAGCGCAGGCGGAACATCATTGCACGTACAACAGGGAAAGAAATACGCATCCTGCAATGGATCATGCGGTATTAAAATGCGTAAATTAACAACGAAGTCATCTTCGAAAAGTATTTGATTTGCGGACCCTCACTAGGGGAGGGTGGAGTGGAGGGGAGGGGGGAAGCATAGAACAACAGAAGAACCGTTTGGGTGCAAAATGCAAAATGACACGAGAATGCAAGCGAAAATTACGGCGCCCCTCAACCCCTGCCCTTCTCTCTTCCCCTTTTCCCAAAGCCATTTCAACCTGAAGATCTCGTACACTGCCGCATAGTTGGGTAAGCGTACATTAGACTATAACAAGTTGAACTGGGCACACCACTAATTAGCAATACTATTTGAAACGCGCAGCTACGTTATCTTATGGCCTCGTATCGTAACTGCCCCTAGGGACGTTACCGCTCGCGTTAATTGGTAACGTGTAACAATTTGACATTCGCACACCGATTGAGCTCACGAGGTGCGTTATAGCGACACGGGTCTAATGCGGCCTTATCAAACACCAAACAGCACGCCCCACAAGCGTTCTGCTTCTGTTTCTCTTTTTTTTTCCCCTTTTATTTTCCGTTTAACTTCCTCTGTCGCGCCACAATCTTTCTCTTGTCTCGTACCTCCGCGACCTACACCTGCCAAGAGGAGGTCCCCGCGTATGTGGATCTGAATTGAATATCTTCCGCATCTGCGTATTGCGCGAAGTCAGCGGCGGCCGAGCGGGTCGCGGTATGTACGGCACGTAGTTTGCGTTTCCCCTCCTTATCGCTCGCTCCAGTAAACTGAACTGACTGCCAGAGGCGCAGTCCGCTCGGCCGCATATTGTCAGGAATCGTTCTTGCTTCTCCTCGCGTTTTTCTCTTTAGATCTTGCTCTTTCATTCTGTGGTGTGACCGAGTTTTTTTGGTAGCGGTTGCCGCGGGGCGCCGCTCCGGCAAAAGGAAAACAAAACGCTAATGTATGTCAGGTAAGGGAGACTCCCGTGGTGACAACGCCGACAGAGCGATATTCGCGCAAAATCCGTGGCACATCTCGCGACTCGTTCGCAAAAAACAGCTGATCGTTGGGGCAACGCATGTGACCTTCCAGCAGCGCCAATGCGGCATAGCCAATCTTTTTCGTCAGTGCGCCAGATGTGTATACGACCGGAATTGATATGGCTCGATGAAACGGATAACCGTGGAAGAAAACGAGACGGTCGTTGGTGAGAAGGCAGGGAGATAGATTAACTCGATGTACGAACAAATTCTTCGTTTAAGCTGTCGGCGATGGTGCCACGCTGTCGTGCGGTTCTCTGCGATCCGTGGACATTCCGAATGGGCTGCACGAGACATCATCAGAGGCCGCTGAGCGGGATGGACGGCGGTCGGTTCGCATAATTGGCGGCGTTCATTACAAGTGTAATGTCCGCAACTGAAGAATAACCAAGACCCTGAGTGCGTGCGTATATCGAAATAGTATATAACTTGCATTAGGCTTCTAAGCATTGTGTTCATTTAGTGCGATTATGATTCGTGTCAAGCTGAATACAGAGCTACGCATCCGCGGAATTGAAGAACTCCCGGCAGTGTAAATCTGTGCAGCCTCTATGAGATATATGTGTTAAACGTGGACATTACACAATATTAGGCGTGGTAAAGGTACACTTCTTGGCCTCTTCGTTAACATACAGCAGTGAGCAAAAATATGTGCCGTGCATTCGGGGTCTTCTGAGTCATACTTCACATGAAATTTGCATTATCTTATACGGGAAATCCACAGCTTCGAACAGTTGGCTCTTGAACAAGCAATCGGGTTATTTGCACCATCGTGCGTACGAGTTGAATATTAAAAAATAAGGAAAGAAAGATGTCACCCAAAGGAGGTACACCTTAATCAATACGTCGGCACATATGTGGCCGACAGCGAGAGAAAGTATGATATTAATATCCGGGATTATAACGACGATATGATTATGAGGCACGCCGTAGTGGAGGGCTCCGGAAATTTTTACCATGCTTTTTTTAACATGCATTGACATCGCACAGTACACGGGCCTCTAGACTTTCGTCTCCATCGAAATGCGACCGCCGCGGCGGACACAGACAGTGTAATAAATATAACTGGAGAGGTTAGCTGAGTGAAAGGGCTCGGCATGCTATTTAAGTTTTATTCTATAACACTGACGTAGCCAGCCTGGGGGGGTGGGGGGGTAGATGTAAAAAAAAAAATATATATATATATATATATATATATATATATATATATATATATATATATATATATATATATACGCACGTACAAACACACGTACGAAGATGCATATAATATAGCCACCCCCCGCCCACCACTCCGGAACAAACTTCTGGCTATGCCCCTGGTGTACAATAGTGGATTAAAAAATAAAAGAACATATTCAAGAACAGAAACTTGATAACGTAGACAGCGGTGCGGACAAAAAAAAAAAAATGTGCATGACAGCGCAGCTTTATGTCACCTGCAATTACGAAAATGTATTTCAATCCATCTCTTCTTGGCAGCAGCAGTGCACATACTGTTTACCATATCCTTAACGAAGCAGCAACAGATTAGATGGGAAACATACGTAATCAACTTTCAATAGTAAAGTATCATGCCATTGGTTTTTGTTCACTATTTTATATAAACTCTCTTCCACATTCGGAAGCGTAAAGGAGCAATATGAGTAAGCCTAGAACACGTGTGAAGCATAGGTTCTGCAAGTTTATTGAGGCAACTAAACTGATTCGTTCCGCGGGAATCGTAAAAACGGCAAATGTCACGCGCGTACACGTCAGAATGAAGGCGCGCCCTGCCGGCCGCGAAATGACCCTGCGCTGCGTCTAGCGATTTTATCTCATTGCTTCTTTTTTCTTTTTTCACCTGTGACGGATTGTTTTCCGCCTTCTGACCCAAAGGTCTAGTTACGCAGCTTATCGCTAGATGGCACACATTTCCTTTGCGTAAACGGCATTTCTCCTTGCTCGAACGGCGGCCTTTCCCTCTTGGCGTCTTGTCTGTAGAATCCTCTGGAAAGCGGCCGTGCTGTAGTGACGTAGCTGACGTTCACGTGCGTTGAAGGACGGGCATATAACAGATGAAGCGGGGAGGAGGAAGTCGCTGACGGTGAGCGCTTGCTTCGACAGATGGCAGCACGGTGGCCTTCTTGCTGATGTCTTTCGAGCTTTACAACTTCGAAGACCAGACAAGGAGACAGGCATTGAGTGGGCTTCGCTGATATATCGAAGAGTTCCTAAATATTGGGAGGGCTACGCTCTATGTGACGTTATCAGAGTATGAAGCCCACGCACTAATTCAAACCCGTGAGGAAAAAAAAAAAACATTCAAATCAGCAGAACGTACAACATCCACTGGAATAAGATAAAATGTTCCACAAATCCTCTGTAAAATGTTAAGGAGGATGTATTGAAACATTCATGGTCTTTAATGCAAGCAAAGGCACCAGTTACTATGGAAGCGACGGCGTCCACTGCGCAGGCTGTCGACTTTCTGTGTGGCGCAAGATAGAGCAGCTTGCAGAATAAAAATTTAACCTCGGTAATGCCTTTGAATATAAATATATAGGTTATTGTCGACATATATTGGTCAAACAAAAGTGATCCGCTGGCGAATAATTTGCCCCCCAATGTTGTCACAGGCAAAATCGTACTCGACGGTGTTTAATTACACAGCGCTTATAATAAAACTACAGGGAGTCTACTATAGATGACGCAGCGACTTAGCACTAGCTTTGTTGTGTACCGCTGTGCGCATAAAAGCGTGCGCTGACGTTTTATCACTGCTTATGATGCGGGTGGTACAGTGAGGTGGTTGCTACATAGGTTAGCGCTCGCCGAACTGTTGTGCTAAGAGCACTTTCGATTTTCACTATCTATCTATCTATCTATCTATCTATCTATCTATCTATCTATCTATCTATCTATCTATCTATCTATCTATCTATCTATCTATCTATCTATCTATCTATCTATCTATCTATCTATCTATCTATTCGTCTGTCTGTCTGTCTGTCTGTCTGTCTGTCTGTCTGCCAAGAAAAATTTCCGCAGTGAAAAACGCATTCTTATAAAACATACATCACTTGTCAATGTGTTTTCAGCTCCTTTCGTTCCTTTTCCAAATATTTGCCTAAGTTTAGGTACAAACTCTGTGCACTGCACGACTGGCATTTTCTTTCGCTGATTCTGCGTGTCGATGAGAAAGTCACGCCGACCACTTAGTAAGTCAGTGCTTCCGGTTTGATAAATGGGAGGTTCAGTGTACGGTAGCACAGTGATGGAACCTGTCAAGAGTCGACGTTCAGAATTCAGAAGAGCTTTTGCCCTACGGCAGGCGTGCGCGGCCTTTGGAAGGCACCATCCCAATGACAGCGACGCCTCCGTTCCCACTATTGCGACGTTTGCTCCCGCTCCGTGAACAATACTTCTTGAGACCGAACGCCGAGCGCGGCCGTTCTCTTGCGCTCACGTGCGCCCATGAGCGGAGGTGGTGCAATACTGAATATTTTAAGTCGGTGAAATGGAGTGCTCCAGTGGTGGCGCTGGACACCAGCTGACGCCGCTCACGCGTGCTCACTCGGCCGGGTTCTCTCACGTGCCATCGTGAGTGCACACAGCAGGCCCGTAGCCAGGGGCTAGCCCCCCCCCCCCCCCCCTCTTTGAATTTCGGATGGAAGGGGGTGTTTTACCGAGGAAAAAATAATAAAAATGGGTGGTTTTCAAGGCTTTCAACAAGTGCCCCCCCCCCCCCCCCCCCCTCCGAAAAAAATTCCTGGCTACGGGCTTGGCACACAGCACTCCTTTCTAAAACGATGTCGACACATCAGCAATTCGACCACCCTATTCTCTCCGCAGTTTTGTTGAAATGGTCCTGGTAGAAGTTCCAGAAATCCTGCCACTTTATTACTTCCGTCTGAATAGGAATCATCTTTGTTTCGACCACTTGCTTCTTGACTTAAATAAAGCTTGAAGGAAATGGGATGAAGATAGCGAAACGATTACAACTAATAGCCATAGTGCGGCCCTGTGCTTAATGTTGCAGCTGCATCGACTCACTCATCTTCTTGCACAGTGTGTCCCGTAATTCGGTTTTCATTGAGGTCCTAACGTATGAACGCGGTATTGGTCTCAAAAATCGCTTCTTGATTACGTGGGCCATTGCCCCACACTTTGTTAGGGAGTTTTAAATTGAGCGTCTTAGCGTAATGCAAAACTTAGCACACCACTAACCGACCGCAGTTCAAAGGAACCCAAACCGCTTTTCATTAGAACGCAAGCACGGGTTTGGGACGCAAGGTTGCATGCTTGCGTTACGCTAAAACGCTATATCTAATACCTGTGTCTCCCGGGGCCCTTTTCAAAGGCCATCCAGTCGATGGCCATCGGAACACCATAACTCTGTTGACTCGATGGAGTTATCGCGCTGCTAGACGGTAGTTCATGAACGGCCGTCAAGTGGTTCAGGGATTTCTCGTATAAATTGTGCGGCGCTGCGGATCTTTATTTTCGCATTAATGGCAGCTAAAGTTAAACAATATAAATTCACTTAAAAACTTAAATATGTCTGTTGATGTCATTTAAATATTTCAACGAACTTTTCATTCGTAGTTATGAATGCCTTTAGCTTTTAACTTGTTGAGCAGCGAAACTGTGGGGAGCGATACACGGCGAGACGGCACGATGAAGACAAGCACGTTGCTGTTGTCGAGAGTATGTCAATAGACTATCGGTTGCATGGCTTTACAAACACCCGTGTGTCACGGGTATAAGCCTCCCTAGTATAGTTAAATCAATGCGTGCAGCCCTTATTCACAAGGAAGCCGCTCAAGTGGTCCTTAGAACTTCGCACCGCATAGGCTATTCCAGATTCTGATAGGTGCATGCAAGCACCGCGTGCAGTCTAAAATACCATGGGCCATAACTACGTTGGAGACTTCCTCCCCAAATGTTGTTATCAGGGCGTTAACAGCAACGTATGAAACTGCCGTGATTTCAGCGAATACAGGTTCGCCGAGCAACTGTTGACACCATTAATTGGCTTATCACAACTGTATCCTGCCTAAAGCAGGTTACTATGGATGAAGTATGTTGGGTACATTAAAATACATTTGCTTTAGTTAATGCACTGTACGGCTCTTACCTTAATGTATGTCCCAGAACGGCACGTAATGGTATTGTTCATAGGAAAGAGAGAGAGAGACCAATTTTGGCAACGTTAAAGTAAGTCCGTATTCGTTCCGACAAAGTAAGAAATAATACCGAGGAGAGGAGGGACAGTGGTCGTCTCATGATTCACGTTTTCAACTGCGAGCAAATTAGCGTTTGGAACTGCTTCCCTCGGGCACTTTCCGGTTTAGCTTTCTCCGACACAACCTCGTTCCTCTTAGCCAACCGCAAAGACAATACCGCCCGCTAACAATGGGAAAAAATACAACAGATGACGAAATAGTCGCCATGACCGAACGAGAGGGAACGTTTCCGTATTCGCGCGAGACAAAGATGGATGACAAGGTCGAATAACTGTCGCCAACCGCATGATGCCGTCCCGAAAAAATAATGGAGACTGATTACTGCGTGAGCATGACGCTGACCTTGATGCGTGAGAGAGAGCAAGGGCAATTTCAAGATTAACCAAAAGCCCTAGCGGCGAGTTTCGTATGTATGGTATTCTTCAGATTTTTATTGTGACAGCAGCTAAGGATTCCAAAATACGAGTATGCAGTATCGATCTTTCCGTCCTTCACGTCAACTTCACGTTGTCGCCGTCAGACCAACGCGACCTTTTTCATCCATTTACGGATATCGAACTAACTGGCTTGTGGTAAGGAATGGAACATACTAACCGTTTTCCGTAGAGGTAACAGGTCACACAGTCACGTAGACTAGCCCGCAAAATATCGCGGGACACGCAAACGCTTGGCTTCGCTTCGCGTATAGTTTCTGAGAGCGATGACACCAATGCACTCATTTCGGATGAGACAGCAGGCCTCTCTCTACTCCACAGCAGACGAAGACGGGTTTGCGAGCATCGCATTTAGATTGTAGCTATCGCATTAAACGTCCCCATAATGGGGGGGAAATGTCACCACTGTCTCTGGCACTATAGTCGGTGACAGCCTAAGAATAAATATAGGCTCCGCCCACGAGGCCGCATTGTTCTTATTTTACAGCGAAAGCTGTTATGAGATCACAACAAGGGTCGTTTTTGCGCCGTAGTTGTCCGCCGCCGCCGCCACCGCCGGTGTCCGTAACCAATATCGCACGAAATAAGAAAAAAAAAACTAAATAAATAAAAAATCACCTATGACAGATCGGGAATCGAACCCGGGTCCTCTGCGTGGCAGCCCAGCACTCTACCACTGAGCTACGCCGCTGCTTGAAACTGCGGTGCAAACTGATCCTATGCAGGCTTCATGTCGGGTAAGAAATCGCGTTAACGTGTGTTGTAAAGCGTTTTAGAACAGTAAAGTAACAACGAGGCGTCACACAATACGAATTGCGTAACGAGTGGATCGTTCAATGCTCCAACCCATTACAAAATGGCATAATTCTTCATCGCCGTCAGCCACAGCATCAACAAAGTGCACATAATGTGTTACAAGTGTGTAGCGGGTACCGCGCTTTTCCGAAGAATGAAGAATATTGGTATAGTAGACGCTTCCCCACTACACAAAAATTATGATGATTTATGGTGTAGTGGGTACCATGTAAGTGCGCTTGTAGTAGTTGCCCCAAGAGTGTTTAAAAAAGGCTCTAGAAAGGCCGCCCTTCCAGCTTTCGCTGTGACTGTGCTGCGCGTTCCGCGCAGGCCTGGCGGTTTTTTTTTATTCTTAGCTTGTCACCACCTATAGTAACGCTTGTAACAAGTGCGCATTCATAACACTTCAAGGAGGCGTGACGTATATTAAAGGTAGCTGCTGGAACGGGCGACATTATAGGCTGACATTTTCTTTAAGTATCGCAATGCAGCAGTTCTGTTGCAGGTTCTCTTAGGAGTTTGTCCTGACTGGTACGCTTTTGCCTTGAGGAAATTCACAAGATTGGTATCACCAGGGATACGAAAACGCCTGCGTACAGACCTGAACACGTTGGCTGGTAGCGATAAGAACCTATATTTAATCAGCTGAGCTTCGCGGAGAATGGGTGGCCGAGAATATTTTCTTGGCGAAGCAATGTTCATCACGGTAGACCGAAGCTCGTAAACGAATATTCAGCTGGTTGTTGCGCAGCGGTATGCCGTATCATTCCGTTGTTTTTGCACATTCCCTTCAGCAGGAAAATCGCACAACCACGAAGCCATTGCGAGCGACCCGACAATTCATTAAAACACCATGTGTCATTTCGTCTAATATACCTGATCTTCGCTTCTGCGTGGACGTTCTTTTTTCCTCATGCGAACAAAACGTGACAGCTACATTCCCGCCTAACAAAAGAAAAACAGAAAAAGCAAAGGAAGAAACAATGACCAAATACGCATCATACAGTCTACAGGCCCCTAAATTGCGAGCACGTGCGGAGATCGAACACCAGCCTATGCATGTCTTAATGGTCACGATGATGTTCGAACCTGTCGACACAGTCGTGGCCGACGCCACGTTAGCAGTGAGACACATCCATGGAGGGGCTGGGATGGACGGCCTTGCTAGCAGGCGGTCGCCGCAGAACGGTAGCAAATGAGCTTCAAGTCACGCATTTTTTGTCGTTATGCTCCCTGCAGCCGGTTTCCATTCCAGGAATCCATCCATGGAGGTGTCTGGCATGGACGAACAGTGTTTCCAGAGTGAGATAAAAAAAAAAAAAAAACAGTCTAGCGAGACGATTGCGGTTGATTCTCACGATGCGAAGGGCCCGTTGATTCACACACTTCTTCCGCTAAGCGCGAACGTGCTAGGAGTGTTTCGCTTGACCATTCGCTTCACGTACACATTCTTCATCCTTATTAGCATGGTGATCTTCATTTCTTTCGTCGACATTCTGTGAGTGTGAGAGGTAACGAGATCTGCCCTATTTGTCGAAAGAGAGATACTATGATCCTGTCATTTTGCACATGAGGAACGCTTCCGCTGAAATGCGACCGAACTAGATCGATCCACCGGCTACTTGATGAAAGCACGTCTCTATCAAGCGGCCGTGGTCGAAGGCAGGTGGTTGAATTGGCCTGGTATTATTTGGTCCCGTTACATTCTGGCTCTCAGCCTCTCAAAAAGATGGTTGCTCCTCGCCGAACGCAAAATACGTTTCTTCGGACATTGCAATAGATCTGCGCCTCCATAGCTAGAACATACTAATTGAAGTATTTATTTTAATTGATAACGGTATTTGTCGTAAGACCGGGCGCAGCAAAAAAAGGAAACATCCGATAACCGCATGCAGCTCTGAATTATTCGGATAAACTGCAGCAATCAGTTCGCGTATTTGATGTCCTGTTATCCAATAGGTGTGAGTCATCTGGAACACTGGGCTTTCGTTGAGCTCTCCTGAGCGTCTTGTCGGTAATATCCTGGATACCAGGGCACACCGTGGTTCATTTTGCACCAGTAATATTCACACGGTCCGTTATTTGGGTCCGTGGGGGGAAGGAAAGAACTTGCTTCCTCCTTGTTTGGGTCACGCTCGTAGTTCCGCCAGGCGTTGCGCGTGTGACGATGCACGTAGACACTGAGTTCATTACTGCGCAATACAGGCAAAATAAAAAAGAAAAAAAATGCAACGCCCTCATCACGTGTCTATCTTAGTGGACCTCTAGGCGGCGTCCTTGAGAGAGCGCTGTATCGGTGATAATATGAAAGAGGTGTCCGAAGTTGTGTGTGTGTGTGGGGGGGGGGGGGGGGGGGGTGCATTCGTGGATCTGGCGCTCACCCAACAGCGGTCTCGCGATATGCGAACGTCGCGGCGGCCGTTGAGTCAGTCCGTGGCGTGAGGAAGGGGCATGTGGCGATCAATCGCACGGCGGCAAATGCCGGGAGGAAACGCACGCGTTCCGCCGGCACTTCCTCAATCGTCGCCGCGTACAAGAAATTCTCGATCAGCGAGCGGACCAACGGAGAAGCCGCGTTCTTTCCTCCTCTTCTTGTTTTTCACCTTCAAGGCAGCGCGCGCTATGCGCCAAGCCTTCCTCGCACGTAGTTATGGTACACATGCGCCGGCGGACCGTAGGAGATTCGACGAAAATAAAATTAAAGGACAAATCGCCCTCCGCCCCCCTGGGGGGTCTCCTGTTCACACGGATGCGCTGTAGCTCCTGTGCCGCGCGGGCATGCAACCGCGGCAACGCGTACGCGTGTGGTGCCCCCCGGTCACGTTTTCGAGGTCTCGATAGCGCTAACGAGGAACCCACGTGTGTGGAGACACGATACGTACGCACGGCACCGACGTTTTGTTTCGCGGCCGCCCTTGCAAGTGGCGTAAAGAAGGTAACCCCTTGGTTTCCCTGACTGAAGCCTCGAAAAACAACCAACGCACGGATAGTCGGACGCTCATAATATTCAGCTGCACGAAGGGCGCATTCGAAATCAATTAGCCACGGTGGATGACGATAGTGTACGAGGAAGGAAACGCTGCCACGTATTTCCTGCGTCATAAACATTTCGAAGTTACCTGAGGCGCGGGGGTGGGGGGGGGGGATGTAAGCGTGGTAATCATGGAGACACGTGCACGCGCAGTATATCAACTGGCACAGAGGTTTCGTCAAATTATGTTTTATACCGTTTTTGCAATAATGCACACAAAGAGACTTGCCATTTCGTCATTGTACGTACACGGGTTATAGGGGACTCGGCGGAAAATCTCCCGCTTACACGGTATCACCACGTTAGGTGTTTATGCAAGCCTTGGGTACCTTGATTACTCAGTACTTTCTAGACGGTATGGCGCCTGCCTACGGCACTCACAGGAATAACTTGAACTCATAAAATGGGTAAACCAAAGCGCGGCGGTAGGCTCTGCACCATCCTTATGGGAACGTGCCAGATGCAGGAGGTCAAAAAAAAAAAATTGAAAGTGCTCGATGGTTTGCGTCCGCAAATACACCAGCCTTATTTTGAACAAGAAAAAAAAAACGAATCAACTACATTTTTCTTTCTTTTCATATCGCGCGTTCACTTGCATACGACATAGCGTTCGCAACGCCTTACCCCCCAAATGTATAATAGCCTTTTTTTTTTTTCATCTAGGGCGAAACATGAAATAAATAAAATAGAGGGAGGAGGCATCTCCGCGGAGGCTATTGTAGCGTTTGCTTTAATACAGCCTGCAGAAAATTCAAACGTGAAACGCTAGAAGAGTCAGCAAGTGTTGTTTGTTCCATCAATTGCATTAGGCTGCATTGCGCCTATAGCGCCTCTTCACTGAATAAATTTCGAAACTGCCCGCATACGACACCGAAAAGGGCACATGTTTGTATCCAACGTAGTTGCCCGAAGGAGCCCAAAGGCCCTCACTGCCTAGGTCAGAAATGATTGTAGTTGTCACCTTACAAAACACAGTGTATCTATGGACGCCGGATTGACTTCCCTGTTACCGTGGCTCTGATTCGGCCTGCCGTCAAGCGGCCACTATCTCAGAGTAGTGCAGCGCGGGAAAAAAAGACGGCCATGTATTACACATAGAAGTCACCTTTGACTATCACCAGCTGCGCAAACAACAAACAAAAAAAAAAAGGCAAATACGTAATCTCCGCGAAAGTGTCTGTACGCACGCAGCGCAAGCGGAACGAGGAAGACATAGCCAGTACACTTGGTGAGTGCGGCGCTGTTTGGCTGGAGAGCGTCAGGCGCGTCTGTAATCACCAACAACGCACGGTGTCAAGATGCGCTTTCTTCCCATTCTTCCTCTGTCGCTCATCGCATGAGAAATGAATGTGCTCGCGCTTTTAGGGTGCCGCCCACGAAAGGTAAACTCGCGCTGTCCTCTCGTCTTTGTCGTCATCGCAATGAAGGGCGTGCGCAGAGATATACGCAACTCGTGCTGTTGGCACAGGCACGCATGCGCACGCTGACACCTTGAGACCCCGGCCACGCGAAAGAAAAAAAAAAAAAAAGGGTGAAATTACTCGCTTAACTTTCTTTTTCTTTTTTTTTTTTTTGCGTGCTTACATGCGTGACATAAAAAGAATGGTACAAATGTCTCTACCGGACCCGTATTCGCAAAGACTTTTTATGCTAAAAATGTTCATAAGGTAATATTTCAGCAAATATTGATGCTCCACGTGTCATTATAGAAGCCGACCGGCCAAAAGCAAAACGCACTTAGAATAGAGGTTTTACGAATTGGGACCCTGGCCCCTAGTGCATTCCACAATCACCTGCCTGTTTTGTTTTTTTTTTTTCTTTTTTAATATTTTTAGAAATAAAAATAAAAGAACATGAAAAGGAGGATACTAGCGAAAAGAAAATGCATAATGGGGATTTAGGACGAACACGTGGGGATTAAGGACGGAACCTCTACTTCCGGGGTTTTACAAAGCCAGGTGGTGAGTACGCGACGAGGATGTTGGAGGCGGTGTTGTCGAGAGAAATCTTTCGCTCGAAGGCCACTGAACACGTGAACCGTGTGCCGCGGACGCACTTTCCGGATTATTCGAACGAGCTTTACTGTAGCCTCGACTCATATTTTAGAGCCCTATAGACCAACTTCTCGCATTGCGAAAGTCCAACGATACTCGAAATTCTGCGGCGGTGTATTTCCTCGGTCGACGACAGCAGAGACAGATCTTCGCCCTGCCGTTTCAAATGAAAACTTCGTGACGGCGCCGCTACCACCTGTAACTTGAGAGGTACAGAGCCGTCAAAAGTTCCCAGGCCATGCTAGTATAGAAGTACCCGGGATAGTGGCCAGGGAACTTTTGATGGACCATGTATTTCACGCCAATAACGGGGCAATTACAGTGGAGACTATTCACCCGATAGATTTACAGTAGCGTTAGCAGCGCTGACCAGCGTAGCTCACAGCCCGGGCAAGGTCAGTTCTTCGTCTACTTTTTAGTCCGGCGCCCGCGCGCATCATCCAGGAATAAATTACAATGTGTATGTATCATCACCACAATTCCGAGAACCCTCTGCAATGTGATCTCGGAAAGTGCGATTTCTGTCATTTTTTTTTTTCAGTTACAGAAGTAGATTTACAATATCAAAGCAAAATTTCTGAGTCGCTTATTGCGCTCCAGGCCGCGTGAAGAGATGAGAGGGAAGTGAGAAAGTAAAAATTGCCCAAGTTTAGCTATGCGCAAGGTTGTTTCTATTTTTTGCTCATTTATTTTTTTCGCCCTAGCAGTTTAAATGTTTGCCTTCAGCGCGGTTACCAGACACGAGAAAAGTGTGTCTACTCATTTTATACAGCGCTTCACAGCTGCTTGACAGACCACAGTATAGTATCGGTCTTTCGGTGTGCGCCGTGCAATTTAGGCAACATACCACCACGAAGGAAAAAAAAAAGAAAGGCCACTCGGTGCCATTCGGTTCACTTATCCACACCGCTGTTTTTCGGCCTCTTAAAGTTACGCCTAACGTTTCCCGATCCATCGCACGTTGCGTAATCCCTAACACTTTCCCAAGCTTCTTCGATAGCCTCCAAGTTTCTGCACATGTTAATCTAGTAAGCACCGGTACAATGCAATCAGTGTAAGTAATCTTTACAAAGATAGCGATAAGCTCCCGCTCATGATTTCAAGATGCCTGCCACCCCAATCAATTTTCATCAGTCTTTCCTCCTCATGATCAGGGTCTCCTGTGACTAATTGACATGGATAGACGTCCTGTATAGCACGTATTTGAAAGGCTGACTGACCGTCTATTTAATGTGGACGAAATGATCAGAAACATCTAAGAGATGGGTATAGAGGCTGTCTCTCCAATCACTCCCCTCTTTGAATTCTCCCCTTTCCAGTTGCGGTATCCAGCGCTCTCCTTTCTTGTCTACCTCAATCACCATCCCTCAGTGGTTTGCAGTTTAGTACGCAGTCCCGTGCACGTAGGATGATTTCTGCTTGCACAATGGTTGCGTACAGCGCGATTAGTTGTCACGAATACGTGGTCAACCTGCGCAGAGCCGGTGCTCACCTGTCCCTGATATCGTAAAAAAAGAAAGAAAGATGTCAAACCTCATCTGTCAATAATCATGACTGACTGTCAATAAAACTGCGACAAAGTTACACTGTTTTATTCTAAGGTGCTGGATATCACAGTGAAGGTTGCAGTTTTGATGCCTAATGCACTTTATTGTGATAGAAGGAAAAAAATATTGATAGATAAGTATGCAGCTAGATAAAAAAAAAACACCGAAATATTCGTAATTGCAGCAAACATCTATAGTTATCCCGCCGTTACCAAAGTTCCGTTTTCGCATTAACAGTATTAAACCGCCAGGCTTAGGTTACATATCTGAAATGTACCGCAATATGTTCCGTGATATGTTCCAGAAAATTAACGTGTCATAATTTTCTGGAACTATCACAAGAGCAAAACTATTCGTTCGCTGTATCCTTCTGACAGGACGCAGGACGTCGAACATTGCGTAACACATGCGTGGTAGTGCCGTCAGTAATGTGGCTGGCTGTAGAAGTACTCGACGCATTTAAGAGAAATGTAGCTCTACAAGGTTTCGTACTTACTTGAAGCTAAGTAACCGTGTTTCTTTTTTTCTTTTTTCTTGCCGCCATTCGACAGAACTATAACAAAAACAAGTCGCAAACATTGAGGCGTTACTTTTGCATTATCTAAGTTTAAAACCAGCCATGATGCTGAGTTTCATTCTGGCATCATGCCACGTGACATCCTATGCACACACACACACACAAAAAGTTGCCTGGTACACAAAACGGCAACTTCACATTATTGATGACTTGTCTAGTACTACCAGAGTCCTTCAAAGGAAGCCCTGAAGGACTCTGGTACTACTATTTATGGGCCCGTTAAATAATCCCAGGTGGTCAAAATTTACCAGTGTTCCGGCATCGTAGTGTTCACTCTTGAAGAATTTCAAAATTTAACATCAAATTTCAAATTTGATTTAATTAACACCTTTGGCATTCAGACTTGGAACGTTCCTCCTGGTGTCACACCCTGGTTTTCATTGAGGTTGTGTCAAACAAAGAGACGGGCCCTCAAAAAATTCCCTTCCTTCATTCATCCTTCGAGTCATTATTTGTTGTTCCGTGAATCGTGACACGAACCTTTGAACGGGCTCCGAGACGAGACGGAAGAAGGACGGGCAAGTGGGAACTGACCGGCGTACGTGACATACTGAGCAGACCGGCTGGGGAGGCGCTGGCTGGGGATGCTGTCCTTGGGGAACCGCTGCCAAACGCTGCTCGCTCGACCTTGCTCCGCGAGCTGGTTGGGGCGAGAAAAGCATGGGTGATGCCGAAGCCATTCGCTTCCGAGAAGATGAAAGGGGAGTGGGGGGGGGGGGGGGGGGGGGAAGCAAGCTTGTGCTTGTTTTTCCTTCGCAGGTGTTACAACGCGTGGTTCCAGTTTGGTCGGCCAACCTGACGTTCTGCCATGAGGGACCATGAATGACAACGTCGGTGGCTTCAAGACAAGCTAATACAAAACGAACGATCGCGTTAAATACGTTAAGTTTTATGAGAAGCGCTCTTGACCATAACAGCAGCAGAGCAGAATTACTGCGAAGGATAATATTTCAGTTTATCAAAAAAAAAAAAAAAAAGGCGGTGGGGTGGGGGGAGGGAGGAGGCTTAAAAAAAGGGGAGAATTCGTCAAATTAGGTCAAGCAGTGTTCATCAGTGCATTTTTGAGAGTAAAAAGCGCAGTTTTTATGATATCCTGGCTTGAACTGCCATCTGAGCCACACAAACTGAACACGCTTCCCGCTAAAGCAAAAGAATCCGCTCGTCCGCAAAATGTGTACGAGACTTGCAACAAAGAGGCGAAGGGGTGACAGGTGACGGCGACCCTTATTACAACAAGGTCAAGCGCTTACGTGCGCATGCCACCGGGCCCCCAAGAAGAAGAGTGGCTTACAATCCTTCCGACACGCGTTCCATTGGTGCTTACGGGCTTCGTGGCACTTTCATCCCGTCGTTTGAAGAATGGGAAAGGTGCGCCTACAGCAGTCCCACTTCATTGACCCCTCCCGAAACAAGGAGCGGGGAAAGCAAGGGCTTGCATTGAACAAACTCGCTAGACGTGTCGAGCCTCAGGAGTCTCTCTCAACCGCTCACTTTCTACTGTCAGCATGCTTCTTCGGGCTGCGAGGGCTTCATCTTGGAGTTTGGAAACGGAGAGGGCAAAATGAAGCGAAACCGAGGTAGAGGATTCTCACATTCTGACTGGTTCCTGGGACAGGGTGCGGTAACCTCTCTTGCTGAGCAACCTAGGCGTTTAGTTACTTTTCGAGCGGTGTCCCAGAGAAGACCAGAAGCATGGAGATCATAGAAGGCCGCTCGTACCTGGCGCTGCTTCAACTGGACAGCAAATGCGGCGGACTTTCTGCTCGAGTGAGATTCAATCTTTTGTTGAGATTTCTGCTGCAAAATACCGATGTTTTCCCCTTCGAGTTAATAAACTCGAAAGTGAAAACGTCGGCGTTGATACGAGTCGAGAGTAGTCATGATAATCTAACGAATGCAAATGTGATGACCAATACTTAGCACTTACATGGGGGGCTACAAACGCTTTCTTCTTTCATTTTTGCCTCACCTCTTTGGTCGACAATTTATGTACACAGGGCACTACTGCTTCTGCCTCCGTGATTGATCGCATATGTGCTTCGCAACAACGGTAACGTGCCCTTTGTGCCACGCGTTCGCAAATTACTACCTTGTTGACGCATATTGCCGCTGTTGTGTAAGCCGAGATCAGGTCAAATCCGTCTCCACCCGCCTATCCACATTCACCACTGGCGAGGTGTTTATAGTGCAAGATTTCGGGCCCCAATTCACGTTGACTTCCACTCCTCACGTGATGTAGAATCGGCACGTTGGTTGGGTATTTCGCCTGGAGCGTATATCGAACACGTGTCATATTCGCAACTTGTTGGCAGGGGGTATTTTTCGAACGAATTCACATATCACAGCCGAAACAACTGGCGATGTTGTCATACCATTGATGCAAGTACTTAAGTGTGACATTACTCTTGTGGTGCAGATCATCACGTCCCACAGCACCACTGTGCAAGAGCAGCAGGCGGTGCAAAAGGAGGCCGATAAAGCCGTACAGCCATCCTTCAAGACTGAGGTGGTCTGGCGGAATGTGGTCGTGTTCGCCCTGCTGCACTCCATGGCCCTCTACGGCTTCTATCTGGCCTTCACGAGAAAGGTCAAGTGGCAGACAGCCATTTTCTGTAAGTGCCTCTGCTGTTTTTGCCCACTGGGGACTCGCGGGCTGCCACTTTTTGAAGCTTACACCTGTGCGATCTGTGCGAAGTGTTGTACACATGCAAGTGGGGCAAAACGCAGGCGAAATTTGCTAGCCTTCGTTTCGCCTCAAATTCAATATCCACGGAGAAAGCTATGCCAATAATATATATAGCACAATAAACCGTTTAGACAAAGTATTTTATATGCTATATGAGGTTTACGAAAAAAAAGAAAAAAGTTCCTAGCCAAACTCTAACACGACTGCAATTGATTTTTTAGATGTTATTTATGTTTAATGCTACAATACAACAGAAGGGCTTGCATTTAGTCTTTTGACCACAAAACATATTGCATTTGTGTCTTATATGCGATGTATCAATATCTATTGATTAGAAAGTGAAGCTGAAGTTAAAATTCTACATTTCAAAGTGATTACTGCATTACAAATTATGCTTGTTTTTTAATTGCTGTTACCGAGCAGGCTCTGCAGAACAGACACTGCATTGAATAGAGTGTTTATTGTCCATTTTTTGTATTAATCAGTTTTGAATTTCGAGCTATACCCTTCTCTACGTTAGTCTTAATCGTAGCTTCCAGATACCTTTATAGCACTTCACACTCACGGATTGCCACATCTTGCAGCTTTCGTGTGGGGAATCTGCGCCGGGCTGGGTGTCACGGCCGGAGCGCACAGGCTCTGGTCTCACCGCTCGTACAAGGCGCGCTTCCCGCTGCGGGTGGTTCTTATGATCTTCAACTGCATGGCTTGCCAGGTGAGTCGCATACGTGAGCACAGATAGTGCGCCATGCGCACATCACCCACACCTCCCACACGCAGTGCAACGCAGCCATGCCGTTTCCGGCGGCAATTCTGATCTTCCCATTTTGCATCGAGCACTCACGCTTCACATTACGATATCGGAAAACACGCAACCAAGCAGAACACCACGTTGCAAATCAACTCTACGAAAGCGGCAAGGCACTGTGCTCGTGATCCGACGGCCACGGTTTCAGGAGCGCAGCGCCTGCCCTCACCGTTCGATGTGTAGGTTGGCATTGTCAAGTGCAACTTGGTGGTCATCCACGGCAGCTGCCACTGTCGCGTCATGATAGGTGGACTTGTATACTATCTTTGCAAGCGCTTTCAGCAGTCTGCGTTCTGAACAGCTGACCTTAACTGAACCTATGTGGACAGCTCTTGTACATATTATAGTAGATGGTATTGACAACAGTATGTCTAAATAATGCTTCCCCGTCTTTCTTTTTCCTCCCTTCCTTCTTATCCAACGACTATCAGATGGTCGCCAGTGTTCAACATCGATGACTTAATGGTGTTCTTGCTGTAGGCAGTTAGTTATACGCAGTGACCATCTTATCGCGACTACTTCTAGCGACCATTGTACTAATAGCCATCACGAAGTGCACACAAGCTGTAGCCTCACGAGACAAAAGAAAGCGCACTGGGCGCGCTCACGTGGGCGAGCGTTAGCGAAGACGTCGCGCGACCCAGTTATGTGGGTGACGCGACGCACGTTGACTTTGTAACACTGACGCAAGCGCCATTGAGGTCGACAGAACGAGCGCTCAGACGCCCACCACGCTGCGGTTCGCGCGTATTTGCGCGGGGAGTCCGCGGTGAACCCCGGTGACCAAGAGTCACGGCGCGTAGACGGGGACCACCCGAATTCCTTACACCGCTGCCGCTTACTCGAAGGAGCCTCCGGTTGGGTGTATCGAATCAAGTGGATCGGGCCGGTCAACTCGAAGCGCCGGGGGGTCTTCATTAGGGGACGAGCTGCCGTCGTAAATAGCCACCCGCTGAGTGTTAATCGTGTGGTGCCGCTTAGCCGAACTTGCTAGAGAAGGAGAGGGGAGACGTTACGCTCGCGATGAGGAGTCCGCTGCTACCTTATAGTCTCGCTCTATATGGCACAAAAGTTCAGCCGACAAAAGCGGGCCCTCTTTAGTTGCACAAGTATACTCGTCGAATGTGTGTTAAGGACGCCGCCTGGCCGAGTTTGTTATCTGAATCCAGCGCGATTATCCATTACATCTGCGCTTGTCAGAGATTACCACACCCCCGGGCTGCTCGCTTCTTTAAAAACAGCCGTCTCTTCTCGAAACGATCTCAAAAAGAACATTAAAGCACCGCATCTCCACACGTGTTCTACATCGACACGCTTAAGAAATGCGGTACAAGAACTCGTGCGCTCTGATGCATTTACCGCCGTTTTTGTTTAAATGCCGACCCGCCATCATTAGCCGCGCTCGCAGCCTGACACTATCAAGCTCCGATTCTACGCCCGCCTTCTGCAACATGGCCGACACACATAAGACGTAATTGGACAGTTCCGACGACAGTATTAAAACTTCCCGTTTGGCCAAGAACGGCGGAAATAGAACAAACACCACTCTTTTCGAAGCTCAGGGCTTCTACTATGTTTTCCTTGCCCATGATACATGTAATCCTTTCATAGCGTTGGCTGCGTGTGTACAGGCTCCGTCAGTTGCGCGTCTACGCTTAATATTGCGCTCGGTGGAGGCCTTGATCACCGAATGAAATGACCGACTGCATTCCCGTGGAAACGACTATTACCTTTCGCTACCCTAAGGACGCGGAATATTTTCTATACCTTTTCGCGGGAGGCGACAACTGTGATAACTATCCGCCTACATAGATGACGACCGTTATCAGCTGTACTCATCCTCCCCCTTCAAACTCCACGTAATCGGTTCCGTGAAGGAGGGCGCACCCTTCTTTCATTTGTAGCACAGCATGTTTGAGAGGGTTGGCGAAATCGGCAAAGAGCAGCTCCGAACCGCTATTTCGCCCCGGGAAATGAACGCAGTAACATTAACAAGAAAGCGGGTAGTGTGGTGGGGTTCTGTGTCAACTTGTAGCTACAGGCGACGACCGCACCCTCAGTACTGAGCCTATACATTGGGGCGCGATCTCCCCGTTGCGAACATGACGGCAAAGTGGCCGTGTTCTTCCCTCACACAAGAAGAGCCAAAGCCCGCTGCGTGGAATGTAGGTCACCAGTGTGGCTGCTCTCACCCACCCCTCACCATTCCGACGTCCCACTCGCCCCAAGCGAGTGAATGACCCGAGTCGGCACTGACCTTGCGCCGGCGAGACTCTCTCACATTTTTTTTTATTCTCGCTCTCCGAGCAGTGTTGCTGATTGCGCAACATTGCCGCTGAGTCTCCGGGCGGCAATTGGGCGCTGAAATGTCGCGCCACTGCAAGTGGCCAGTGTGTTGCGACATGAAACTCTGGCGATAAGGGTCTGGACACGGTGCGTGTGCGGGTGGTTCTGCAAACGCGGGAATGATGCCTAGTAGGATAGATTTGCCTACACTTTCAGACAAACTATTTCGTTCCTTTGCTTTGAGATCATTCACGGTACTACGCTAGCCTCCGTAACTCCCCCCTGTCTGACTTTGTGTATCGTGTCAAGTATGGTTTGAAATATTGTACAGAGAGACATGTCATGGGCGCATATAAAACACCCCGAGGATGGAAAGCAAGGGGAGGTAAAATGGGCTGTCAGCATCGCTTGAATTACAGCGCACGTTCTCGTATTAGGAAGACACGTCCCAATTCGTCGATCGTCTTACCGTGCTTGTAACAGTAACTGGAAAGGCAACTTCGATTGACTGGACGGGACGAGTTTCTGAACTTATTTCGCCTATTAGGGGGACGTCAAACGTCATTATGGCGTAGTAGTTGTACACTTCATTCGATTAAATGACCCGCTACTACAAACCCGACGACTGCCGGCCATTTTCACTATGACGGCGCTTGCGTGTACCACGTCTAGCTTAATGACCACCTCACAGCGCACGCCCGTATATCAAAATATTGATGTCACTATTGGGCGTGCGCAACATATAGACTTCGTTGGCTCTGCTCGCTACAAGATCGTTTGCTGGTCACAGGAGCTGCGCTCGTCTTGTGCGCCCTCACACTTCAAGATCCTCACGACACTGCCACCTTAACTCAGCACGGGCAAATGCAGCCTCGAATGGGAATTTGTCCGCAAAACAACACTGGCGGTGACAATTCTCTGAATGATCGAGAAGAGTGTCCCTTTAGCGCTATCATAGTTACGGCAATTATTATATACAAGTAGGAGATACCGTAAGTGGGGCGTGTCTACGACGAAAGTGGCGCGTCCAAAGTGAGCGGCTGGGTCCTCGAGGCAGGTTTCAGGTGTACGCGTGGGTGTTGTTCAGTGGATGATGTTCGTGACGAAACGATGACAGAAGAAATGATTCACGTCAGCATTCGGCCTGTGTCGCTGAACATTTGGGCGATTGCAATGACCTGTTCAGTGATGGCGACCTAATGAAAACCCTTTGAGCAGGCGCTGAAAATCCGCAACGATGGTGTAAGAAAGAGTCGCAGGACTAGCGAAGTCGGCAAAGAGGAAGAAACGTTGATGAGCGTGGCAGCATTTGCGCTCACGAGACAACGTAACGACCGTGATGCCTGTGTGCGGTGTCGAATGTAAGCCTTGTCTCACACACGGGAAATGCAGTACAGTAGGAACAACAGTACTGTTGCTGCCGCAAGCCCGTTCTGACGTGCTCAGTCCTATGAGATTATTCTACAGCTAACTAAAGCTTGTAGGCGCGATGTGAGACTGTCGCACTTGTTTAACACACGTACAAGATCACAATTCTCCTTGCACGTGTTGGCGCATGATTGATCAGCCTACTTGCACTGACGAAAAAGCTTGAGGCCAATAAGTATTTCCTCAGTATATTTGTACTTCGTATGCCTTGTACAATCCGAGCCAGATGGTTGCAAAGGTGCCACAGGTAGAATAAACGTTGTTTTTCAGATCAGGCTTTTTACACCTGGTACTATCTTCGGTTGATAGCCAAGCCCTGTTCACCTGAACAAAAGATGGCGGTACAGTTCACTTTGCATGGTCAGGAATATAAGGTTTATCCTACATACGCGCAAATGACAGACCGTGTGTGCCTGTTGCGTAACAATGAATTTTATAAATAAATTGTTAATTTTGCTGCCAATTTTCGCAAAGAAGTTGCGCTCCCCATGACATCGATCACGGCATGAAAAAAAAAACACAAATAAGTTAGATTATGCAGAAGAACAGAAAAACGGACAAGTTGGAAACTATCCATTGTTTAGCAGTACACACAGTAATAAATACGACAGAATGACGACTAAACCAGTAGCATGTCCCCTCTTTCTGCCGTTTTCGTTACCTTGTGGGCCGCTAAACAATGGGCACATTAAGCAGCTTGTTTTGACTTATGCCTTTTAAATAACGCCGTATTCATGTCCTGATCGGTATCGTCCACAGTCGGTGCCCGCATCAACCCCACTCGACGACTCGTTTTGCCACACATCCGCTGGATAATCACGGACAGCTAGCTACTAGGCTCGATGTTTGCACCCTGTCAATCACTTATTCTTTTCTTTCTCTATTTCCTTTATTTTCTCCTTGTTTCATTTTATTCTTTCTTTCTTTATTTTTTTATTCGTTACTTCTTTTTTTATTTTCCTTATTACCTTGCCTTGTACAGGGCAGCCGCTGCAGTGTTAAGTGTCATAAGGTGTCATCACTTATCACGAGCAGCTTAGTTAGCGAAGAAAGCTGAAACAGATTTTTGGCTTCACAGCACCTCTCTCAAGGAACGTGCATCTGGGCACGTACTTTCGGTAGCAACTTGCCGAAGGATTGTCACAGAGTTCTGGGACTTCTTGAGGTTAATATGCCGTACGCTGTGAGAAACAATCACAGGAGGGTGCTGTACATTTCCTTCGTCTCGCTTCTTAAGAGATCGCTTCTTTTTATTGCAACTTTTTCCTCGTGAGAGTCAGCCGCGCTATCGCCTCAGGGTTCACGTTACCGAGCGCGCGTGGCCGTTGTCCTTCGCAGTGTTCTCACGGCCCCGTGTTCTTCCCTGACCTTGGGAAGCTAAAGCCGGGAGTGGTGAGGCACTACTCCATTACACTGATCCGTGCATTCACGACGGCTGAACGCACGCGAAAAAATGTCATGCCTTTCGTTTTCTTCTCGGCAGTAAACAGCAGTAACACTTTCGCACACGCCAAGACAAGGAGTAAGTGGTCAAAAGTTATCAAGTGGTCAGACATACGCACTGCAGAAATCGTACACGCTGGAACAAATGTTCGAATTTCGACATCGTGACAAACAAACGAAGAAAGAAAAAAAGGGCACTCAGAAACCATGCGCGAGGCATATCCCGTATAGATATCTGTTGTTTGTCGCTTGTCTTTCATACAGCTTTAGTGTACATGGTTTGCGGGCTAGTGTATACCATTGCCCGTGCATGCTGCAGCTCGGATGCTTTTTTTTTCCCTTTATCACTCCCTTCACATGTTGAGTAGCGAATTGACCTCACTGCCATTCTTTCATCGCGCACACATACTCTCTCCAGCTCTATTTAATTGTCGCACTAGATGAGAAAACGTTTTGAGCCATAGAAAGTTCTCGCAGCTCACGCTCGTGAAGTGATGCTGACTCGTGAAGCTATCTAGATTGTGGCGATTAGGTAGACACTACCCGATGGTAAGGTGAAAGGTAGCCGCGGCCTTAATATTCAGGTGTGGTTTGCTTCCGAGGACAACCAATTACTGTATAAGAGGGAGCGATCAGTTGCGCCATCGAGAGGGTTTTCGCGGTAGCGCAACTAACACTCGCAGGACCAGAACAAGAAGAACAACAGAGCACTCCGACATGCTCCGATTTTTTTCGCACTCGGATGTTTTCCTCTTTCGTGCTCCTTTTCTTTGACGCTCTCACGGGTGGCGAAGGGCTGATGCCGAAAGCCGGACTTTCTCTGCATCCTCGTGCAGCGTGTTTGCTGGCGACAAGAAGAGACGCGAATGTGTCGGGTTTTCCTACGCGTGCTTAGTCTGTTTTCATAGAAGTTTCCGCGAAGCGCTCTTACGACTTCAGTCGAGCGCAGAGAGCATAAGACATCAAGAAGAGAGTGAGAGGCACACTATTCAGCTATAAAAAAAAAAATCACGTGTTCCGACGGACTAATGGAACCATGAGCTTCTGTGCAGGGTCTATCACGTTGCGAGAGTCAAATCGCGAAGTGCTGTAAAGAAGTTCCTCGAGCGTTAAGGGAAAACAAAATTGTGGAGTGGGTGACGCAGAGAACCTACGAAAGCCTGAATTGCGCGTAACCACGAAAAAAAAATAAAAATAAATAGCGCCACGTTTGCGACACGTTAGCCAAGACTAGATTATGTGTTCTTCCATGGCGCTTGAAAAGCTAGAACTCGCTCCTTCTGTTCTAGCACGTGAAACTCATTTGTCGACGAACAGGTGATTTTTTCGCCCCAGAGGAATGCTCTTCGTCTACGTGGAGAAACAGCCTAAATAACACACACTCAACGTGTTAATACTTTAATGGACATTTTAAGGGTGTTGGCTAACATACCCAGGTTTAAGGGGTAAGACCGAATCGTAGGTAAGAAGAAATGTCATTTTCTTGTTTAACGACTTATCATTCCAAGCAAAATCGATAACACCTGCCAGTAGGCTACGAAAAAGTGCTATAAATAAATTTTCGATCTCGTGTACAGCATGTACGCCAGGTGGACAGGTTCGCTACAAACTTCTCGGCGACGCCATTCCCTTCCGCGCGGGTAGTTAAGCTCGCTATCGAATCTAATAAGATTTGCGCGAAGATGCGATCCATAGGACAACAGAGCACCCTTAAGGGTGTAAATATTTTTCGAGTCTTTCTGGCGGGATTGGTGTTTAGTACCTGTATTCTCGGCAGTGCAAAAGTGGTGCTGCTGACCGAAAATCAAACAGCCCTTACTTCATTGACGAAGGTGAAAGAGCTGGCAGAATTACACGAATTCATAGCTCGGCAGTCGCAGGTGGTTGTACTAGTTAGCTTCCATTCATGCAGAATGGAAATGTCATCCCCCCAACGACACCAGCAACTTCTTTTGTGGTGGAGCTGCTATGGTCAGCCCTTTAAGTTTAACAGCTATTTCACGTGCACAAAAAAACAGAAAGGTGCATGTTGCTGTTGTTGCTACTAAAATTACTAAGTACACCATGTCAAAGGGCTGGAAGCAATGCTCCATTGCTCCCAGCCCTCTGACAGGGTGTACTTTCAACCCTTTAACAATGTGACAAGGAGTCAGAGGGCTCAAAGCATAGCCCCTTGTTTCCTGCAGTCTGCGCCTAAAGCTGAGTGACTCTGAGCTCCTCAACATGTGACCACCGAGTCAAACACACCCGTTTATATTTGGTGTTCTTGTTTCGTTTTTAGAACGACCTGTACGAGTGGACACGTGACCACCGGGTGCACCACAAGTTCTCGGAGAGCGATGCCGACCCTCACAACGTGAACCGGGGCTTCTTTTTCGCGCACGTGGGCTGGCTCATGTGCAAGAAGCACCCGGACGTGATGCGCAAGGGCAAGGCCGTGGACTGCTCGGACCTGCTCAAGGACCCCGTCATTAGGTTCCAAAAGGCGTACGTATGCACCTTGAGTCGTTGCTTTTTCGCAAACAGACAAGTGTCATTACTATTAAACTCGAATAACAGCGTTGACGTGTCGCAAGCGGCGTCAACAAAAACAGGAAACAGTGTAAAGAGAAAACGGGCGCCTGATGCGCTCGTACGACACGGCTCCGCGACGCGTAAAAGTGCGGTACGACATTAGCGCTGAATGCACAATGTGATCGTAAAAACAGACCACAGGCGAGAGGTCCAATGAGTTCGGACGTGAATGTTGCATAGTACGAAGTCTACTTCGTACGCTGATTAGGTGTTCATGTAACTTGTTTCCATCACTCTTGCTTCACGTACTAGATCAAACGTCTAATAAGTCACTGGTGATATTACTTGGTACCCCATATATGTGATAACAACTGAGCTAATTGGTATGCGTTCATCTTTTATGTGGTGCAATGATAACATATGCGAGGACGAAAATTAAGGAATACACAGGACAAGCGCATGTCCAGTGTATTTCTTAATATTGTCCTGGTATATGTTAGCGTTGCACCAATTACAATATGAATGTAGGTGGTGTACGCCTTCCGTGGCGCTTTCAAAAAGCCCGTCACATATTTTCTATACGTTTGCTTTAAGGCAACTGCGTAGGGTATAATTGAATTTAACTCCCTTAGAAGTTGGAAGGCAAGGATCTGGGAGTTCTGGGAGTTATATTCCTGCTTCCACCTATGTGTACCGTATTCAGACACTTGAGCATTTCGTTTCGCGGTGGTATGATCGCATATGGATGAAATGCTCTTTTGGAGGACTCTATAGCATAGAACATACAATGGGAAAATTGGCGACAGTATCGTCACCAAAGCTAGCAGCATTTGGTGGTCTTCCATGTAGTAAAATCAGACATCCAGACAACAGCAAATGAGGCGTATGAAACAAACATTCAAAACGTATTCAAAACATTCAAACATTCAAAACAAACGTATGAAACAAAATATTCAGCGCATTTTCCTGTCATTCTTGCAAACAGACACTTGCCACGATCTTGCGAGATGCGCGTGATGGAACAGTTCTGACCTCCAAGTGAGCTTTGACAGCATGTGCACACTCGCGTGGTCCGCTGTAACAGTGCTGGTTTGTCGGATGCTTTGCCGGGATGTACCCCCTTACAGTTATTCTGTACTATGAACACTGACCTCTCTTAAAGCACCGTACAATGGTCTAACGAGACCACGATATACAGACCGTGTTTACTAAATGTAACTTAGAAATCATGTTTGTTTAAGTAGGTTCTTCAAAAATGTGCCCCGCGCACTTGTACAATGTACTTACTACGCTTAACGCACCACCTATGCAAGCTTGATGCCGTAATCACTTGCGGCCTTAGGAGAACGACAAGGACGGCGAAGCACTAGGCGCATTTCAAGATATAGGGGCAAACAGACAGTTTATAACATTTAAAACGGTAGGAAAATTCATAACCACACGCTTACTAAATACACGCAAATATAGCGTTGCTACGGCGGAGCGATCGCTTACACTGAACCCAAAAATAATACCATAGTTACACGGGCACGCTAACCTCAATTACGATGTATAACTCGTTTAACAGTCCTGAGTGAACTGCCATCTGCAAATGGCACATGTTACACGGGAAAAAGGACCTTAGTTACGGTAGTGAAGCAGGTCACGCGGCACACAGCTCCGCAGATGAAAATATGATTCAGCGGCTTTTTATAAGTGTAATGGCGATTAAACTGTACTTTCTTCAAAGTAAGTCCCTAGCCTCTGCAGTTCCCGAGCATATTGGTTCAAGTGCAAACACGCCTTTGGGAATACGTTTCGGCCCTCGTTGGAGCCGCGCTACCTTAGACCACCATTTTGTTAGCTTCCTTAACTGGATGCCGCCATTGTATGGCAGCTTTCTTAAATAGATGCTGCCATTTTGAAACATCTGTTCGGAGCGACCATGATTAGCAGAATAACCGCAGTCAGGTTTTCCGTCTAACCGGATGTAAGTTCGGCTGGCGGGAACTGAGGGTACATCGTAACTGAGGTCAGTGCACCCATGTAACTACAGGATACAATATTGCTTGAAGAAACAACACCGCCACGTCATATTCAAGCTTTGCTTCACATCTAGCTGTGTATTTTTTAGCCTTGGGATTATGATCTACGCAAGGCCTTGTAGTACTCGTGACCTTATTGGCCCAGGTTATGTCGAACTTAGTGGCTCTGGAAGTTTGCGTCGGCCGAAAATTTTTGAGTGGCTGAATATGCATCTGTATAGGGAACATAGATGGATTAACTTCAAAACGTCGACGTCACCACGACTACCTTTTAAGTCAGTTTTCGCACAGTTTCGTTTATTAATCACTGCTTCTCTCTTTCTCCTCCCAACAGCTACTACGTACCGCTGACTACTTTCTTCTGCTTCTACCTGTCGACCGTGCTGCCGCACCACCTGTTCGGCGAGACCTACTGGGTGAGCTTCTTCGTCGCCACCATGCTGCGCTACGTGATCTCGCTGAACTTCACCTGGCTGGTGAACAGCGCGGCCCACCTCTGGGGCAACCGACCCTACGACAAGAACATTTCGCCAGCCGAGAACCGCTTCGTCTCGTGGGCTGCCATTGGCGAAGGCTTCCACAACTACCACCACACGTTCCCCTGGGACTACTCGACCAGCGAGCTGGGATGGAAGCTCAACTTCACCACGTTCTTCATCGACACCATGGCCAAGCTCGGACTTGCCTACGACCTCAAGACGGTGCCCAAGGACGTGGTCGAGAAGAGGAAAGCCCGGACGGGCGACCACAGCTACGACCACATGAATGGGCACAAGCACCACCACTGACGACGAGCCGATGTGCGCTTGGTCAGCCGGCCGAGCCCGCGTGAAAACGTTTGCGCGTTTGCCACGTTGATACGCGGGTTGCCATGATATACTGTTCTCGCATCGCGGTAGCTGCTTTTTTTTTTTTTTCTCCCCGGCTGGTACTGCAACCCTGTTCGTCGACACAGAGCATCATCGCTAGCGACAAGACCTATGCCTACTGGAGTGCCTACACACTCGTGAAGAGGAACATTCTGCACCGCTTATGATTTTTTTTTTTGCATTTATTTCCGTTGTTTTTATCCCTTAGTTTATAGCGATGAACAGTGATGGCTTAGCTGCATGCTGTCTTCTATGCATGAATCAGATGTGCTGTGATTATGTGGTCGGTGTTATTAAATCGGCCTGAACTGGAGTCAGAGTGGCACTTGTATCATGTCCACAAGACGGTAGCATTAAAAGGTTTCTGGGAGGAGCGAGCTATTTATACAAACGAAAGGACGGGCGGACGCAATTTCTGAAAGTCAAAGGGGGGAAAAACAAGACTGAAACCAGTGACGCTTCTGTTTTCTGAACTGATAACAAGTTACGACAGCATTTAGAGAAAGGGTTGCATAGGTATTCCTTCTTTGATGGAATGGTTATCTTGCAGGATCAAAAACGTCCAACATTGATACTACAGATCGCATCGAGCACCGTGCAATACGTTTGAGAAGCACTACACCGTGATAACTCAGCATAGAAGACAGCGTGCTTAGGCAAATTATTTTTACTGGTCTGTGCATTTGTGTGCGTGCTTATTTTAACGTCGAGTAGTGCTTGCGCCGATCTCGAAGGGTGTGCAACTGTTCATTCTTGCTCAAAGCTTCACCAACGAGTGAAGAGGCATCATAAGTGTCCTCAATCTCGCCTTTCTTAAGATAAAGCCTCACATATAGACACACACACGCGCGCGCACGTGCACGCGCACACACGCACGCACGCACGCACACAAGCAGACACACATTTCAGATGGAAATATATATCTGAACGCCATGTACCGTATTACGTCCTTGTTTACGAATGCTAGAAACTCGAGGTGCAAATTACTCTGGCTACAAACTCCTCTAGCTGTGTTTTTTCTCGCTTTGTCTTTTGGCGCATTACTCCGCTCACTCCTATCGCCAAGCTGACCACATTACGTACAGCGTGACGTATATCTGCTTTTCCTCTAGTTGCGTCAATAGGCAAACCAGGACATCGAACGGGTAACAATGCGTCCGCAACGGTTAAACCCCTCCCAAATTGCAAGGCAAGTGTCTTCTTCTGGCCGCAGAATGAGAACGATTGCGCTTAGATTAGCGTTTCTAGCTATCAGTTCGCGCTCTCTCATTTTTTCTGTTGTTTACGCTTTGTTGTTTGCCATGTTAGCAGCTCTAGTTATGTTCTCCTTTATTCTTCCGCTCGCCCAGCCTGGCGTTTGTTATTTTCAGCGTTTCCCTCTTATTCTTTGGCAATGTTTTCTGGAAATGTGCGCAGCACTATCGCGTGTTGTAAATACAGTTGATGCGTGATTTACTGAACCAAGATCATATGTTTGTACATACCGAAAGTGTATAAGAGCGGAGAAATAGTTTGAATTTTTGACTGTGCCTTGACGGACTTGAATGTGTAAAGCTTGACAGGGCGCTGAGCTGCTCACGTAAAGCCGAAGTCTGAATAAAGAAATAACATTCAGTCGTGTGTCGTTTCTTTGGCCTTCGCTGATGCGACGAACCTCGAACAACCGTAGCTGGAAGTTGATCGAGATTTGTCGCTCTATACGGCCGTACAACATTTACGCATGCATTCACACGTGTTTAGTACAATGTGCGAGTACTTGGGGTACATTATATTGTGGCATGGAGACCTGTGACGAGACAGATGCACGTGACAAGCGGAAATTGAACGAGAACTTAAACAAGTATACTCTATATCTCCGCTGTTGTTGACGCTTTACGCTGGCAGACTAGAAGTGGTTTGGTTGAGTGGGTTCATACTTGATTAAAACGCAACGCGGCCGACACGCGGCAACGAGACGTGGAAAACGCTAGAGATATGTTTCCGCGTCTTTTTACTGCGCCTTAGTGGCGATGCGTTGAAAAAAATAAATTAATGAAGGTAACAAAATACTATCGCAAATATTCAGATCTTTTCGATTTCATTCATTATTTGTCACCTTTACACAAGCAGCCAAAAGCTGGTGCAACAAGGAAACCAGGCTAATGTACCAGATACATAATGCTACTAGAAAACTATGACATGCTCAGACGATGATTGTGGGGTAATGAGGGACCATGGCCAACCAATATATACGCTTGTAGGGGTGCATAGGCAAACACTTATACCCGTGCAAGTGCTGTTAGCCTCGCGTTTCTGAACGAATTTTTCTCTATATATTTTGTTTGTTTGTTTGTTTGTTTGTTTGCGTGGTAGCCACACGTCGAAATTTGATGCAATTCGGTCTGGTTATATTGATAACAGCGACTTATGAAGTCAGCAATTGTAAGATAAAAAAAAACATTCATTTTTACAACTAATTGCGCTCAGCGCTAGCAAAATATAGATGTAAGCGTACTACGGTGTCATAAGGTTGGCTTCGTTGCTGCTTTTTAGGATGTTGCAAAATACATTAGCAACTTCGGCCACTGAGTGTTGAATCCGAAGCCCAGAGGGAACATGGTTTCAATATGTTCCAATATGTTCAAGAACTGTCCCTACCTGGCCTAGATTTCAATTGTTCTGAAGGAACATGGTGTCTGTCACTATAATAATAATATATGGGGTCCTACGTCCCAAAACCACGATATGATTATGAGACGCCGTGGTGGAGGGCTACGGAAATTTTGGCCATCTGATGTTCTTTAAAGAGACCCTGAAATGGTTTTGACGATTTTGTGCAAACACATTGGGCCGGTAGACCAAGTCCTAAGGGTCATTTACAGAGTGCGTAAACTGTGTAATTTATTACAACGCTTTAAAGCTGCTAATCGCTGCCGATCACTGCGGCTCAGCCAAACACGTTTTCAACCGCCCATTCACAGTACTGCAGCCACTGTAAGCGCGACGTCACCCAGGCTGCTGATCTGATTGGGAGTGGAGTGCGCGGAAGCAAGATCGGCGCGGGGTGGCGGCACCTGTCTGAGCAGATATTAACCACACCGCGATCTTCGTCTCCGTTGCCAGACGGCGTTCGTGCTGCCGGGCGCACTGGGCTATGGTCTCCGAGATTGCGCGCAACCTGTCGGCGTGCAATCTCGGAGGTCATGACTGGGCGAAGCTCAAATCGTCGAGTGCGCTCACGAGAGCTCTGCGATCGCCAGCGATGACAGCGTGTCTCATGAGTTGAGGAGGCAAGGCAGGGGTGAGAAGGAGGGTATGATATAATTGTCCGTAGCGGCCTTGGTACACGGCGTGTCGCTAAATTTGTGGTGCGAATTGTTTGATGACGCTCTAGCCTAAACGTTGACAAAACTTTAAAAAATACCGTTTTAGGGTCCCTTTAACGTGCACTGACATCGCACAGTACACGGGCCTTTAACATTTCGCCTCCATCGAAATGCAACCGTCGCGGCCGGGATCGAACCCGCGACCTTCGGGTCAGCAGCCGAGCACCATAACCACTACTCCATCGCGGCAGACAAGGTGTCTGTCACATCAACACTGTTGCAATGCCGAACTGAATTTTGCCAATTGCAACTTGTTACAAGTGATGTATAAAATATGTTTAACGTGCTAGACGCTATTTCAAATCAAGTAAACTGCCCGAGCTGTTGCGTCGAGGTTACGCATTTTGCAGTCGAATGTACGCTGGCGAACGCATGAAGTGGCGAATGACATTTCAGGCAAATGACATTAGCGTTGTCCGTATGACATCAATCAAATGACATTAAATCTTAAGCATTAGCAAGTTAATACCCATGTTGCAGTAGTATTACTCAACTCGCGACAGGAGAAGCTGTGCATGGAGAAGCGGAAGACCGAGGCAGCGTAAGGTGTTGCGAGAAATTCAGAAAGATGTAATAATAAGATATTTGAACTGGCCAACTGTCTTAAAAACTATAAACGACAAATTTAGAGCAATGCAAAGAGAAAAAGAACTGGGAAGGCGTAAGGGCGTGATCATCACAGGCAGTGGCAACTAATGTGATAATAAAATGCTAGTGAACGTCTAAGTTACTATATGGTCACACCTAAGTAGCCCACATAGTCTAGGTGCATATATTCGCCACTACAGATTCGAGATCTCCTCGGCCAGGTGGCGCAACGATATCAGCTGTGAACCAGAAAACATTCTGCTCTTTCAATTAACTCATTCAATTAATTTTTATTAATTATACAGACAGTTATATGACCCTTACCTAAAGTAAACTTATGCTCCGTTAGCATATGCATCCTATGCAACTCGTAACTTGAGCCATTACCTCCTTTTATTGTGAGTTGTTATTTTTTACTGGGGTTTCATTACATTTGAGCCGACGCTCACCGTCCAGTTGGCTCGGGCGAATTCTGGTGTGCTCCTTGAAAAACATAATGTCGCTAGGTGCTAGCGCCACAAACCAAACTTCATCCGCTCAGTCGAAATTTCGCTCTTGCGTTCACTTCTTGTGGGTTATTTCAAGACATGTCCTTTGTTCTGCAAAGGAAGAGCCGACATGTCGTGCATAAGAACTTTGTTTTAATGTTTTTTCATGCTGCAGACTGTAACGGGCCGCTATGGCAGTGTCAGCAAGCCTTGGGAAGCCGCCAGCGCTCTTTTCTTGAAGTTTTTCTGGAGATAGTATAGCCCGATTTGATGGTGGATACTACTCAGCTTCGTTCTCCCTTTGTTTTATTTTGTTTAATGCCCTCAGCCACAAGGGTCTCAACAACAGATTGGTGGGAATCCCATAAATTTGGATATTCTTTCTGCCGTTTCTGTAGCGAGCGCAGTTCTGATACAGAACAGTGTCTTCACTATCGTATAGCTCAATGTCCGACGAGTGTCGTTCAGCAATCTTCACAAAATTGTGTCAGCGGTCTCATCAGACACGCGAAACTTGTCTCCCAGCGTAAAAAAAAAGAGACGAGATTTCATCCACAAGCCTCCTTACCTTGGGGTAGAACAAAATTAGTATGGGAGCGTAAGGGGGGTTTGACGAATATGTCTGGCTGTTCATAACTTGAATAACGTGCAAATCCTGTCAGGTGCGTCGTCAAACCCTTTCCTCCAGACAAGTGTGACACATACCTGTATACCACGGGCCGCGGTATGCGGGTATGCGCCACAAGAGTATTGTCAGTTTATATCTACCCAGGAACGGTGAGAGCAGACATTGGTAATTTAAATGCGAGAGCGCTAAGAAAAACTGACATCGGCAGCGTTGACCCGACTAACGAAAAGAATAATTAGCAGGGTCCCATCAGGAATCGAACCCAAGCATTCTGCGTGGCATTCAAGTATTCTACCACAAAGCCACGCCAGGTCTCCAAACTGCTTTGGAAAAAGACCCTATGGAGACGTAATGTTGCATCCTCGCAAGCACAAGCGCTACATATAAGCTTTCCGTTTCTGGTGTTGGTAATACCCATGTTGCTGTTCGCATCGGTACGCAACAGTAACCAACTTGTTATACAAAACATATGGGATTGTTCAACATATATGTGTGTGTACAACATTTGTACATATTGTAACGCGGCGCTAGAAGAGCGCGAAAGAAGAACGAAGAGGAAGAGGACGGGCGCGAGGGATTTCGGCTGATCGGCAGCATCATCTGACCGTCCCTTGTCTTCTGCCTGTCGCTTCATTGCCCTCATTGTAAATAAACCCATATCATCCGTAACAATATTTTTAACGACATTTCGTAACATTTCGCTTAATAAAAATATTACACCACAGTCACCTTCCCTCCGCATGCTTCGCATAACATCGATTCTCATGGTACGTGGGATCTGCCGATTTTTTTTCCTTCCCTTTGGGCGTAAGCGACTGACCCACCCAGCCAGTCTGCGCGTAGTAGTGCGACACCAGTGCCTCGTAGTTGCACACCTGGCGAATACCCCACGCATTCCCCTCAACAAGATACAGACAATGTTCACTCGCCATATTTCTGGCCACTCGCACGTGTCCTCGACCTAGTCTTCGACATCGTCGGGGTGAATGTAGGTCAAGGTATCGGGGAACAGGAAGGATTGTGTGGTGTTTACATATGACAAATTTTCGCGCCGCGAACGAGTATGCGGGGAGGTGTGAAAGTGATGGATAATCTGTGGACTTGATATTTTAGTACGCCAATAAAAGAGCGGTAGACATATGCAAGAACACTCGAGTTATCGATTATTCGCACTTCGCACCGTGATCAACCTGGTACTATGCTTGCTGCTACTGGTGCCGACGACCAAGCACTGCCGCTCGCAGACGCTGAGCTCATTCTTGGGTTGCAAGCGCGAATGCGCGGCTGAACGGTTCAGACAGCGACGAATTGGTCAGTGGCCGCGACGATATGAAACAAAACAGTCCAAGCAAACGAAAAATCGGCGAACACAGGCTTTAGCAGGGATACCACACCAACGGATAGCGCGCCGGTTCAAGTACGCGCAGCCCAAGATGGCGATTTCGCCAAACTTGCGCGCATTCCAATATGGCGCCCCCCTGGCGTGAAAATTTGAAAATACTTATAGGCGTAGTGCGCTGCAGTTTTGACTGAACAAGTGGCGCCGCTTCGCGGCGCGGCGAACTATAGTAATCAGTCGCGACTGCGAGAGGGTACGTACGGGCGGAACAATAGCAGCTCGAAGGGACGAAGCTAATTCGCGGTCATACTGGAGTGTTGCGTGTATGGTTGTCATAACACCTGTAGGAACGCTGCCGGTAAGCTACCGAAAAATAAAATTGTATGGATTTGCGTGGAAGGCTCACTAGAACGAGCGATGAGAGCGTTGGTGAAGGACGGTGCGACGTGCGAGATAAACAGACACTCTTTATTTTTTTTTTGGCGGTTTTCTTACTATTATTGCGCGTTCTTGCTCGTCTTGGTCATAAACACTGTTTCTTTTTTAGCCTAAATGGAGGCCTTCGGCAGCTTGTGAAGCATCCAACCCGCGTATGCAGCGCCCACTTCGTGGGAAACAAGAGAAACTCGATAGCCCGGCACTCTGCATATTTGTTCGGACATTTTTTCCTGCGTACTATAGTAAATACGATGGCGTGACCCTGCGAAGAAGCGTAAAAGATCATCGTATCTAGAAGCGGATGCGGCGATCGCCAGAGCCAGGCGCATTATAGGTGTGTGCAGGATGTGTGCTCGCACTTGTTGACAAACATAGCCAGGCAGTGGCCTGCTTGCACCATCCTAAGCACCCAGCCTTGCATGTTCAGCTCGCTCCCGCAATGTATATATGGTTTTACACACTTTTTCAAATTTTCACGACAGGGGGTCGCCATATTGAAATGCGCGCCGTCTAACGTGCAAGTTTGGCGAAATCACCATCTTCCATGGGCTGCGCGTACTCGAACCGGCGCGTTATCCGTTGTTGTGAGATCCCTACTAGAGCTTGTGTTCGCTCTGTTTTGTTTGATATCGTCGCTGCCATTGACCGATTCATCGCTGTCTAAACCGTTCAGCGGCGCGCATTCGCACTAGCGACGCAAGAATGAGCTCCGCGTGAGCGAACGGCAGTGCTTCGTCGTCGGTATACCAGTAACAGCAAGCGTAGTAACATCAGCGATTTGCGTACAGACGGAATCACACTTAATTGTCTAGAGCAGCGGAGTGCGTGGCTGTGGACGCTGTCGTCCGCAGAGGCTGCCTCACGTTAGCTACAAGCTTCCGTTCATGCTTGAATTATAGCAAAAGAATGCATGCAGTATAACTATGTTAGGTATCATTGCAGCATCGGCATCTACATATTTTTGCAGAAAACGGCAGCTATAGCGGCCGGCTGGGCGCTCTAGACAAGTGTGACTCCGTCTGTACCTTTTTTTTTTTTTGGTATCCAAGATGCAGCACGGGAACGTTGTTCTCGTCCGTTTTCTTGCCGCCGACGCAGTGCCGTGAACAGAGGCGTGACGATCGCGACACATAGAAGTTCTTTCAATTTACTGAAGCCACCTACTGATGTCGCAACTCAGGCGACGACGGAAAGCGATGCAGCGAGCGCATATCCCACCTACACTCATCGCGTGGCGTACTGTGCTGCAGACACACGATTATACCTAAAATGTTCCTCTTGCACTGATTGTTCGTGCACCCGTACACGACACAGGGATGGCCACATTATCTGTTCTTCGAATACGCACAATTTCCTGCCACGACAGTCACTTTTGATCGGAGAGAGGCGCCCATTACACATACTACATCCAAGCGTACCGAGTGTACACGTACGGCATGCGCAGCCCAAGGCACGATGGCAACACTGAAAACATACGCTCTACCCCTCCAGCTCGCTGGTTCAAGAGTGCTCCTGTGAAAAGGTGTATAGATAACTGGGAAAATGTGTAAAAAACGGAACGGCAGAATTAACGAGCAAACGTGAAAAGCAAGAGACGGATAAACTTTTTTGTTACTTAGCCCGAACACCAACTACCAAGAGACGTCTGTTGAATAAGAGAACGGGTGCAAAAGTCAAAGGAAACTCTTAGCGTAACCGATTAAGAGAATGGTTTTAATTAAATCCAAATAATACAAGATCTTGATTAAACTTTGATAGCCTAGCTGAAGGCGTATCGCAGAGGACACTCTTTACATGAGCGACACACTTACCAACGACATCGGAGGGCCCCTTTGTAGACAGTTTCTGCCATAACGCCGCAAATATGGTTGCCGGCTTAAAGATCATTCCCGTGAAGAAGACTACTTTCATTTTTAATATCTTTCTACGTGTTCGGTTGTGTAGAATCCACGCAGTAACGCACAGTGCTCATTCCGCAAAGTCAATGCTATGCTCTCACAGTGCAGACCTGAGAGCGTCAATAGCAGGAAAGAGCGCCCGCCACATGTCACCAGGCTGCCATTGTTGCCAAATGTTGAAGGCCAAAAGGCAGCGTAACAGTAGCTAGAAGTAGCTAAAAAAATCTAGCAAGGATCTAAAATGTAGGTAAATTATTTTTTCAAGCATTTTTAAACATTCTGGGCGTGTAAAGAGTTTACGGGCAACTGTGTTATCTTCAAGTTTAAACACAGCTATCAACTAGCGTTTTCTTGCACACAATAGATTGAAACATGTATCAACGAAAAAGACAAAGTGATCCCACTTTGATTCCAATATTTAGGGCAGGCGTGGTTTTTGCAAAGTGCCATGGCTTGGGCGCTGACAAAAGACGAGCTGCGAATGCATCGGAACTCTATAAGCTGCGAATGCGTCGGTGTGCGAACATCCGGAAATTTCGAATAAGGAATTGAATAGTGCGTGATCTAACGATCGAATACTTTTCGAATAATTTTCAAATAATCATGCAGCACCAAGAGGAAAAACCCAATGGAACAACATGTTGGAACATCAAAGGATCATTTTTTGTTATTTTGTTTAATGAATTGCCAAGATGCATGCAGGTCAAGCTTTCACAGAACTACCGAAGCTTTACTCAAACCGGATGACCGATTTTTTTTGCTTGAAACTCCTGTGTCACCAAAGCGAATGTCTCTTCAATCCGCTATCATTATCATGAGATTCAGAACGTTTATCTTTATGATATATTATTTAACTTGTAGGTCTTAGTGTTACTTAAAGGCTGGTGACAAAGTCCGACCCCGAAGAGTGGTGTAGCTGTTGTGTTCACCCTACAGTCAAGATACTTGGAAGCCTTTAGTTGCTGCCCTATACGAGCTAACCTCAGTTTACATAATTGTGGTATATTTGCTTCGTTAAATGTAACGGTAATGCTACTGTGTTATATTTGTGAATATTTCTTCGAAATAACAAGTTGTAGACTTCTAGTCATGTGCTGTAGATGGTTGCCTTACTATTAACGCGTACGATAGATACAGCATATTAAACAAAAACTATAATATGCACTACTATAATCTTAAACAAACATACTCACCCTCGAAATTCGTAAAAAAGGCAGGACAAGCAGGACAAGCATGACGGTAGCGGTAAACGGCCATCAGTCCTGCGGTACACATAATTATTGGACGATATCTGCAACTTGCAGAGCATCATCCTCTGCCGTTGAATATGATATGACACTTTCGTGCCGATTTCTGCAATCACGTCACATGGCAAGCTATATTACAGGCATGTGGTCTTTTTTTTTAACACGGAAGTGTTTTATGCCGGGGTCCACCACGGCTCCTCTGACGTATTTCCGTCAGGGATATGACGTTGTAAAATATAAACTAACATATTCAGGTCAAAGAAAAAAACAAGAAGAAAACGTTCCGTCGCCGGGCGTCGTACCTGTTACCTCTCGCTCCGCAGCGCGCGGCGCGAAACCACTCAGCCACGGGAGCGTACGTACCTCAGCCATAGAGCAGTATAAAAAGTTAAGAAAGGACACTCCCATAGACACCTGAGGCTGATTTGGGTTCGCAGAGCTCCAAACGGGCCGGGGGGAACCTTTGCAGCCTCAGAGATGGGGACCGCAGAAAAGGTGGTCTCGAAGGCCATTTTCTAGCGATTAGAAAAATTACACGGCCTCCGAGACCACTTCTGTGCATGTGCTAGTCTCAGAGGCCATGCTTAAATTGCATTTTTTTTTCACACGTCGTTTGCATGCGTTGATTAGCTTCGTGTAAGCTGTACCACCAGAGCGGCAAGCACACGATGCCACTGTGTTTTTATGCAGACATTTTAAATAAAACGTTAGAATTCTTGGAAGAGACGAAAACTTTTATTTTCAAGCCATTCTTGGTAAGCACATGCACACTTACATGCGCGCACGAAGAGGTGGGTTCATTGCACTGCAAGACATGACAATACAGCTGCCATATCTTGAGTTTAAATTTTACAGAAGCAATAAACAATTAGGCGACATTATGAAAGGCCCCACACAACAGTAAAACTGCAGTACACGCACAGGTGCGCATACAGTTAACGACGCAGCGCGACAGTAGTTGCCGTAGCATTTGACTCCGGACGGCATGACCTGAAAAAAAAAGAACGAAAAAAAAAAGGATGTTGGCTATGTCTTCTCTCCCGCCATAGCCTAAATTTTCTCCGACGCACTTCACATCACCTTTTCGCGAAAAACAGTCACGAGTAGATTCCGCAGCTAAAACAAAGCAATTTTTGGCGCCATGCATGCGTTACCGAGGCAGCCGTGTTTATTCAGAAGATTAAGTCGTAGCCTCTGCAGCTAACAAACATTTTTCTCGATTCACAAATTCTCTCTAATTGCGCTTGTAACAAGAGCTTCAAGAAAAATGCGAACGCCACAATTAAATAATGATGTTAAGCCTAACTGGACTCTTCACACAATTTCACGCATTGAATTCGAACTACGTGTACCGGCACAAAAAAAGAAAAAAAAAAACCTAACGACGCAAGCGGCGACTCACTTACTCGCGCCAAGAAAAGATTTTCTCGCAAACATGCGCGAAGTGAGGAGCACAAGAAAGCTCTCTGCGCCGAACAGCACAAGCGACAAATGTTAGCTTAACATGACGAATACAATACGCACTTTGCAAATTAATGACGGCGTTCTTACCAATAGCAGCCGCCAAGCAGAGAGACACACGAAACAAGTCAAGACCACGAAGCACGTCGAACACGTTATCGCACATCTTTTATCGCGTCACCCTGCAGCTGTCCGTACTTCATTGAATTAAACGCTCATGAACACGGAGAGTGACAACGTTGCCGTCGCGTCGACGCCATTCTGCACTACTCTCGCACCCGATGCCCGATTCATGTCCGATCCTGCCCGACGATATCGAACCGTCCAATCGCAGGCGATAAAGATAAATTCAGAGCCGCATTGCGACAAGTAGACGCATATTGCAACTAGAAAAGGTACTAAAGTAGATAACAAGTACGCGCGTTCCCTTGAAGATAGAGAGTGATGTGTCGCCCTCTCACGGCCGACATGAAGCTGCGTAGCACCGCCGCTTTTGGCCCGAGTGACCACTCTTGTAATTTGTATGTTATTCTATGCCTCAGCTTGCTATCGCCAAGCTATTTATATACACCATATACCGTTGGCGGTCCTCAGAGCTCGTCGACTTCCGCGCGTTTTCGTCAGTATCGAGATGGCGCGAAGGTGGCACGGAGTGCGCGCTCTAAAGGCCGAACTATATGCAGCGTTTTCCCGGCGTTTTCCCGCCGTTTCGTACGCCGGCGTCACTCGGCGTCGACGCTGCCGGTGACGGTGGCCGAAACGTCCACTTCTGGACGGTCCAGACATCACCGGCGTCAGCGTCGCCGCCGGAAGCGCTTCGCTGAATGGATAACCAATCAGCGCGCAGCTGGCAGCGACTTCCGCTACGTAACGGCGTCGTCGCTGCTGCCAAAATGGCTGCCGCCCGCCTCAGATCTATTAAGTCGTCGCCGTGCTCTGTGTGACCCGCAAGTTCTCAACTGATGCTTGTATTTGACTTAGCTTGTTCCTCAGAAGCTTCGACAGCAAGCGCTCGGAATTTCTTCGAACAGTTTCCGAGCGCCATCCTCAAGTTCATCGGTAGGCTTAGCAGGCCTGAGTGTATAGGCCGAATACGTGGCCTCAAAAACGTGCGACAACTTCAAGCTCAGAGGCCATATATTACGAGTTCGTGGTTCATATTATGCTCAATAGGTGGCGTTACAAGTAAAATAAACAAAAATAGCCTTTCGGCGGCACTGTGACTTGTTTCCCCTCAGTACAGAACTGCAAGTTGGACATAAAACCTGTAATCAGGAATATTTTTTGTTGGTCCAGTGACGGATACTTCACACTGCTTTGCGAGGTATCAGGTTCATTCCCTTTGGTCGCATGCGTGACGCTGGGCTGGCGCTGGCCTCGGCGCTTTCCATGTGGTTGGCCGCCCTCTCAGGCGGCGTTGATGTCATGACGCCGAGAGACGCAACGTCAGAAAACGCCGGAAAAAACGCTGCATATAGTTCGGCCTTAAAGGCTGAACCACATGCAGCGTTTTTTCCGGCGTTTTCTGACGTTGCGTCTCTCGGCGTCATGACATCAACGCCGCCAGAGAGGGCGGCCAACCACATGGAAAGCGCCGAGGCCAGCGCCAGCCCAGCGTCACGCATGCGACCAAAGGGAATGAACCTGATACCTCGCAAAGCAGTGTGAAGTATCCGTCTCTGGACCAACAAAAATATTACTGATTACAGGTTTTATGTCTAACTTGCGGTTCAGTACTGAGGGAAACAAGTCACAGTGCCGCCGAAAGGCTATTTTTGTTTATTTTACTTGTAACGCCACCTATTGAGCATGAGATGAACCACGAACTCGTAATATATGGCCTCTGAGCTTGAAGTTGTCGCACGTTTTTGAGGCCACGTATTCGGCCTATACACTCAGGCCTGCTAAGCCTACCGATGAACTTGAGGATGGCGCTCGGAAACTGTTCGAAGAAATCTCGAGCGCTTGCTGTCGAAGCTTCTGAGGAACAAGCTAAGTCAAATACAAGCATCAGTTGAGAACTTGCGGGTCACACAGAGCACGGCGACGACTTAATAGATCTGAGGCGGGTGGCAGCCATTTTGGCAGCAGCGACGACGCCGTTACGTAGCGGAAGTCGCTGCCAGCTGCGCGCTGATTGGTTATCCATTCAGCGAAGCGCTTCCGGCGGCGACGCTGACGCCGGTGATGTCTGGACCGTCCAGAAGTGGACGTTTCGGCCACCGTCACCGGCAGCGTCGACGCCGAGTGACGCCGGCGTACGAAACGGCGGGAAAACGCCGGGAAAACGCTGCATATAGTTCGGCCTTAAAGGTCGCCGTGCCTCTCGCTGCGGTGAGAGCGCGCCTCCACAGGGCGTGGCCGCTCGTGCGCGCGCGCTTATCTCGTGATCGGGGCATTGGGGCTGTTACAAAGCGTTTCCAAGGATTAGCGCCAACCGTCCACAAAAGAGGCTTTCAGGCTACTTGGACACTGGGAGAGACCCCCCCCCCCCTCACCCTCTCGCTGAGGAGAACGTGTTCCAGGCGCTTCTACCTGCATGTGCAAAGACGCATCGTTGTCCAAAAAAGGGAGCGGTCCTCGCCTTTCAAATATGAGGAATGCGATGGTGGTGGAATGCAACGTTAGTGGAATGCGCACGCGAAGGGCGTGTTTCTGCTGACATTTCTTTCGGGGAACTTGTGTTTGCGACGAGTGGTGTGCAGGTGTGGAGTGACATCATAGTTCGTCGAAACTTGACAGTGATCAAGAAGGGACAGCACCTAACAGCACCCCCTCTCATTCTCTTCTCTCGAAGCGGTTATGGAGAGAAGGTTAAGTGGACGCCCCCCTTGGAGGCGGTAACCATGTGCGCCGGAGGCACGTTCCCTTCAAATGGTCACTCGTGCAGTGATTGGACATTTTAATGAAAGCGTTTCCCTAACAAGGGATATGAACTGTATATAACGAGCCGTCGAGCTTCCGCTCGAAGCGAATCTGTCATCTTTCATCATGTAAATAAACTTCTGTAAAGTTTCTTCCTCACGAGTCGCTCACTGCCTCGGCTCTCTGCTCCTGACATCGATGGGCCTGCGGTTCGACACCTTCGCTCAGCACCACGCTACCCGCTGGTCGGCTCCAGCACCAGGCCAGTCGCAACAGGGCGCTTACGTCTGGTGCTTCCACCGCAAGTTTGCTATGAAGTTACAGTGGTTAAAGGTGCGCGAAAGGTCACTTCGCTCACCGCAGCGGCCGCGTTTACGAAAGGAGCGCGTTGCTCACACACGATTTGTTCGCGCTCGACGTTTCGTGCGTCTTTCTTTGTGTTAGAGCTGCGCGCGTTAGGTGTCGAGCTGTGAAAGTTAGTCCGTGCTCGTCCTGTGTATGCTCACTTCGTGCGTCCTTTCAGCTTCAGGTGCGCGCAGCAAGTTTCAAGCTGCTTGCCGTTCTTCGCGTGACATTCAATTTGTTGCTGTAGCATTCATTCCTTCGCCCTTGTGGTGAAACAATGCACAATAAATGCTCAACTACCTCTGCGAAGACACGTTGCACTTTCGTGTTATACCGATTCCTTTGACAGAGGGATCAGCCATGTTTTTTTTTTTTGTGCCATGACATTTTGTCGTAAACTGAGAGGAATTCAAGTATACAAAAAAAAAATCCCTTTCCGTCGGAGGGAAGGGTGATTTTTCGTCCACTTGAATTCCCTTGAATTTTCAACTAAATCACTACAGTGCAGTTAAGAAACAACAAATAATGTCCCCTATTCTTTCCTTGGATGAATTGTCTCTTGGTTATTTCATAGAAATATTACTCACTCCACATTAATGATTCCACATTGTCACTTCATTACAGCTAGACTAGGATAGATAGCAAGATTAGGAGCCAAATTTTAAATAAAAAGCTAAAATGGCTACTCGTACCTAAATCAAATTTTCGGTAGCTAGTTGAGTCCAAAAGTAGCCGGATCTATAGCTACAAAATAGCTAAATTGGCAACACTAGGACTCGCACGTGTTCACGCGCGCGGCCGCTACTGGCGGTGCTCGACTGCTAGCTGTATTTTCGTCTAATGATAGTTCTTTAGATGGCTGCTAGCATTACAGGAGGTTAAGAAACGTTAACATTTAACGTATTTTCTATATACCCACAGCTATAGCGGTCACGATCATGCCCCCGAGTTCGTAGCGTCATTCACTGTGCTGGATGGCGTTGAAAAATTGAAGGGCACTGTAAATTCCAAAGTGTGTTCGGCGAACGCCTGTGCCCATTGAGACGGGGTCGGTCAGAATGGAACGCGATGCGCGCGTCTCCCTTCTTGCATGATTGGACACGCTGGGAACAGCGACGCTACGCAAGCGCTGTACAGTCCGACGCGACCGGCGCCCGTTCGCGCGCCCCGGCGGCCACCTGGCACCGTGCCAGGGCTCGGACGAAGGGACGGACGAAGGGACGGACGGACGGACGTGAGCATGAGACATCGTGAAAGCTAGAACGTCACGCCAAGCGAATCAACTAGAATCTACGCTCCTTTGGAAGCCAAGTGCGTTCAATTTTACGGCTTATTCGCAAAAGTTAGTGTTGTGTAAACAGACTTGAGTTGAATGAAAATTCACACTCCACTCCCAATTGTAGTCATGAGGTACCGCGTACACAATACGTTTGCCGACAAAATAAGATTGATAACTTCATCGACCAGCGGGTGATTGCGGACAACCAGTGTAGATTAGCCGAGTTGGATGGATGCACATTAAAACTTGTGGCAACGCCACAAGTTTGAAACGCCAGCAATGGGGCGCGTGGTACAATGAAACGCCAGCAATGGGGCGCGTGGTACAGTTGGCCCGCAAAGGCGTAGCCAGAAATTTTTTTCGGAAGGGGGGGGGGGGGGGGTTCAACCATACTTTATGTATGTTCGTGCGTGCGTTTGTATGTGTGCGTGTATATATACGCAAGCAAAATTGAAAAATATGGAGGGGTTTGAGCCCCCCCCCCCCCCCAACCTCCCCCCTTGGCTACACCCATGTTGGCACCCTTATGATTAGAGATAGACACGCGCTTGCCGCTCGTGAGCCACATTCACGCTTTCGATCGCGCAGCGCTGCCTAATCGGGTGGGCGGGCCTGTCAATGGTTATGACAGGATGGCGCGCGCTATACAGTTCCTACTGCTTGTGCTACACGCTCCGCTGCTCGTGTTTCATTTGACACCGTTAGTAACTTCGTAAACAGTAGAAAAAATCGGCCAATGTGTCCAGGAAGAGGAGAAAGAGATCTCTTTCCTGAGATTCTTTTGGTCCCTTTGGCTGGTTATTGCACTGTTTTTTACCGCGATCTAACAAGATTGAATATTTTAAGGTGAAAGCCTTAGATTACTCATCAAACGCGAAAAGTGACCGTCGGCATGCTGCGTCGGCAGCGTCAACCCGAGTGATGCAAAAAATCGTCGCATGACGACGTCACCTTATGGCGTCATCATGACATCACAGACCACCAAAATTTGTGACGTCATAACGTCACGTCACACGATAATGATATCACATGACATCCATTCTAACAAGACAGGGCGTGCGAACACGGACACAAGAAGGAAGTCATGACACCAGAAACGCCTACCAACAACTGAAGATGCGCACAGCGGCGGAAAAGAAGGAAGGACTTCCTTCTTGTGCCCGCGTTTGCACGCCCTGTCCTTTTAGAATGAATGCGTACCAACTAGCTCAGCTCTCTCTTATTCTAAACACATGACATCGTAGCTTTGCATTGCCTCCGTGATCGGTGGGCCGATCACGGAGGCAATGCAAGACCAGGTGATGTTTAGAAAGCTTGCAATCCCTCCGATCCTCTTGGCAGTGCGAAAACACGTTACGTCCAGAAAGCATTCGGACGGGGGGCAGGGAAAGAACAATACACCGACTGAAGAAAAAGAAGATGGCTTTCGTTTCTTGGGCAAATGCATTACGGACCCTGTGAGTACTTTTAGTGCAGTGATTCTACCACGCCCGATCAGGAGTCGACCATTCAGAATGATTTAGACTATTTTATTGCAAATACATCTTATTACGATTTTCGATGCGAATGCTTTGTATTTATCTACTTTAGTATGATCCCGCTAATTTTGTTCAGCATACGTTGAGATGACCGTGAACGACTCAGCAAACATCGATTTATTAACGTAGGGATTAAAATATGTTGCAAAAAAAAAGAAAAAAACTACGCACGACGTACCAATATTTCCTGTCATAGTCGTGCATCCCCTTCTGACTGGTGCTCTCAACCTTTTTATTTCTTCATTAAATTTCAAGTATACTTACGACGCACTTACACAGCAGCTGAAAACTTGGATTTAATCTAAGGTTCTTGCCTGTAACGACCATTTAATTTATTTAATGACATCACAGGTCGTTTGTCGTGCGCTTAAAACTCCGAACAAAGGAATTGATCCGAAGGAGCAGGCTTGGCAACCAAACACGAAGCCCGAACGCTAAAGTCAGTGATCGAAAACGGGCCGGAAAGGCATTCTGAGTGCGCCACGGCCATAGAACAGTCCCGAAAAGCAATCGTTGCCATAGATGCACATGTACACATTCATGGCTAGCAGGCGGCACCAGGAGCCTTCGACACTCAACGGGCTCTTGACGGTGACTCTGTTCGATTTCGCTGGACGTTTTGCTGGAACATTCAGTACAATTTCTTTTATTAGCTTTGCCTCTAATGTTTCAATAACTCGCAGGACAGACAGGCCGGCAGCGTCGAGCAGCGTTCACGAAGCGAGCGCGCGCGCGCGAAGAGCGGCACCCGAGTCCTCTCTCTGATGTCACACGCTAGAGGGCGCCACTCGTTTCGAATACAGTAATATTAGAGCGGTCTAGAGCTACTGTATGTGCTACCTTACCTAAAGGTAGTATATACTGTAACTCTAGAGTGGACTAAAGTGACTTTAGAGCGGACTATATATCGTCCCTGTACCGTTAACTAAAGCCCGTTGATCTTGGTAATCGAAGGGCTTTACGGCTAACCCGATATTCTGCTAAAGCGCTTGCGTACACCGGACACGCTAAAAGCCTCTAATAGAGAGATCCAGCGAGCCTGGTATTCCGGCATACGCAATGGCTTTTGCGTAATACGGGTGATGGAAGCCATAGACCACCTCATAGACCCGTTTTCTTTTTCGATGGACATTCTTGACGAAAAGGATTTTGAAAAGGCACCGCATTCGCAATTATTGAGCTGTCAACAACTTACAAAGCAGCAGGGGAGTCGAATGAAGGAGGTTCTATAAAAATTTTATAGTCTAAGATGGATACGATGGATGCTATGAGCGTCCCCTTTATAACGGCACGGTGATCTGTGCGCCCCGAAGCTCAATATCTATCACTATTATTACATCATTTAGGTCTAATGTCACTCTACCTGAATCAATAAAAAAAAAATAACACCATATATTCACAGGCCAACTTTCTGCCCCTTAGCGCAGGTTAATCTTAGTTATCCTGCTATTTTTCGTTCCGCCTACTTTTCTTTATAGATAGATAGATAGATAGATAGATAGATAGATAGATAGATAGATAGATAGATAGATAGATAGATAGATAGATAGATAGATAGATAGATAGATAGATAGATAGATAGATAGATAGATAGCAATTTTGATAGCGGCAAGTTATATGACGACAAGAGCGTGACACAGGCGTGACGACAGAAATCGGAATGAGAGCTTCTACCGCTCTTGTATCTCGCAAGCAATGACAGTATTTCGGCTGTAGTGATGGCGGGAAACCAAGTAACAAATGCGAATACATTAATATGCCGCCTACATCAACACAGAGGATCGACAAAGGGACGTAACACAGAGCTTCGTCGGCGCCAGTTTATACCCTCACTTGGTGGTAGTATACTGCGCCAGTGAAACAGAGCGGTCGCGAGATACGTCAAAGCGTTATACGATACATCGTACACGCGACCGAATAACAGCGCATCTCTCAAGGACGTGAGATGGCGCTATGTAAGCCTTGTTTTCCTTTGGTTACCGCGAGTCGCACGGATGACGTCAGACATGACATCACGGCAACACGCGAGGACATCGGAGGATTCGGAGGCGGAAGAAGCGGAAGCTTTCCACCAAATCGCCCGCCCATTCTCAGAGACCACGCATGCACGTGAGACGCTAATAACGGGAAAGGTCGGGGAAAAACAAAAATTATGGCTCTGTATGTAAGGTCTTTAGACAACGCTAACCATAAGAGGGACGAAGGTCAGTCTTGCGGTTAGGATGCATGTGAATACTTATGACTAGTAGTTAGAAATGTTATGGTTAGAAATACAAATGCAAGAAAATATGGAGCCATCCAACATTGCAACCTAAGCGATCGAGAGATCAAGAAAACGCAGTCTGCGTTTTTTTGCAAATAGCGCTAAACTCATTAGGTTTCGGAGACATTCGTCAAAGCTTTTATTTTGCTTATTTTACCGAAGGCTAGCGTGTGGGGCGTGGTGACATAGCATACATTTCAAATAACGTGACTATGACTAAAAATTCGCGTGGCAGTTCGTATTCGCAGCCTATGTAAGTGAAAAGCCGATGGGATCTGCTCTCGAAGATGTTGAACAATCTTACAATGATCTTTTTAAATGCGAAGCATTTCTTAGCGAACTTCGGCAACTTTGAGCGTATCTATCTATCTAGCTATCTAGCCGCCTACGACTTTGTGCTCTCCTGGCCGTATCGTTAATGGGATTTATACCAAATTTGGTATGGCATAACATGACTGTATGAAGAACATAAATGGCTGGTCATATAATGAAAATCATGACTAACTTGTCATGAAAAGTATGATTTACATGCCACGCTCATGGCGCGCTCGCGGCCGTTTCGTTAGCTTGACATACACCAAATTTGGGATTGAGTGACATGACTGCATGACGAACATAAATGACAAGTGGTAATATGAAAATTATGACTTCATGAGCGACATGACTTGCATTCCACGCTCATAGCGCGCTCGCGGCCGTTTCGTTAGCTTGATATACACCAAATTTGGTATTGAGTGACATGACTGTATGACGAACGTAAATGACAAGTGGTAATATGGAAATCCTGACATGTCATGAGCGACATGACTTGCATTCCACGCTCACGGCGCGCTCGCGGCCGTTTCGTTAGCTTGATACACACCAAATTTGGTATTGAGTGACATGACTGTATGACGAACATAAATGACAAGTGGTAATATGGAAATCATGACTTGTCATGTGCGACATGACTTGCATGCCACGCTCATGGCGCGCTCGCTGCCGTTTCGTTAGCTTGATATACAGCAAATTTGGTATTGAGTGACATGACTGTATAACGAAGATAAGTGGCAGGTGGTAACATGAAAATCTTGGCATGCATGTCATCTACAATGCCATTTACATGCCACGCTTATGGTGCGCTTGCGTCCAGTTCGCTAGCTTGACATACACCAAAATTGGTATATCGTGACGTGACTGTATGACGAACACAAATGACAGGTCGTAACATGTAAAACATGACATGCAAATTATGTAAAGCATGATTTGCTCCTTCCTGGCTGCTTCGCATTACATCGATTCCCACAGTGCGTGGGATCTGCCGGCTTTTTTTTCTCTCTCTCTCTATCTTTCTGTATATATATATATATATATATATATATATATATATATATATATATATATGTGTGTGTGTGTGTGTGTGTGTGTGTCTGTGTGTGTCTGTGTGTAAGGTGCTTTTTAGACAATGCAGATTGTTTTTAAAAATCCTACAACAGTCAGGCTCCTGTTGTTTTCGCGCATGAACTGTATGTCGAGGCGGCCGCAGCTAAAATGACGTTGACGTGACTAACTGAAAAGGCTTGTTGATTAACTTTTTAATTATTGACTTGAGTGCAGTTGTTTATATTAGAAAGCTATAGTGCATGATAATTTATGACATACCCATTTTCTAGAACTCACAATAATTCCACGTAGTTCCAGATATTCATCATCGAACTTCAAGGGCGAAATCGAAACTGATCGCGGCCGGCGCGCACGCAGCGCACGAACTTGGCTATACGTCAGACCGGTATACTACCCCTCATAGGGAACTGACGAAAGTTGAATCAAGGCGCACCGAAGCAGAATGAGGTCAGAAAAATCTGCAAGCATTCTCAAATACACAAGTCGACAGCTTATTGTTTGCGTGCGATTTATAGTGCTTGCCAGTTTCTTTTTTTATACTACAAAGAGACGCGAAAAACTATTTCGCCTGTCTGCAAAAAGCACCGCAGTGGCTACCCCTGAGTTTTATGCTTCCCAGACAAAGAAAAGGTTGATATTGCCGTTTTCTTGTTCACAACTCGAAAGAAACTGATAAGCGCCAAACACTAGACGCAAAAATAAGGCGATGCGCTGGCACAAGTGAGACGACTTGTAGCTTCTCCCGAAAATATACAGCTGCGGCGCGCCTTGCTTCAAATTTTGTCACTCTCTCTCTCTCTCTCTCTATATATATATATATATATATATATATATATATATATATATATATATATATATATATATATATATATATATATATATATATATATATACGCCTCCTAAAAAACTGTTTATTGGTGACGTTTCGATCGGAGACCGATCTTCATCAAGGTCGGTCTCCGATCGAAACGTCACCAATAAACAGTTTTTTAGAGGCGTATATATATATTTCCTATTTTGTTCTACGGCAACCGAAGCCAGACTCTTCATAATCTACGTATTATATATATATATATATATACATACATGGCTGCGTTCATTCATCGCCCCATTGGACAGGGCTTGCAGCGTGTTTTCATGCTGCGTCCGTGTCGCAAGCAAATGCAGCCGTGTAGCAACGAAAGAACGGCCTAAAGGATTTTGGCCCTTCTTTCGCTTCCAGAACTATCACGCCCTCACTTTCCTACGCCATTAAAGGGGAGGTGTCGGCCAAATTCGAATAATATGCAAGCTGCCCAGCTCGGAGATACCTTCCGTTATAATAGCCAGCAAGAAATAAATAAATAAATAAATAAATAAATAAATAAATAAATAAATAACAGAAAAGAAAAAGCTGCTATAGCCAGATGTCACAACATTCCCATAATGATATACCTGGCATCTAATTCCTGTCGATATTTCATTACGTGAAATCTGCCTAAATAATCCAGCGTGATTACGCGCTAATTGCACTCAAGATGTTTCATTTTCTATTCTTCATTTGCTATATATGTAGCTCATTCTGCTGCCTGACAGGTCAGATTTGAACGTATACAGTTGCTGGGTTTTAAAGCGCCAAAATTACGATACGATTATGAGGCACGCCGTAGTCGAGGGCTCCGAAAATTTTGACCACCTGGGGATTTTGAAAGTTCACATAAATCCAACTACACAGGACTCAAGCATTTACGCTTCCATTCTAGATACGACCGCCGTGGCCAGGATCGAACCAGCGCCGTTCGGGTCAGCAGCCGCACACCATGACCACTGTACCACCGCGGCAGTTGAATCATCGGAGTTAAAATACCATCCCTACACCACATAGAATATCGTGGGCGACCCGCGGGGCTTATGCAGACCCATAAACCGACCGGAACCTGTAGCAATAGTTGCATAGTATACTGGCGATGTCAAAAACAGAGTTTGACGACGGCCGCACAAATAATCGTCGACCTGTTTTGGTAAACAACGTGGAAGCGTGACAACGATGACATTATAATGACTGTCCAACTGCTCGTTCTCCTCGGTTCGTGTAGTCCAAGGAGGATGGATGCTGCTGCGCCGCTTCGCCTTTTCCCTCACCCACCTTCATTAGCTGTTTTGGAACACAGGCTTTGCCAGGCTTACAGTCTGCGAGCCACTTCCTTCGGCTGCATTCTGCGGACACATCTCAACTGGCCACGCTCAAGAGGACAAGAGAGAGTGGGAGAGAAAGGATGCCTACAAAAGCAGGGAGGCTAACAGAAGGTAGATCTATTTGCTGGGCGCCCTGCACCGGGGAAAGGATGAGGGTATAGAAAGAGAGAAAGAAAAAGACCGCCTTCGTTCCCCCCCTGCAAACTAGCGGACTTTTTTAAAACAAGCACTACCAATTGTAACCTGTTAGGCAAACACCACCACCAGAACTGATGTAAGACAACACCACAACTGCTGGTGTACTAGATTTATTTACGATTTGTACCATACGGATGGTTGTTATGGGTCATTAGAGTAGGAAAGTGCAAAGTTCCCATTATACTTTCAATGTTAGGTTCTATGGGAGTACCGGCACAACCGATCGGTACCGCCTATCATGGAGTAAACGTCGAGTAGTGAAGGTCCATCTGACAAGCTCAAGCCAGAAAGACCTGTAAAGTCTGGTGATCAGGGCCAAGCTGTAAGCCCAGGCCCACGGCGTCCTGGACTAGAGACTCCGTCCACCTTGTACGAATCTGCCGTCAGCTTTCTCTCTTGAATAAGATTTATCCCTCCTCCGCTATTTTGGCTGTTTCTGGGTTGATATGGACCGTAAAGATTAACAATGTATCACCGGTGGCGTATACGCGCGCATACCCCGCGCCACACCAGTGTGTAGGTATGCGCCGGCAGAGGAAGAGGGGGTATGGTTATTTCTTCATGATTATTTATTATTATGCTTAGGTCCAGTGACTTACCCCACATGGCTACATCCCTACAGGAGCCGTATAAGCGCCGTCTCGGTGGCCAATGAAGTTTTTTTTTCTTTTTCATTTCAAGGTGTCGGTCTGTCATGATAATTTTTCACAATAAGAATGTTGTTCGCAATCTTTGCCTGTTTATGTGTTTGCCTACAAGCTAGCAGACGAAAACCTGAAGGCAGACAAGCACAAGCGCAACTTTCAACTCTTTTCACCTGCATTTTATTGGTAAAAGAGATGTAGTTTCATACAAGCGAGACGTCCGTCCGAGAGAAACAAACACGAATAAAAATGGTGCAGCATATTTTAACAGACCGATGACACGAATTAAGATGGAGAAAAAAAAGAAAGGCGATATGTGCGACGCCCCCTCCCCTCCCCCCCCCCCATCAGCCTAAAGAATGTCAATGTCTTTAGTCTTTGAGCTTGCCGTGGACGATTCTCGTAATAACGGGGCTATAGTGGCTTCGATCCTTCACTGACTGAGACTGTCAACATTATATGCCTCAGTTACGTGTATAGTAACGTTCTGTGTCGTCAGACTCGTGTACCAGAAAGGCACCTTTTGTGGCATGTGATTTTTAGGCAGAAAACAACGAAATTGAAATGCACGGAGTTCGCCAAGCCACGTTTCGCAAAACAGCTCAAGTGCCACCCCCGAGCCGAAACAGCCACGCAGTTTTCTTAACGTCATACACTTGATGAAAAGCCTCTGTGCTTTCAGGCTTTCCTCTAAACGTTCTTAAAGGAAACGAAGGGTTGCGCAACGGGCTCAACGCGTTTCCGCCGCAACTTCTGACAATGGTGCTCCCACTGTGCGCGGAGGGACTCCCTAATGCATCCACGTTTCCAACACATATATTTAGAGCCCAGTAGCGTTCATCTCAGAGGCATAATGTGGCGACCAAGCTCTGGCCGTGTGCAGGTCGCTACAATTACTTTCTCATTGTTTTTACTCATATCTCGATGTGCGCACCCGTCTCCTGGCGTAATCTCATATATACGTCGCGGCTCGGACCATCTCGAATAGTGCACATTTCCTCTACGCTAGTCACTCATTGAAAGCTGTTATTACTTAGCCCCTGTACTGAAAAAAAAGAAAAGAAAAGAACATGACGTCTTTCGCATGGGGGGCCGCGACAGCAGTGAGCTCCCGTATAAAGTGTCCGCGTGAGCACAGGAGCGCAGGTATATATATATATATATATATATATATATATATATATATATATATATATATACGCCTATACTCGTTGGCTAATGAATTTTGTTAAGAATAAATCTTCGACTTCACGTGTTCAGACAGCATTCGCAGTATGGTGCTGTCAGCACAAACTGCTTTATGTGGCCGGACCTTATGCGTTACAGGAAGGTTCGCAACAGTGACTATTTATATGGCTATACCTGCGGGAGTCATTGTTTCACGGACGATACACGAAAGGCGTCATCGCAGAGTGAATGGTCACTAAATTACCCTGCTTATGGCGGTCGCATAGGGATAAACGAAACACACACGCACTCGTTCACTCACTCGCTCACTTACACAACACAACTTGCTCCACGCGTTTGCGACACACACACACACTCGCTCACTTACACAACACAACTTGCTCCACGCGTTTGCGACACACACACACACACACACACACACACACACACACACACACACACACACACACACACACACACACACACACACACACACACACACACACACACACACACACACACACAAACACACGCGCGCGCGCGCACACACACACGCGCGCACACACACACACGCACGCACACGCACACGCACGCACACGCACACACACACACACACACTCGCACACACACACACGGTAGTCGGGACAAATGTGCGACGCACAACAAATTTTCTCGAAAGGAAATTATGATCTGACTCACATATTTTACACCTCGGTGCAGCGAAGGCCCTACCCATACGGTGCGTGTTAGACCGATACAAAGAACGGCGATGCCTGTCATTGTCGTTACTATTTTTATACATGCAACGTGTAATCTCACGCAAAATACAGGTTTGTCTACCAAAAGATCTCACCTTTCATCTCGTGCAATATATGATAATTTAGGTTAATGCACTAGCCCACTCAGAAGCTGCAGAAATTTAAACACTAACTGTCACGCGTGCGCTGTGTGAAGCGCTGAACACATGGTGCGATTCGGCATCCGATCCGACGTGCGGCGCCGCACGCGGCGTACGACGATTCACGACACATGGGGCGAACGAGCAATCAGCGCGCAGGCTCCGCCCACACACGGCACCTCAGCTTGCACGCTCGCAAAACATCGTATTCTCTGCATTTAGTTCAAAACAAACAACCTCACACAGCCATGCTTCGTTCTCTAAGAACATTGCCAACAAAGCTACGCCTTCGCGAGCTACAATCATCGCAACAGCTCACATTCACTCACGACTACGAGCGTAGGCCTAGCTAGGCGGACGCTCTCGGTAGCGCCGCTCGAGTTCAAACGCGAGCTGATTGTCGAGCGCTTATTTTTGCCAGCACGATAAAATCTTGTGCTCTGATATGACGCGTTTACACGCGCAATTGGTGTTATCGACGGCCTCGATGTGAAGAGCAAGGGTGGGAACGAAGCGAGCCGGTTCGCCGAGACGGCCGGTGCCAATGTTTACCTGTGAAACGGCCTTCCATCACGGCTCAATATCTCGTTGGTGGTTCGGAAACGGACGTCGCCTTGCAGAAATGGCACACTGCAAGCATCACTTTATTCAATCATGACGTATTTGACGTTTATCCAATGTTTTTCATGCCACCGACAACGGCGATATCCACAAATACCAGGACGATCTGAGCCATCGCAGCCGTCGCAGCGGCAGCGGCGGGGAACGAACCAGCACGGGCGCCACCAGTGGCGCCGCTTGTCGAGCTCCCGCGCTGCCATTGGCTGCGGCCGCCCGACCGGAGCGGTAGCCGCGCGGCAACATTTAGCAAGTTGGATGCCCGCGCGGCGTGCGAATCGGCGCCGCATGCTGTTGGAACCTGTTGGACGTCTGTCGGATGCGGCTGTTGGCACGAACAGCCGTACGGCAAATCGCATCCGAATTCGCACCATGTGTCCAGCACTTGAGGCGTGTCTACGCAACGATAACACGAGGGCGAAGGCGACGAGTGACGCTTGTGGAAGGAGGAACAGATGTATGTAAAACATAGCTATCGACGCTTTGATCAATAGATATCTGGCGATCGTAAAATGTTCAATGTACGTCTATGCGCTCATTTTTACTTAATTTGCTTCCTTTTGTTTGCCGTTATGCACGCGCATTTTTGGCGTTATTGTTATTCTGCCCACTTCTGTTACATTTTTCTTTTTTATTATTGTTGATTCCATTGTTATACCTTGCTCATTGGTACAATGACCCCTTACCCAATGCCCAACCGCGCCTGTGAGGTTTTTCTTAAATAAATAAAATAAAATGTCTGATCACTTCGTGACGCATCCATTGCTTGCCTTAAGTGCTGGACACATGGTGCGAATTCGGATGCGATTTGCCGTACGGCTGTTCGTGCCAACAGCCGCATCCGACAGACGTCCAACAGGTTCCAACACGCATGCGGCGCCGATTCGCACGCCGCACGGGCATCCAACTTGCTGAATGTTGCCGCGCGGCTGCCGCTCCGGTCAGGCGGCCGCAGCCAATGGCAGCGCGGGAGCTCGACAAGCGGCGCCACTGGTGGCGCCCGTGCCAACCCGTGCCGGTGGTTCGTTCCTCGCCGCTGCGATGGCTCAGATCGTCCTGGTGTTTGTGGATATCACCGTTGTCGGTGGCATGAAAAACATTGGATAAACTGTTTCTGACGTGAAATACCTCATGAGTGAATAAAGTGATGCTTGCAGTGTGCCATTTCTGCAAGGCGACGTCTGTTTCCGAACCACCAACGAGATAGTGAGCCGTGATGGAAGGCCGTTTCACAGGTAAACATTGGCACCGGCCGTCTCGGCGAACCGGCTCGCTTCGTTCCCACCCTTGCTCTTCACATCGAGGCCGTCGATAACACCAATTGCGCGTGTAAACGCGTCATATAAGAGCACAAGTTTTTATCGTGTTGGCAAAAATAAGCGCTCGACAATCAGCTCGCGTTTGAACTCGAGCGGCGCTATCGAGAGCGTCCGCCTAGCTAGGCCTACGCTCGTAGTCGTGAGTGAATGTGAGCTGTTGCGATGATTGTAGCTCGCGAAGGCGTAGCTTTGTTGGCAATGTTCTTAGAGAACGAAGCATGGCTGTGTGAGGTTGTTTGTTTTGTACTAAATGTAGAGGATACGATGTTTTCCGAGCGTGCAAGCTGAGGTGCCGTGTGTGGGCGGAGCCTGCGCGCTGATTGCTCGTTCGCCCCATGTGTCGTGAATCGTTGTACGCCGCGTGCGGCGCCGCACGTCGGATCGGATACCGAATCGCTCCATGTGTCCAGCGCTTTAGGCGGCTTCCACATCCTTAAGGCCGAGACAGACGGTACGATTTTCCATGCGATGCGGCGTCCGGCGCGGCATCGCATGGTGACGTTTCGTGACGTTTTGTGACGTTTCATCGCATCGGACCGCCGCGCCGCATGCCCGGCGTGCATCAAACCGGGCAGATATTTTGGTCGCCGCCGGTCGCCGCATCGGATGGTCGCATGGCCGCAGCCAATGACAGCTCGGGAGAAGCGTGTCGTCACGCCGCTGGTGGTGCCATCTCCCTGAGAGCGGCAACCGTGGCCAAGGCGAGTCGATGGAGTCGGGCCTCGGAGCATTCGCCGACATTGCCGCTCGCGGCGGCGTGATAAACATGGAGTACATTTCACTTGTGACGTGAAAGAATTCCCGATTGAATAAAGTGATGTTTCAACTGTGCCATTTCTGCAAGACAACGCCCGTTTCGAAACCACTAGTGCGATCGCGAGCAGCGATGCAAGCCCATTTCGCAGGTAAACACAGCGGCACCGGCGTCTCGGCGAGCCGTCGCGCTTCGCTTCCACCTTTGCTCTTCACATCGATGACGTCGAGGAAGTTTATAGCGCATGCTAACGCATTACGTACGAGTGCAAAGCTTAATCGTGTTGGCAAAAATAAGCGCTCTACGACGAGCTCGCGTGTGATTGCGAACGGCGCTGGTGACAGCCGGCGCCCGCCATGCTAAGCCTACCCATCGGAGTCGTGAGAGACGGGATGCTGTTGCCGCTGTTGCGACGTGCTTGTCGTGCACGAAGGCGTAGTTTTTTTTCATTATTTTCTCATAGAACGAAGCGTGGCTGTGCAAAGTGGTTTGTTTTGTGCTTCATTACGAGGATACGAAGTCTTCCCAGTGCACATGCCGAGGCGCCGTATGTGGGCGGAGCCTTCCGCTGATTGCTCGTTCGCCCCATGTGTCTCGAAACGTCGTACGCCGCATGCCGGGCATCCGACGCCGCACGTCGCATCGCATGCAAAATTGTACCGTCTGTCTCGCGCTTAAGTTTATAAAATCGAAGAGCAAATAATACTGTATTAAGAAGTGCTGGGGTCTTACGTCACAAAACCAGGACATGATTATGATAGACACTGTATTGGAGGGCACCCGAAATTTTGAGCAACTGGGGTTCTTTAACGTGCACCTAAATCTAAGCTCACGGGCCTTTAGCATTTCGCGTACACGGTAATGCGGCCGCCGCGGCCGGCATTCGATCCCGTGACATTCGGGTTAGCAGTGATAAAATTTTGGCTACGCAATGTAGGCATCCTTACTATTACCGTAAGTAGTGTCGTTGGTCATTCCAGCACTAGTCGTTAATATACAAGCTTAACATTTTTCTTAGGCTTATGATCACCTGTATCAATCAATCTGCGCATGTGCCGAACCTGACGTCGCTATAGGTACAGGCTTCGCCGACACAGGTGCGAAATTTACCATACAGCTTCGCTGCAAACATACAAAACTCTGAGTTTCGTTCATAACGTGGCTCGAAGGGTGCCAAAAGACATGAAAGTTACATGTATTCTTGAGGGCATCATATGTGTCAAGAAATATTGACGCCGTAGTCGAATTCTCCATCCGCATGGGGATTGTTTGTATTGTTTGTGTAAGTGTACACAAACTAATAATAATAATAATAATAATAATAATAATAATAATAATAATAATAATAATAATAATACCTGGGGTTTTCTGTCCCAAAACCACGAAATGATGATGAGAGACGGTGTAGTGGAGGGCTTCGGAAATTTTGACCATCTGGCCTTCTTTAACGTGCACTGACATCGCACAACACACGGGCCTCTAGCATTTCGCCTCCATCAAGATGCGATCGCCGCGGCCGGGATCGAACTCGCGACCTTCGGGTCAGCAGCCGAGCCACTGCGCCACCGCAGCGGACAGAACACAGACTGTGATTATCCATGTCAGCACAAACGATCTATATCTTCCTTCTCAGGGCGCCTTGCCGTTAAAGGGACACTAAAGAGCAAAGCAATTTTTCTCGTACTAGTAAATTGCTCTTTCACGGCACCAAAAACACCATGCTTGCGGCGATAAGTTGCTTGGTAAGCGAGATAACACGCAAAACTTCCCCATCTCCCGCTAAAGGGAACCATGATGCGAAGCAGCGGGCAGATGGTTAGCTTGAGCGGGAGAAACATCGCCGCTCTCGTTTCGCGGCAGCGGCCCGGGCGCTCATCGCGGCGCGCTCCGTCATTTTTATACCGCGGAACTACCGTGGTTTCCCCCAGCGGAGTATGCAGCTGTCGCACCACCTGTCGCGCGCCGCTCCTAGAGGATTCCTAGAGGAGAGAACGGGGGGGGAACCGTAGGAGAGGAGAGAGGGGACGCGCATGCGCTGTGGGGGGTGTGGAACGCGGGAGCCGCATCGTAGGGTAGAGGATTCCTACAGTAGAGAAAGCGGGTGAGCGTAGAAGAGAGGGGGGAGAGGCCGCGCATGGGCTGTGGGGATGTCGGACGCGGGCGCCGCTCCGTAGAGTAGAGGATTCCTACAGCAGAGAAAGGGGCTGAGTGTAGGAGAGGACGCGCATGCGCTGTGGGACGCGGGCGGCGCTCTGTAGAGTAGACGATCCATAGAGTAGAGAAAGGGGGGCGAGCGTAGGGGAGGAGAGAGAGGGGGGAGAGGACGCGCATGCGCTGTGGGGGGTGTAGGACGCGGGACGCAGGCGCCGCTCCGAGAGTAGAGTATTCCTAGAGGAGAGAAAGGGGGTGAGCGTAGGAGAGGATAAAGAGAGGGGGGAGGAGACGCGCATGCGCTGTGGTGGTGTGGGACGCGGGAAGCATGGACGGACTAGGCGTCGCGCTGCCCAGGACACCTTTAGGGACGGGATCACAAACACTGCAGCGCTTGCTCCGCGCTCTATGTCAACCGATGTCAACCGGTCTGTCGGTGAAAACTTTCAGATGGTTGACGTACTTTTCTTCAATGTATTCAAGCACCGAAGAACGTTACTTCTGTTGTGGGTGTGGAGCGCTTGCTGTGCATCCGTGGATCGTCAACTGGCAGTGGACATTCTCATGTGACCAAGGTAGGTCTTGTCGAAGTTGTGTTTGGGGTATTCCAGGCCAAGATGGAAAAGAGTGTTGAGGGCCACGTAAGCTCGCGATTCCGTACGTCACCGAAGGAGACTGAGGAGTGCTCGTCCTGGACTCGATTCACTAGGTCGGCAAAGCTGCGTCAGCAGTCGTTGAGAGGCGAGGAGACGCAGCGGTGGAAGACGAGATTCATGAAGCACCTTTACGCTCGCTGCAGACTTTGGTACTCCCAAAGCAACTCTTCGGCCTTTACGATGAAATGTTTCCAGGCGTTCGTACTACGACTCATATGGAGAGATAGAGGCAATTGGAAGAGCACACGGTTGACAATTACTGCCAAGTGTAAGCTTATTATTGATGATGGATGGCTTCCCCAGCTTGTTCCTGCCATCCTTCGAAGGACGTTTACACGGGGTGACAGGGCTGAAATCGTCTTGTCTACTGCACGTCGCCAATTCATCCTGGAGTCTAGTGTGACCCCAAGGAATCTCATGTATTTAGCTTGCTGAACTGGTGCATCTGGAAGTGATATCTTCATCCTTGTTTCTCGTCTTCACATACCGGGGAATAGCATAAACCGAGACTTTTCTGCTGATATTGTTAGTCCAATAGATGCGAGATGGGTCTGCGCGGAGCGTACAACCCTTTGACCAATCATTTTCCATCGCTTATGCTGATAACCAGACAGCCAGATGCGTATGCCGCCGGCATAAATTGATATTTGAACTGCCTTACTGACTATCTTCAGGGCACCGGGTAAACCAGTCATGGCCACACTGAACAACAATGGAGACAGGACACTGCCCTGTGGCACGCCTCTGGTGATTTTCCTTGATCTACTCAGCACTGTTCCCAACTTCACCTGCATCGAGCGATCACTAAGAAACGCATGAACAAAGCGTAAAAGGTGCCCTGTTATCCCCATAGAGACAAGAAGACAAATTATCGCATCCTCGAACACGTAGTCGTATGCTTTTCAAACGTCCAGAAATATTGCCAGCGTTGACAAGCCGTATGCTCGTTGGTGTTCTATGTGGCTTACCAAGTCTAAGATGTTGTCTTGTGCACTGAATCGTTGCCGAAATCCAGTCATACATGCTGGAAGAGCCTTGCGATTCTCAATTCGCCATATTAGCCCAACGCAGGCAGGCTTCTCCATCAGCTTCGCTACGCACGAAGTTTGTGATACTGGTCGATATGATGCCAGCTCTGTCCTGTCTTTACCAGGCTTCAGCACCAGCACGACCCAGGACATTTCCCATGTTTGAGGAATGTTTCCCGACTCCCACACATAGTTGAAATACGTCAGAAGGCTACTACTCGCTTCTGCAGGCAGATTTGAAATCATTTGGTTCGTAATTCCGTAAGGTCCAGGAGCACAGCGTCGACGGAGAGAGCTTATGGCTGACGTCATTTACCGCAGCGTAAAAGGTGCGTCGATGGCATATGCAGAATGAGGCGGAAGTGAAGAAGGTGGTTCACTTTCTCTTCCAATTATATCAACGTCAGCTAATTCCTCGGCTAGACAGTATAGGCTACTACTAGCGCGAGGACACACGGACAAGAAAGAGGACGACGCAGTGTATTTCTTGTACGTGTGTCCTCGCGCTAGTAGTTTACTGTCATGAATTTCCAACAAGCCCAAGCCGCCACCCCTGTGAACCTTGGCTAGAGATGGCATTGATATATCCTTGAATAGCGCGAGGACGATAAATGGTCTCAAAGGCTGGGGCGTGCTTCCGACACTATTTACTACTCGCCAGATCCTTGAGAGTGGAGTAAATACACTTAAACTCTCGCAAAACGCTGCCCATTGTTTCCTCCGAAGCTTTTTGGTGTGTCGCCGTATTGCTGCATTAAGTCTGTTAAACTGAGTCTTGAGAGCTGGTTCGCCACTTCTTCGCATGAGCTTTTAGATGCGAAGCATCTTATGCTCGGCGCTTTGTCCCTCCCGCGTCCCGCGTCCGGCGTCCAGCATCCCGTGTCCCGCGTCCCGCGTCCCGCGTCCGGTCACTTTCATGAAGTAGGGAAGCACCCACTATGCGAACCAGAACACTGTAGTACAATAAGGCCGTCAACCACCACCATACTCAGCAGAGTCATGGCCGAGAGCAAAGAGTGGCCTCTTAGCAATGGCTAGGCAGGGGGTGCGTGCAAGCAAAGAATAACACGCACTGCCGGTAATGTCTGTCGCCCACGTTGATTCCATTCCTCGATCTTGCTTGCATGTGCTTGAAGGGGCTTTGTCTGTCCCTCCTTCCCGCGTCCCACGTTCCACACCCCCCTCTCTCTCCTCTCCTACGCACCCCCCCTTTCTCTCCTCTAGGAATCCTCTACTCTACGGAGCGGCGCCCGCGTCCCACACACCCACAGCGCATGCGCGTACCCTCCCCCCTCTCTTTCCTCTGCTACGCTACCCCCCCTTTCTCTCCTCTAGAAATCCTCTACTCTACGAAGAGGCGCCCGCGTCCCGTTGACTCCATTCCTTGATCTTGCTTGCATGTGCTTGCGGGGGGCTTTGTCCGTCCCTCCTTCCCGCGTCCCACACCCCCTCTCTCTGCTCTCCTACGCTCCCCCCTTTCTCTCTTCTAGCATTCCTCTACTCTACGGAGCGGCGCCCGCGTACCGTTGACTCCATTCCTTGATCTTGCATGTGCTTGCGGAGGCTTTGTCCGTCCCACCTTCCCGCGTCCCACATCCCCGCAGCGCATGCCGGTTCCCTCCCCCTTCCTCTCCTCTAGGAATCCTCTACTCTACGGAGCGGCGCCCGCGTCCCACACCGCCCCAGCGCATGCGCGTCCCCTCCCGCTCTCTCTCCTCTGCTAGGCTCCCCCCCTTCCTCTCCTCTAGGAACCTACTCTTCGGTGCGGCGCGCACGACAGGTGTTGCGACAGCTGCATACTCCGCTGGGGGGCGCCACGGTAGTTCCGCGGTATGAAAATGACGGAGCGCGCGCGCCTCATTCTCTCTCCTGTGCAGCGCCGCGATGAGCGCCCGGGCCGCTGCCGCCAAACGGGAGCGGTGACGTTTCTCCCGCTCAAGCCAGCCATCTCCCCGCTGCTTCGCATCTACAGATGGCTCCCTTTAGCGGGAGATGGGGAAGTTTTTTTTCTCTGCCCTTCTTCTAGCAGCACATAAATTACGAAGTTTTACGTCCGGGGCTGGAAAATGTTCAGGTAGCTTTAGTATGGCGGTTGCCGCCGCTTTACTCGCTAGCATACCCTGAAATATGTCCCCTGATCGGTGATCTAGATGCTCCCGGTAGCGATCCCAATCAGTTACTTTGCTGCATTTAGCGACCGTCAAATGGTAGCCAGCAACAAATAAATATAGGAAAATGATCACTTCCCATTTTGTCTGGAGCTGTACAACACGCGAGTTGAACTTCACTTGAATGCAAAGTCAGATCAATAATACTTGTACACGCTGGGGGGTCTAAAGAACGTTACATTGCCATCATTCGCAATGCATAGGTCTAGCTTATCAATGGCACTTTCTAGACAACGTCCACGTGCATCCGAACTCTGGTCACCCCACTACGTGTGATGCGCATTGAAATCACCACAAATGATGCGCGGAGCTGGGCAACGATGACACAGATCTAAAAACTTTTCGATGCGAATTTCCTTGTGAGGAGACATACACAGATGCAATGCTGACTTCGAGGTTTCCCATCTGTGCTCTGATCTATAACATCTGTGCACAAGTCGGCCACATTTAGTGCTACATGTGGTATCTCTCTTCAAGTATACACTGCGGCACTTCCATTTGGGAAAGACGTTATAGTAAGGTTCTTGTGGGTGACGATTCCAGTGATCGATCTTTATCTTGATAACCCGGCATCCGACAGAGCCAAGATCGGGATTTGATATTCTCTCTAAAAGAGGTTCAGTTCATCGATGCGAGAAACGATACCGGCACAATTCCACTGCATTATGAAAGGCACTTTTCGGCGATTTAACGTACACTGAGGTTGGTGAAGCACAAGCGGCCATTTTGAATGTTTTGGTGACGCACAAGCAGCCATTTTAGAAGTTTTGGTACCTGACGTCATCACAACTAGCCAGACTGCTTCGTGAAGTCACCAGAATTAGTACTGTAGCCTGAAGTCAAGCTCGTGTCGATATCGGTATGCGCGCGGTGGGAAAATTCACTTTGATATCACAATAAAATATCTTATTAGCATTTGCTGAGCTTCACACTTGCTCAGAGCCGTCTCTGTAAACAGAAAATTTGTATGGAAGAGTAAACTCGTCTTCTAAAAATTGTGTCAGTACCCCCTTAAGGTGAACAAACTTATTCGTGATAATGTGCCCGTGTCAGCTTTGCTGACAACTGTCGCGTCACGGGCTACATCGGGACCTTCCTTAGTACTACCGAGCATAATAGCGTAGTAAATCTTTCTAGCCATTTTTTATCGGATGAGGAGAAAAGTGTGTCATTGCGTGGTCTTAAATTATTGCATTAGATCTGGTGGATATAACGAATTTCAATTCCTACAATATCTAGATGACTTTGCCCTCAACATGAGGTCAGGAGAATTTTCCTACGATAAGTCTCTGTCCGACAGATGTAAGGCTCCACCATTTTATAATAAGCGACGGACACCTCCCGGTGAACGCGATAGGGGACATAGGACATATCTATAGATTTATACATAGAAGCGGTTCAGCGTGATTTAATCAAAATTTACAAAAAAAAAAAACAACAGCCGTTTAAGAGAAAAAAATTCCGTTAATGAGAGCGAGGCAATAAATAAGTTGGTCAACAACGCAAATATAGTTATCAAGCAAGCTGACAAAGGTGGCGCGATTGTCCGTATAAATCGAAACGATATCATATCCGAGGCCACTAAGCAAGAATTCTCGAGGAGGCGAAAGAGCGCTCGCTCGGGCGTCCCAATAAAGTCACGGAGTGAGGCACAGCACTGACGCGTCCTCTGTCGTGAGAGTCCCCTGAGCAGGAGCAACGCGTGCGTCGCGCTCTCCGATGAAGCTCCTCAGCTCAAGGCCATTCGGTACCGATTCGCCGCTTGCGCTTTACGCGCGAATGCATGAGTGTGCGTCTTGAGCCTCCTCGCCGGCTTCAAATTCGGTCAATTGAAGAGAATAAAGGCGTCACATAAAGGGACATCACCTGCGTGTATTATCTTGTATAACGGAAAAACTATATATATTTTTTACAGAGGGCACTCGATAGCTTCTGTATCACTTGTTCCAACGAAGGATGATACTTCTACACGCCATTATTTCATATTTAGGTTGTTCTTAATACTGCTTTCTCTCCATACCTTTGATGAACGACAATTGTTGGGAACTACTAGTTCCTGCAATAGTATCGCTTCAGGTGCTTGCAGGTCCTTAGGATGCTGCTAAATAACGAAATGCAATGAATGTACGTCACGTATTTCTGCATCCTGTGGGTCAATATTCAAGCCCGCCATATTGACGCCATCAGTCTATGTCACTCTCCGATAAGTGCTTGTCGCAAACGTAGTCAGGAGTCGTGAGCTCTCGATCTTTTTTAAGTGCGGAGCACTTTAGGAGACCAGGCTGTCGTATGCTGTCGTCGTCGCTTAGCGTAACGCTGGCAAAACCACATATAGCATAGCCATCTGTAGCGCGCGCTCGCGCCATAGAGCAGTCTTCTTCCTCTTGTTCTTCGAACGCCTTGACGATGATATTAACTGCGGTGCCCTTTAAATAAAACCACGTATAAAAATTAAAAAAAAAAGGAAGTAAGCGAGAAATTGAAACAGAGAGAAAGGAAGGGAAAAATAGGAAGAAAAATAAAAATAGAGAGAAATAAAGAGAAAAAAGTTGGCAGAAAAAACTGGAAAAGAAAACAAGAAACAAAGAGAGGGGGGAAAGAAAGTGAAAAACAAAGAGAAACAAAGAAGACTCTACCCAGCTCCGCACTGCCTTCAGGCTTGGCCGCACTAGCGCGAAGTTGCCTTAATGCTTTAATTTTTTTTTTTTTTGTACTGCGCGAGCCTACCCTTCGAACCTCACCGGGTCACTCGGAACTTTGAAGGTAACTAACTTCTCGTTGCAGGATGTGTAGCCACTGTTGCAGTTCTACCCGGCGTATCTGCGCCCCATCATACAGAATCACTGATGGAAGTTCTGGAAAGCGTTCGCCTTTTTTGAGGCATGAAAAGCACGCGCAGAGATCAAGAAGCCAGCGCCACCGACGCTAGAGACACCGACGCCACCGACGCTAGAGCGTGAGTGCTAGAGAGAAAGCCTGCAGATGGCGAAAGCTTGCCCTCCCAAGGCCACCTAAGCACACATACGCCCAACATGCGAGCGAGGCACCTGTCGATGCGGCAGACGTCGTCAGCTGCTCAGAGACTACTAGTAGTGGCTCGTTTCAAGCGCTGTGCGTACTATAATAAGGGCAGTACCTATTAATAACTGCAGCGCTGCAGCTAAAACGTCTATCTCGAAAATCGGCCTCAACTGCACAGAAAGATTTAATTTTATTGCCATAGGAATTATATGGACAATCTCGGCTGGATTTTGCCGTCGCCGTCATGTCCCGTATATATAGACCAATTCCACCGGACATACGTCACGAAAATGCGGTGGCGCTGTCGTCGGGCGTTTAGTTTCGCGTGGTAGGCAAAAGCCGCTGCGCCTACCGCAGTTGCTGCTGTGTTTTCGCTGGTGCGTGCGCTGTTTGTCGTCGTGCAAAGAAGAAAAAACGCGGTAACGACGAGCTGTCAAGGTGATTTGCGCGGGAAGGCACAGGAAAGATGGAATAAGTCTTTTTTTTCAGTTTTAGCTGTAAAACGCGATCGAGAACTTGTCTTCGACGCCGGTTCATCGGTTATGTTTTGGAGTGACTTACTCAGCAAAAACGATTAGCTCTGTCAAGCGTTTGTCATTGTAATTTGCCGCACCGCATTTTTTTGGAATAAGCCTTCTGTGGAGGCATAGCACGTTTACCTCAAAGCACGTTATCGTTGTGGATAGCATTGTCATATGCGGAAAATTCTTCACGGTTTCCATTTTGATACAGCTGCAGAACTCTTAGACGCGTCAAAAGGATTTCGTTATACTCGCGTGAACTAAAGGTGTCACTCGGTCACGGAGCATGTTTCTTTCTGCGTTTCATTAAAGCGGCAGCGAACGAAAGGATGACTTCCACTATGCCTTTCCTGATTGTATGCGGCTGTGATGACACAAGTATATCAGGCAGGGCTGTTCTGGCTGCGGTGCGCTTCACGAGATTTTCACGTCTGTCGGAATTCACAGAAAAACAGCACCCGGGAAACTTGCCGAGTCTGTTTACATGCTGTACGCATTTCGCGGTCTCGAATTGAGCTTACGAAGGGAGCCGCGGACCTCACAGGAACGTAACTGCATTATCCATTGCATGAGAAGTATTCGGATGAAAGTGTCGCGGAGAACGCCCTTGTCGTTTGCATGAATAACTTCCCCGGCACATTTGCTATATGCGAGGATTTACCGTAACGGTTCGTAAATATGCACTTTTACTCCACGCATTTGCATATCGTACCCAAGAGCCTCTTAAATCGCTGAACTGGGTCGGATGTTCTAGCATCCGTTGACAAATTAAACAGTACACGTGCGACCTATACTGCCGCAACGGCGACGACATTTCGCAAATGGGTCGCTTCCGCGCCGTGAATATACTTGACGTTTTCATGAGGTTCTCCGAGCTAGAGCTCCACGTCAACATGGCTCATATGTTCATTTCAGAGTCCCCCCTTACAGCCACTGCAACTTCCTCTGTTGCAGCCGCCGCTTGTAAACAAGCGAGAGGCGCCCCGACGCGCGGTGCTCCGAGGCAGCTTTTGCACCTGCTGCGCCAGTTGTCACGTGATAATAGAGGGCTGTAGCGAGCTTTGGCTGGCACAGCTGGGAGGAGCCAACGCGCCGCGACGTCGCTACAAGGGCCCCCCCAGTATGTCGACGGCGCCTACCCCTGTTTACAAACATGGAGTAGGTCTATATATATATATATATATATATATATATATATATATATATATATATATATATATATATATATATGCCACGAAGAAAAATATTCAGAAAAATGTTTTCCGATTCGCGGAATCGAACCGCGACCTCTCGCTCCGCAGCGCGCGGCGTTCACCGCTCGGCCACATAAGCGCACGTCCTTCGTCATACTAAAGGCGAGCTATTTATATACACCATTTACCGCTGGCGGTACACAGATCTCGGGGAATGTCAGCGTGTTCTCTGTTTTACCAGCGCGATGGCGCGAAGTGCGCGCTCGGCGCACCGCTCGTTGCGATGCGTTGGCTCGTCAAAGGCGTAGTCACCCGAGCGCGCGCGCTTATCTTGTGATGTGGGCACTTTGTACGTCGCGTGCGTTCGCTGGAAAGATTTGTTTAGGTTACAGAGCGCACAAAGGTCACTTCACTCGCTGCAGAGGCCCCGTTTGCGAAAGAAGCGCGCTGTTCAAACACAGTGAAGTAACAACTGTGACACTTGTTAGTTCGCGCTCGTGTATATATACGTACGTTTCGTGCGTCCTTTGTGTTTAGGCAGCGCGTTAAGGGTCGAGCTGTGAACGTTAGTTCGCGCTTGTCCCGTGTGTGTTGTTTTCGTGCGTCTTTTGTGCTTGAACAGCGCGCTCCAAGTTTTGATCTGCTTGCCGTTCTTCGCGTGAAATTCCAATTTGTTGCTATCGTATTCATTGCTTCCGCCTTGCGGCGAAATTGTGACTTTTTTAGGCGCTGAGGCATTAATACCACTTTATTGCAAACTGTACATCAACGACATCTTCCTAATCTGCAACGTGGTGAGCGTGCATTATATTCATTTATCGCAGTGTTTAACAATGTTCATCATTCCATACAATTCTATCATTCATACTCAGGTGAATGCGCAGAATTCCTCGATATAATTTGTATATTTACGTAACGGCCGACTAACAATCACGCTTTACAAGAAACCTACGGAGAGGCATCACTATCTGCACTTTTGCAGCCCCATCGCGAATGAAGCATACCGTTGTTCTCTAATTGATTAGGAAAGAAATTGCGGCAGTTTTCACTTGCCTACACGTGCACGCGCGCGTACTAACGCGATAAAGAAATGCGAACTGCGCTAAGAAATGCTTCGCATTTAATTCCTGCTATGAATAGCAATGAGAGCTTTGCCCGATTCCCGCCAGTTGCTGCATCCAAAAGCGCAGCACCCAGGCATTCTTCGATGCCTTGGCAGGCTTGTGATTTAAGTCAAAACGACACCGGATGCGGTAAAGTTCCAGCACGCTTTTCTCAGGTTAGAAAAACAATCGCCCTCCAAAACGCCGTGCGTCGGCGGCCGGGAGACACTAGCGAGGCCGAGCGAGCTGGACCCTTTATGTGGCGAAGCCGCCGAGAGCGGGCGGCGGCGAATGGAAAAGGAATGCGGTACTCTTCCTGTTCTAGTAACTTTAGATGCATCGATCCTGCCCCACCACCCTCCGGAAGCTTTGTGCGCCTCACCTGGTTTTGCATTGCCTCCGCGATCAGCCCCCCTTTTCACCAACTACGATGTCATGTGATGACGGCATCATGTGACTTACGTCATGTGACGTCACACCAGAATTTGTGACCTCACGATAAGGTCACAATTTTCCCGATTTGTGACGTCATGATGACGTCATGTGATGGTGATTTTTGCGTCATTCGTGCTGTGCCCGATGCCGCAGGACGCCGGCGGTCAATTTTTGCGTTTGACGAGGCATTTAAGGCTTTCGCCTTAATAAGTACCACGCAGGAACAAAAAAAAAAGGAACTCCAAGATCGGAGTCACCACGCCTGGTTTTGCATTGCCTCCGTGATCGGACTACCTTTGACCAAGCTGAGGTGACATGTGATGACGTCATCATGTGGCGTGACGTCACTATGATGCCATGATGACGTCATTATGATGTCACAAACTTTGGCGATCTGTGACGCCAGCGGATGATTTTTTTACATCACTCGTCCCCGATCACGCATGACGCCGACGCCGACGGCCAAATTTCGCCTTTGAAGAGGCCTCTAAGGCTTTCGCCTTAAAATGTTTACGTGGCGTCACATAACAGTGTTAAACGCTTGTAATCGAGACGTTAGGTTTGATTCGCGTTGCACACATTTCCTTGCTTTCTCATTTTAAATTATCACTGCATTATTACAAAGTTCAGTCTATTTATTCTGTTTTAAAATGTGTACGTGTCGACGTCAGGAGCACTAGCGCCCATCGCCAACGGCTACGACTGCAGTGCACTGACGCATCCAAAACAATGAGGGCGAGAAAGGCGCACCGCAAAGTGGGCGTAACCTTGTGTTGCGTACAACAATGTGATACGATGCAGCCACTGGCGACAAAAGAAAAAAAAAAGCCAGCCATAGAACACAAATCCCGTTGTGCGTGCAAGGAAATGTAAATAAACGTCTTGGTAGAGCAACGTCACTGGCTGTTCTTTTGTGATGCTGTTAGGCTGACCATTATAACCAACGGTCTCCGACTCAGGCTGTGTTGCACTTAACGGATGCTATCTGCTACCAATCCCGCCGAGACATTGCGCGCCGCGCGTAGACAGCAGTGAAAGTCACGTGTTAAAAAAGAAAAAAAGAGAGAAATCAACAAACAGAACAAATGGACTTTTCCCACCTCTTCTTGGTGCGAAGGCAGCTGTACCAAAAAAAAAAAAAAAAAGAGAAATATGCACGGCTCCTCGTGCATGCATGATGAAGCGAGCTCGGTGAGCTCTATTTACATAAAAAAGCTGCATGTTCCCGCATTTTGTTCGTTCTTTTTTAATACAGCACAGTTACAATATACACTAATCTGCATGCATACGACATGCATTTTCCTTGCAGATGCTTGCTCTCAAACAATGGTGTATATAGTGGCTTTTACTGAATTTGTCTGCAAGGCGTTCTGACCTTGTCACGGCTGGTCGCTATGACTACGTCGGCATTTATGCAGCGTGTAATTGTTTACCGTCTTTTTTTACAGCGAAGCTTCCTTTTCTGCGCTAGTTTTCTGGGGTTTTGTCCTGATGTCGTCGCACCCGCTGAGTAAAAAATAAAGAGAAAGGCAGGTGCAGAATCAGTCATTGGTTATAATTCAATGAAGAAAATGTTGCTGTTACAACAGCAGATAGCCAACACTGGCTGACATTGGCCAACAGCAGTCGACGTAAGCGAACACCAACGATACGTTCAGCACGAGAACAGATAGATTCAAAAATTACACCATCTCCCGCTAAAGGGAATTATGTGTAGATGTGAAGCAGCGGGCGATAACGCTTACACTGGCGGCGGCGTTGACGCTGGCGCTCATCGCAGCGTTGCGCAGGAGAGAAAACTGGGGAGGCGCAAAGCAGGCAGTGATGGAGCAGTGTTTCCTACTGGAACATGCCAATCGCTGCTAATGGGCAATGAGAGACAGAAGACTCCGACTGGACACAGAGACCCGCACTCCGCTTTTAGTTAACGCGCACGCTGCGAATTTTTATTGTTCAACAACGCACAGGAGAAATCTCCCACCGGCACCACCTTGGAGGTCAAGATCCATTGCCATATATACGGGGTGGCCAGTGAACGGTTGTGCAGCGCGAGCAGTCGGTTTTTTCAACCAAGAAACTCGCTAGCAGACGCTGCCTGCGTCGGCGTCGCGAGGCGAGAGAGGGGGGGAGCGTAGGAGAGGAGAGAGAGGGGGTGACACGCATGCGCAGTGGGGAGTGTGAACGCCGTGGGCAGGGATGCGTAGAGGAGAGAGGGGGGGAGCGTAGGAGAGGAGAGAGAGGGGGGGGACGCGCATGCGCAGTGGGAGTGTAGACGCCGCGGGCAGGGATGCCTAGAGGAGAGAGGGGGGGAGTGTAAGAGGGGAGAGAGGAGGGGAGGCGCATGCGCAGTGAGGGTGTGGTTGCCGCGGGGAGGGATGCCTAGAGGAGAGAGAGGGGGGAGAGGAGGTTTTTTTATTTTTATTTTTTTTAAAGGGTTTGCGCATGCGCAGTAAGGGTGGGCACGCGGCACACCACCACCACCGGATTAAGCTTCGCCATAAGATGCTTCACATCTAAAAGAGCGATCACGACAAGCTCCACTGCTTGTCGCTGCTTTTGTGTATTGTGTCCTTGCTTGGGACATATCCAGAATGATATAGCATCTAGCCCGGTTCCACAACTGGATTATCCAACATTACTCGACATTAGCGACTGCTAGCCAACAATATACCGTGCTGGAAATATGGGAGTAAATTCGTTAATGCAATTCTGCCAGAAATCATTATCGGGCAGCAAAATGCCCCATCACAGAAAGTATGTCTGTGTGGACAGGGTGGAAGGGAGGACAAGGATGACGTCTTAAAGAAGGACAGTGTGAATTAAAAAAAAAATTCCAGAACCTCCCGCATTGAGTTCGATTCTCAGTCAGTGCCACCGGACACCCTACGGTTCTTCTAAAAAGGAGAGAGGTACCCCGGCCTGGCTCTCGGTGTTGTGGGTAGTCATTTCTTGAGAATGCGTTTCTGGGCGAGTTAGTGCGTTGTCTGAACACACAATGATAACAGGGAGATAACAGGATTCCGGCTGCGCCGGCGGTAAATCACGTGACGCTAGGCATTCGCTGAAACGCCATTGCCTGAGCCGGCAGGTCCGCGATCTCGCTTTGCCCGGTGGATTTACGACACCACATGATCTCGCTAGCCTATCACATATTTCGTGCGCATACAGTTTCGCTGTCCGACGGTTTTCAAGCGTGGAACTGGCAGTAATATTTTTCCCCTTCGTATCACTGGAACAGACGCATTCGCAGAGGAATAGAGGAAACGTTTCAGCATGCATGCGCGAGGTATTGTAATTAAAAAAGTAGATTGCAAATACCTGTAGTTGGGTTGCGTGGCCTGGCTTTCAGTGGCGGCGAGCGATGGGGCCTCGCCTTACGATCAGTGAAGGCAGGCCGTGTGCAATTCTGAATTGAACACAAACAAGGCGGGACGATTTGTTGTACAGCAGGGGCGTAGCCAGAAAGTTTTTTCGGGGGGGGGGGCACCTCTTTGATTTCGGGGGTGGCACCTACCTGAAATGGTAATTTTAGCTCTGCATGCCATGGCGAAAAAAATTTCGGGGGGGGCACGTGCCCGGTGTGCCACCCCCTGGCTACGCCACTGTTGTACAGCCATCCGCGAAAATGTGGTTGCGGATTACAGACAAATGTGACAGGGGGGTAGGGGGCGTGGAGTCGGCTCGTTGATGTTCCTTAAACGACATGTACCAACTAGCCCGCCTTTCACCACTTGTTCAGTTCGCTAATAAGCTTTCTACGGCTGTCCGAAGCTAGACTATAGCACTGAAGTGCGATTTAAACGCACTGGTTATTCACGTGATGGACACGTCGTAAAGGAATTTGAAGCGTCTGCTGAGAAACCTGGAGAGACGGATTTAGTCATATTACGGACAATCTTAAAGGGGTACTGACATCATTTTTCGAAGATGAGTTTACTCAGCCATACAAATCTCCTGAATACAGAGACGGCTCTCTCTAAGCAAGCTCAGCAACTGCTGATAATATATTCTATCTTGACATTGAAGTCAATTTTCCCATTACACTACTTATGGGAACCAGGCACACTGGCTATCCAGAGATAGCGCCACGTGTTGCGCAGTGGCGTACGCTGCCACCCTCGCTGGCCGATTGCTGCTGCCGGAAACCATGGTGGCCGCCGCGCTGTCTCGTGTCCCTGGGCCGATCCTGCCGTATGCATCGTAGAGTTAAGTAAATGGTTGTTGTTTGTTGTGACCTGAAGCCTCCGTCGTCCTTGCTTTAACTACGGAATGGACGCAGCAAGCCCAATACCCACAAACTACCGACATCGGCACTAGCTTGGCGTCAGGCTACAGTTCTAATTTTGATGACTTCACGCAGCAGTCTGGCTAGTCGTGATGGCGTCAGGTACCACAACTTCCAAAATGGCCGCTTGTGCGTCATCAAAACATTCAAAATGGCTCTTTGTACATCACCAATGGAGCCACGGTGCGGAGCGGCCGTGGCTCCGTCGTCACGATATCTTGCGGCCATATCACGATACCTTGCACGAGCACGTGACAAGAAGCTCATACCGTCTTGTGACGTCAGGGTACAGTAAGAACCAAAACTAGCTTTTGAAAACATACTCTAATTACCGTTTCAAGGCGCAGTCACGCTTAGCAGTACTTTTTGTAGGCTCTTGAGGGCTTGTCCTTTCATTTGACGAAAAAAAAAAACAAAAAAAAAACTAAAAGCTTTCGTCTCAATACGCCTTTAAATATGATGCCATCTTTACAAATGTGCTCCGGATAGACTGAGACACCGCCTCCTCTATTTTATCAATGCCAGCCAGATGCGCCCGTACCAGCCATACATCACCCTCTCCTCTAGCCATTTCATACTCTCGCCCATCGCCTAGCCTTCGCGTGTGCTTTGCCTTCATGGGGGGAGAGCACCCTTTACGTGGTGCCTCACGACGGAAATCAGATGAAGTAATTTTTTGTTCAGTTGTGTACAGATCCGTGGGGCGGAGTTTTGCATCCCTCGTGTTCACTATGTTGGCTGTAACGCTGGCTCTGTAAGAGACACGGTGTTTTGAGATAGCGTGTCTCCGTTCGTGGCGCTATGCGGGCAACCAATGTGGGGAAGCGTCACTGCGACGCTGCTGCATGCTTAAGAGCGCTGTGAGGCGGCGGTGGCATTGCATCGAGCCACAAAGAAGGAGTACGAATGAACAAATGTGACAGACGCATGATATTGGAAAGGGAAACACTTTTATCGCATCTCCGTGGGAAAGCGCTCAGAAACACGTGTGACGCAAGCAGCGCTACCCTTCATGTGGCGTCGCATCACGACCACTCCCTGAACTAAGGCGGACCGACGGCTCTCATTGAGGTGCGAGCGTTTGCACTGACATTGAAAAAAATAGAGGAGGCGTTGACCGAGAGATGTTTTAGGTTTTCGAGAAGGGATCTGCATCGCGACGACTAACGCCCATGATCGTGATTTAACCATTGCGGTAGCTGAAGTTGTTTACATATACCTGGATACAGCGTATCGTGAATCCCGCGCAAAGATGACATCAACAAACACATAATAAACACTGGTACTCGACATGCACTTCTTCAAAGCGTCGTCAATTAAGGAGAGAAACGACTCGTTGTGCTACGGGGTAATAGGGTATACGCCTGTGCTCATACATGCACTACCACAATGTGTTTCGGCAACATCGGCGGCACAGGTTCGTAGCTTGAACCGCGAACGCGCGCAGGCGTTCCACGTCCTGCTGGCCTCTGTCTCGTTCCACCAAGGCCCGACATTTGCCCGTCAACATCATTGCCTTTCTGCAGCGCTTATTGCAGCAGTTTTATTAGTCAGTGCTATCGCACTCGAAGCCGTCGGCGGCGGAGAAACACCACACCGTTGGTGCATGTGGAAGCTGCACTGCTCCGACAACGAGCCGTCACACGCTAACACGAAGGGAAAGACGGAGAACGTAAATGCGCCTAGGGCGACTCCACAGTGCTAGCACGGCCAGTGTTTGTCTCTGGTATCAAAACACTTTAACCATGGCCTCAGAGATAACACATCTCGGAGGCTATGCTTTAACAGCGTCGTCACCGAATCGTTCTCTATCGGCATTACTAAGTGTCGTGCCACATTACTTCCCTTGACCGCTAACAGACGGCGGCACCACAAAACCCCGCCTAGACCCTCCAACAAAGAGCACAGAGCAAGAGAGAATGTGTGAGAGGTATAAAGCGCGTTCGTGGCATGTCGTGCTTCTGCCTAGCTTAGTCTAATAAAGAAAAAAAAAGTCTCGTTAGGTTAGTCGGTAGTGCACCGGGCGCTTGTCGTCGGGGTCCGGGAGATCGTAGGTTCGACCTCCGGCGGCGGAACTTTCTTCTCATAGATTTTTCTTTCTAATCTGGTAGCGTCCATTTTATCAACGTCATATCCGTGACGGAAATACGTCACTGAAGTCTTGGTGGACCCCGGCATAGAACACTTTCGTGTTTTAAAAAAAATGAGAGAAATAAGAAGCTCAGAGCCGCTTCCAAAACGAAAATCAAGGAATTTCATGCCAACATACAATTACCTCCTACATTCGTTCGCATTGCTGCCCAATAAAAACGCTTAGTTGACAACGCAACATTGAAGTTATTGAAATGTCGCCTTGATATGCAGCAGCCATTTGAACGCCAGTTTTCCCAATATCACTCGTTTAATAGAGTGGTGCCATCTTTATGTCCACTGGCTATGAGATTCCCTCTTAATGTATGGCGTATTCCACTGCATCGTTTTCGTCATTCTGTAGTGAATTGAGGAAATAAGCTTCCCCTCGGAAACGTTTCTTTGAAAGTTGATGTTATCTGATTGTTGCTGGTTCTCTTATTAATCTTCGAATCTCACTTGCAGCGTATGCGCGAAATTCTTCATCTAATAAAAAGCGTTTATTAGCGGCGTAATTACGACAGCAGCGTCAGAAGCTTACGTCGTCGCGCAGGTTAAATTAACCGCGTAACAGAAGAATGTCACGATGGCACAGGCTTGAGGTGCACCGCGCAATTTTCGCTCGCTGTTGAAAATTGGTTGGCACCACCCACAGATGACAAGGGTGGTCACGCCAGCGGAATAAAGGACCAGTTTAGCTTCCATTTCCCGCCTCCTCGAAAAGACAAATTGCACTCAGTAGACAAACGAGCGTCGCAGCGTTATTTGCTTATCTCGCGTTTAATATATGCCCCAAGAAGATGCAAAAGCAAAGAGGAGAGCAGGAAGAAAGCGGGGGAGGAGGAGGGAGACACAAGCGGCGTCGCGGCCTCTGCACGTGCCGGACATCCAGGTGAGGAAGGCGACACGCGCGTGCGAGCCTCCCTCTCGTTGGACCTATTCTCACGGCCTTTTTTGAAAACGCATAAACAATGAAACCACGCGCTGCACGAGAAGGGCAATTTGTCGAGCAAGTGTCGAGGCGAGCCTGTCCGTTTAACTGCGAATATATGTACTCACGTGTCTTTTTTTCTCGCTTTTCACTTCGTTGGCCCCTGCGCGGTCGGAGATTTTTAATTCAGCTGTGTATGACGGACGTTGGCCGCGAGAAGTGTACGTATAACGGACGGGGCAATTCCGGACCATTCCCTCGAAATTCAAGGGCGACACGAGTACAATGGGATGGTAGCTCGGGAGAGCCTTTCACGGCGTAAGTTGATTCAACCGGCCTGTCTCACCCCTTGCTCGCTATAGCGCGAGCCGCCGCCGGCAACACTTCTGGGAAATTTGTCCTGAAAGCATGGCCGAAAGGAACGAGAGGCAATCTCGCGTCGAGTTCCACACGCAAATGCTCTGGGCACCCAATTTCATGCGCAGTTATATCCCTCACCGAGCCGCTGAACGATGTCGCGTGTAGTTTACTGCGCGTAAGCCGCGGGAATCGAATGCTAATGGTACTTTGAAACAAGCCTTTTTAATAAGCCAAAACTTACCGCCCAGGCACTCCGTACACATGGTTAACCAGCGAAACTTCAACGTAAAGCCCCGATGTTTACCACTGGGCTAATCGAGACGGTTTATTAAACTTTTTGCTCAATTATTGGTTACGTCTGCCCAGAAATCTTGATTGGTGTTTGCCGCCCGTATGTTTCCTTCATTTTTAGAGGTCCAGTGGCGGGTAGTGGGATTTGCCGAAATTCTGTGACACATACGCTTCTGCCGGCGCACGACTTCTTCATTTTTAGTGGACCAACGGTGTGTAGTGGGGCTTGCCCAATTTCTATGGCACATACGGTATACGAGTGTTTGCATACATAAGACGGACGAATTTTAACACGATAGCGTTAAAGAGCTCGTTACGCAGAAATTCCGTCGTCGGCGTCGTTGGTCGTGAGCGAAAAATCATCATCTTGACCGTGACCGAAAAATCGAGAAAGATGCAAATAAAATAAATAATAAAAAGTTCTGGGTTCGAGTGAGGATCGAACCCAGGTCTTTCGCGTGGCAAGCAGGTGTTCTAACTCACAGCCAAGCGTGTGCTTCGAAATACAGTGAAAATAACTTCCTCTGCTTGGAAATGCACGCGTCCTGTATACAGGCTTCACAACAACGCATGTAATATCGCAGTAATATTGCGTGCATGGTACAAGCCTACATTGCCATCGGACGTCAGAACATGTGATTATCATAACGACTTCGTGGTTTAAAGCCGGCCACCCATTACAAAAGGCACAGACGTTACTGCGCGTATTCCCTTAATACCCCGTAGTGGGTGCATAGCAAGTTCGAAAACATTTAACGCGCATAATTGCTCCTGGTTTAAAGCATGTTACCATTACACATAATGCAGTCATATGCGAAAGCTTCACTGACAGAAGCCACTTTCAACTTTATCGATTACATTGTAGTATTCCACAATTTAAACTTCTCGAGTAACATCATACAATAAAAAGTAGGCACTGAGTGGTTGAAGTACTCACTAGGGACAGGATATCGCTATCGCGTTCAACTCTTAAAGGCGAAGATTAAGGGTCCCCCCAATTTTTTGGTTTCGCCTAGCCACACAGAGCTTCGCTGTCAAACAAAAACGTTACATGCAAGCTAAAGGGTTCGAGAAGGACTTATTTTTTGCGAAGAGTTGAGATGTCGTAAAGTGACGGTTTTCTGTCAGAACAAGCTGCATCAAGTGCGCGGTAAATGGCGTTAAGCGGAATGTAAGGCCTTCTCACCATTGCGCCTTGCCTTCGAAGCTTACGCTCCCGTCGACTTGGAACACGTAGACGTGACGTCACGTTACAGGGTGGACAGTGCGTACAAAATAAAGGCGGTGCTGCGTTCTTCTATTCACCGCGGTGTTCCTTACACACACACAAACACAAAAGGAAGCGGTGTCCAGCGTGACATGACGGTTACGAGCTCGCAGGACATGCGTCGTGTTTAAAGCAGTGCTTGGTTATCGCTGTTAGTCTCCTCAGCACGTCTTCGTAAATGGTCTTCGTGGAAACGGAAAACTGGGTCATGACGTTGTTCTTTTTCCTTTTGTTTTGCGGCTGCTACACAGACTGCATTCGCGGTTAAGGCTTAGCTTGTTATCGAAGGTCTCAGCAGACATTCGGCCAGCTATTACCGCGACGATGATAAAATAAGTTTGTCCACCGCGGTGCAGCAGTGGTCATGGTACTCGGCTGCTGACCCAGAGGTCGCGGGTTCGATCCAGGCCGCGGCGGTCACGTTTAGATGGAGGCGAAGAGCCAGAGGCCGGTGCACTGTGCCATGTCAGTGCACGTTAAAGAACACCAGATGGTCGAAACTTCCGGAGCCCTCCACTACCACGTCCCTCGTCATCATGTCGTTGTTTTTTTTGGACGTAAAACCCCAGATATTATAAAGTAAGCTACGCTACACGCCCACGCGAGGCCCACCAGTGCACACGTTTGTTTCTGAGAAATCGCTTTCCCTTCCAATTTACAATTGGGTGTAGGAACCGCCATAATAATATCGAGGATTTTACGTCCCAGAACCACGATATGATTATAAAAGAGGCCGCAGTGGAAGACTCCGGAAATTTTGACCATCTGGTGTTCTTTAACGTGCACTGACATCGCACAGCACATGGGCCTCTAGCATTTCGCCTCCATTGAAAGGCGACCGCTACAGCCGGGATCGAACCCGCGACCTTCGGTTCAGCAGCCGAGTACCGTAACCTCTATACCACCGCGGCCGACTCGGAACCGCGATAATAGGCTGTTAACTTTGCTGCTTTCAATCTATATAGATTGAAAGCAGCAAAGACTGTTGCACTGTTCGTTTAGTTGTTATATAACAACTAAACGAACAGTGCTACATCAAACGCATACGCATGAAAACAGTTGAAATGGTGCGTTCCACGTTTCATGACCTTGGCAATAATAATAATAATAATAATAATAATAATAATAATAATAATAATAATAATAATAATAATAATAATAATAATAATAATAATAATAATAAGAAGAAGAAGAAGAAGAAGAAGAAGAAGAAGAAGAAGAAGAGCAACAACAACAACAACAACAAGACATTCGTTTAACAGCATAAGGTGAAGGCGCCGACGTAAAGGTAAAATTGTGTATACTCATTTACTGCGACAGCTGTAAAAAGTTTTGAAACTGCGTTTTATTCGACCGTGTGCTGCTTACACTGTACGTCATAGTCATCGACAGTATTCTTCCTCAATGTAATCCTCTCCGTAAAGCAGAGAAAACGCGTCGTCGCCTTCTGTTGTCACATGGGGATCGAAAGCAAGGCATCTGTGACCAAGCGCACTTCGGAGCTGGACGCATTGGACTCTGAACTTTCACGCAACTTTTGAGCTCGGAAATATTCGCGCGGGTTCGTATAGATGCCACGCAGACAGAGTGCTTGCGCCTTCGCGAGTATTTCGGAGGCCACAGTATGTAATGGTTACATCTGCAAAAATATCTGGGAGGCAACAGCTGACAATTCTGCACCGCGGACGCACGCGCACTCTGTTGTGTGCATCGAGAGTTTCACAGTATCCTCTGTCATGCAAGACAAGAAGAGGACATCAGCGTCAGTTGCGGAAAAATTGGGTGGGTGGGGGGTTGGAAATGATGGCATGGCGTTCTTTCAGCTGTCCATTCCTCCCTTTGTTTTTGTTTTGACTGGATAAGCTCGGTAGTCTATGAACAAGCGCCCTATAGAATCAGTGTGTGTTCAACCCATTTGGTAGACTTCTACAGAGCAACATCCCCTCCCCTATTTTCCCTCCAGCGAGATGCAGGATGTTGAATTAAACGAATTCTTTTGTCTCGGAAAAAAAAAAGAAAAAGCTCGATCTACGTTTATAACTAATTCGCAAAGTTGCGCATTTCCCGCAGCTGCGTTAAGGATTGCGTGCGCTATGCTTGAAATTGATGAAACGGATTGTTTATAGCGGCGCTGCTGCATACGTCTACACCTCCACTATTTTACAAATTCTAAGAAGTGTTAGAAGGAGGGGCAGATTCATACAAGTACAGAAAAAGAATACACAAGATGAATGCACGGTGAAGTGGTGATACCTGTATACGGACATGGTGTATGTAATTTAATGAGGGCGCATTTGCTAGATTTGTAATGCGTGTCTAATAGCTTCACCACAGGCACGTAATATTTGCTCGATGAAGGTATCGAATATTTGCGTGTCCGATTGTACGGGTGGGCACGGGCAGTAAGTACTCAATTACAATGCAGCGTTTCAGGAGTTTCTGTAATATAGGCCTCAAGACACTAATTCAAGGCGTGTACATTGCGTGTGTTTCGTAGCTCTTATGATTGGCGATTCTGTTTGTTACGGAAGGAATAAGCCTAAATACTGTCTGTAATGTTAGTAACAACTTATTTTTACCTATATACCTCTTGTCAAGTATCTTAAACTCTTATTTCTTATTTTCTTTTCCTGTTTCATTATTTTGTTACTATTGTTTTATAAATAAAATGCAGTATGTACATCAGTGCGTCAATTATATTTGGTCTTTCCAATTCCATCAGGCGCACGCCTGGATAGAGAGCAAAATTTCTTCAGATGAGAACTCATCGTCGCATGCATTCTCTTGAACTAAGGAACTATTGCAATCACGTCATAATGTGACTTGAGCTCAGTAATATTCCCACATGTACGAACTATTTACCTACCCATTCTCATGAATGTCGACTCGAAGTCGGACTCATGCGCCCGCAAACTCAGCTCAGTCGTGCTCACACATTACATAGAACTCAGTAAAGTTCGCTGCAGCCCTAGATTTACTAAAATTCTGATTTAGTGGGAATTCCTCAGTCCAAGAGTTTTCACTGACCTGAAGCATGGCACGTTATGAAACTTAAACGCTAGCAGCGGATCGCATTCACGTAACCATCCATAACAATGGTTATGTGCCGTATGCATTCCCGTGCTTAGAAATGTTACTCAACACCTTCCAAGGAAATTAGTGGCGTTGATCCAGGAAACGCCAGGTGATGATAGGCTGCGTCGCAAACGTATAATGAACCGTGGCGCACGGTTTTCTGGGCGAAAAGAACTATGTTTCAGCCAAGATATAGTGATAAGCGCCTCGAAAGACGGAGGTATTGCTCAACGCTCAGCGTATACACATTTATGAGCAAAGCAAAGCTTCATTCTTTGTCGTTTGTTATCTCTCTTACTCAACTGCTCGCACTCATTCGCACTTTGATGCATAGTGTCGCCGCACGGTGAACCATAAGTGCCACTTATTGAAGTCTCCGGCTTTCCCTGTAGTGGCTGGGTTTCTGCCGAAAAAAAAAATGCGACATTTTTGCATTCTTTCACTCTGAGATCGTGTTGGCGAGACGATGCGTCCCCGTAAGGGTGCTCGCTTCTCAAAAGTACTCATTAAAGAACATTATTGTGCCCTTTATAATGTGCCCTTTATAGAGTGTCATATAGTAAGCCAGCTAGACACACACACACACACACACACAAAAGAAAAAAAACGTCATTTTGACGCAAGGTGTTCAACCTCGTTTCATATGCGTGACATCGTTTCAGGGGATGTCTTTTTTCTTTGTCTCACCCACAATTCTACAGGCACGCACACACTGTGCGGTGAGCTTCCATCAAGGCGGGCAGAAGAGAGCTGCGTGTATCATATACGCATACGCACGAAAACGCGGGCAGGTTGCAACGCGGAAAAACCTGCGGGTGCAAACAAGCACGTATGACCGAGGCGGGCAAATGACACAGATTTCTTTCTTTCTTTTCATTAAGAGTTCACGCAATCCGGCGTTTATCAGCTCGAGTTGTTTTTCAGAAGCGAGGGTAAAAAAAAAAAAAAAAAAGATGTACTGAGAAAAGCGAGGGAACAACTGCGACCATAGACCCACCTTTGGCACCTAAAATCGAAACGAAAGCACAAAAAGAACAAAAGGGAAAGCGAAAGAAAGTGACCAAGCAGAGGGCGGTGGCACTAGCCGGAGCTGTACGCCACCACTGTAAAACAATGGCTGATTTCACGCGCCCACGTCACGGCATGCTAAGACAATGAAGAACGCACCGCCACCTCAGAGACGGCGGAGGGGGTTGCTCGAAAAGTGGAGGAAAGGGCGATGAGAGGTGACTAACGAGGGAAACGTTATAACGTATCGTGCTCGCACCTCCGGTGGTCACATTTTCGTGAACGTTCGCGCACGGAGCCTCGATCGGAGTTCGCACGCCATCCTGTGCCCGGAGTTTTACACCCGACGCCGCCTTTACACCATGACAACGGTAAGATATGTGAAGTGCCTCAGTGTACTGAAGAAACGGCGGTCGAGAGTAGGCAGTCGTCGAACAAGGATTTCAATCGCTCGGTGTGAAGCTTTGTAATGTGAAATGTTGAGACAATCCGTCTTTTTTCCCTTCTTTTTTTCGCCTTAGAAAAATGCTTAAGGCAGACGTTGGCAGTGGATAGCAGCAAATAACTTTGTCACTCTCGACCAGCCCTGCTTTAGACTGAGAGAATAAGATCGAGAGAGCTACTTACCGTTAGTACAGAATTATTCAAACAGTGCGCGTCGCTATAGTTCCACTTCTAGCCCGTAACATAAGTTGATCCCCGTTGATTTAGGGAGAACGCCGGACGTCTCTTGCGTCACAGCGAGCGCTAACTCCCGAAAAGCCGCGACCCAAAATATTCACCTTCTTTCGTTCACCCGTAAATTTGTACCAGGCAAATGCTTGCCATTTTGTTCAGTTTCGCCGATTCGCCACTACGCGGCGCACTGTAATCTTCACCTTTACGAAGTCTATAATTTCGGAATGCGCACCTTGACGGAACTAGTGACGTAGATATCACTTACCTTCCGACTCGTCAGTCATTTTCGTCGCCGATGCGTGAAGAAGAGATAGAGGACGAAAATTCGATGTGCAACCATTGAGAGGATTACCAAAAAAAACCCTATTGCAGGACGCAAGCATGTTCCGCAAAGCACGTGGATGGGAGTTTTGTGGCGCTGGGAAGTTTAGACGTACAATAATGCCGTTGCAACAATGTCGATGGCTGGGCGAGTTGGTACATGATTTTATTTTAAAAAAAGAAAAAAAAACCAGCAAGGAACAATGGACACAAAAACAGAAGGTGACAGGAGGAGTTGTTAGATCCAGCTGCGTCCTGTCGCCTTCTTTGTCGGTGTTCGTTGTTCCTTGCTGGTTTTTTCGCATATATAACACCGTGTGTGTTGGCTGTGTTGACTGCGCATCCGAAAATATCAAATTGCAGAAAATTATCGATAAACGTTTGAAGCACAATTGGCAAGAACGGGAGGGGGGGGGGGGGGGATAAAGAATAGCGGACAAACTTTGTATTGCCGCCTCTACATCTCAGTTCATCACCACTTCGTTCCCAAATCGGGCTTAAACCCCGATACACAGGATGTTGTGATTTCCGTCGGCAGCACATGATTCGCAGTTCTAATGTGTTTTTGCCCCCCTAAAAAAATTATGTTGACACCCCAGGGTTCTATTCGATAAGAATACTCCATCCAACAGCTTGTCATGAGCTAACACCAGTTAGTTCATGAAAAGTTGAAGCTGGAGTGGCAGGGAGACTAGTTGCTGAAGCGTGCATTTTGAGCTAACTTGTAAAGCAATATAAGAGAATGTTGCGCTACTTTAATGTGCCATAAATGCGATACAGATGCTTTGCAGTGGGTCAAAATGTAAACAGCCGTTTCATTTGAAATTCCTGATGTACAGCACAGATAATACAGCGAAAAAAAAATCCTCCTTTAGCTTCATTAGTATTAGGCATAACTAAACGTTGAAAGCATCTGAGATAATATATGCAACTGGGGGGCAAACTGAGAAAAATGTTAAACTTACAAGCTAGACGCTATAGGTATATGTGCAGTGCCATAGCTGCAACTTTATATCTGACTGTAATAGGTGAACGGTTGTTCATTTTGTATATTCATCTCAAGAGAAGAATATCAAGAAACACAGGCTGCATGTGCATTCACGGTTCATTGCCTGCATTAGTCTCACCGTCCTACCCGAGTGTTCTGGTACCTGTTCGGCAAGAGCGACGACGAATCTTCATTCTTTCATCGGTTTTAGATTTTCTGCTCATTACCAATGCGTGAAATTGTACAATGAGCAACACGATTTTTCTTAAATTGGCTACTGTTATTAAACAGTTCCTCATTTATTTTCAGTGTATCAGTCTGACACATTTAAGTGTGAAGCATTATCTTGCCATGTCAGTGCCGAGGTCACAAATTTTGACGTGGATGCACACGCAAGCGCGTGCGCTAGTGCTTCGACGCCTTCTTGCGCGCTTCAGCTGCAGGCGCGTGCGCGCGTGGTACACGTGAATCTCCTGCAAAGCACGCACGCATCCATAGCGCGCTTGTTAAATCGCGTTCTCTGAACGACGTGCGCCCACGGTTTCTAGGTATAACCAACTGAGCCACCTCTGCAGATGTGCTGTTTGTTAACCTGTTCTCGGCGCAACTACGCCGTAAACCGACAAATGATACTTGTACTTCATCAAAGCAAAATATACTATACGGAATCAAGAGAACGATTCCCTACAAAACAACAACGACTCATTTCCCGGGTTTTCTGGTTTGGTGCGCATGCTTGGTCAGTCTCACTAGTAAAGTGTTGTTCCGTGTTGCACTATTTCCACGAACGGCCCACTCTATAGGCAGACAGTGTCATAGCAGAGTGGCTCGATCTCGGAGACAGTTTAATATAATGTCGCGAAAAGTGGAGCATCTAACGAACGCTGAGACTCTTGTGCTTCGACTTCGCCGCGAACGCATAGTTTCTCTAGCATGAAGCGCGTCGGTACCTTGAGCTGCAACGATTCACATAATATTCCCCATTGCATAGACGTCAACAACAGTTGAGCCTACCAAATGTTTTTCTCCTTATTTTTACTTCAAGATGATTTTGTTTATCACCTGTTGTAGTTGGGTTTTCTTGCTAACTTAGCTGAAAATCCCCACAAGATTTTCTATGTCTATGGTATGTGATATGAGGTTCCCTGCTGCATGCAGCGAAATAGTACGGGGCTCGTATTTTGACAGTTTCATTGCCTATATACAAACTGCAAATATTTGATTCCCATTGGGAAAACGCGTCGATGCCCCTTGAGGTGCTGTTTAGTAGCTGGAAAAGAAGCGTGCATCAACTAGAGACGAACGCGTAGAGGAGAACTGGCTGCACCTATGACTCATATCTACTCATCTTCAACATTACTATCAGCCTTGCCTGGATTCACGTTACAAACTCGCATCTACTCACACGTATTCCAAAGCAGTCTCTTTCACACACAATTTCAATATTTATTGATCGGAGGCGCGAATTACTAAAGGAGTGCCTTGACCCCCCCCCCCCCCCCCCCCTGTTAACCTTCCAAGGAAGTTCCTGATAAATATATCTTATGTTGTCATCTCTTTCAAGAAAAATGACCTTACTTGTTTACGAGCACTCATAACTCCTATTCGAAGGTACTATATGAGAAGGCACCAAGAAGAGCACCGATTACGTCAGATATTGGTGTTACAGAGCATTCAAACCATGGTCGAAAAAGATACTTCTAAGCTAACGGACTCATGAGTCGACTCACTCAGACTCAGATCTAGCCGTGAGTCTGAGTCTGAGTGAGTCCAGGTGAGTTATGTTTTGGTGAGTTTGAGTCTGAGTGAGTCCGGTTGAAGAAAATTTTCGTGAGTCTGAGTCCGAGTGAGTCCGGCTCAGCAAAATTTGATGAGTATGAGTCCGAGTGAGCCCAAGTGCAAAATATATTTCACGAGTGAGTCTGAGTGAGCTCCACAAGTTTTGCCGACCTATGCCTATGAGGAATCGTGCAAAGTTCCAGTGAAACGCTTAGATTCTGTAGATACTTCAGGGGGGGCAATGCATAACGGCGGGGAAACAGAGAGGACGGTGCATCATTGGGGAACGGTCTAGATCTGGCATTGCTCCTAGACACGTCCAAGTAAGCCTACACCTTGCCCTTCCATAATAAAAAAGACATAAAAAGAATGGAACTTCCGTCCGAAGGGCGAATCACTGACAGTTATAGCAAGGTTCAGCGCAGCGCGTGGACTCATCTAAAGGTTTTAAAAATGCACGCGGTTGTGACAGGTTGGTGTGACGGAGCGGACAACTTGTACCTTTTGCTCCAGAAAGCTCCTTCATCGGCTCGCCTCAGGCAAATGGTTGGCGGGAAACGTCATCAGAAGAGGGGGGGGGGGGGGGTTCTAAATGTGGGTAGAAGGTAGAGTCGTGGCTCACAATGCTCTGCCGAAGGGTACGCATTTGTGCTGGTTGGTTCATGATTATGCGCATGAAATAGCGGTATTACACTGGCCGAAACGAAAGAGCAGAATGGCGCGTGTTCTGTCATTTCGTCCCGTCTTATAGGACTCTTTCCTGCAAATGATCACAATGCTTTCTCACAACGGTGTCGTAGGGAAGAGCGCTGCCAGTGATGGTGCAGGCGCTGCATCTCAATGGTGCATGTGATGAGACCAACGGGAAACCGTTGGCGGGGAGTCTCGCCAGGCATCTCAACTCGCTGGCTTGCACGCGGAAAGTTGTTAAGTGTGTCTCCGGCATTTTAAGGATGCGTCTATGACCTAATGCTTAGAATAACGGGCTTTTATGCTAGCGGTGCCCAAGACTTCACTTGGACGGATAAAATCCGCTCATCAGTGTCCCTATATCCTCTCCTGGCGTGAATTATGACGGAATACCTTTAGTAACGAGTGCCAAATTTACCGCATTTTATCCCATTACACTAGACACTTCGTCGTAAGAAAGATGATATGGCAGTATGTTTGCTAGTGAATTTTCTATCGAGTCATAATAATTAAAGACTAAATAAGTACCTCACTATTATGCAGTATCTAACTTTTTTTTTTGCATAAAGAGAGTTGAATAACGGTATTCAAATACGTGCACAATTTAATTATTGACAGAATGCGCTACAAGAAAGGAAAATATGTTACACAGTGCTACCAGAACGTGGCGCGTCGATCGACCCGTCCAACATGGCCCTACGTAGTATCATCTGCAGCGATATACAGAGCAAAATTAAGTGAAATCAAACAAGTTAAGCCTGCAAGGTACTCAATTCACTTCTAGCTTCATGTTGGCTATATTTTCATTCTTGGAAGAACAGCCAAAAATGAAGTGGCATCCATTAATGTAAACACAACGCCTCAAGGATCTATACTGCAATCGCAACAAGAAATAGTTGCAAAAGAGCACTTATTCAACCTCATACGAGATTATTCCTACAGTTCGGGTAAAACATTGTTAACAGGTGACGCTGAAATGGTCCTGGAAATGGCACATTAAAAACTAACAATCATGCGCCATTGATATTTTTGGAAACGTTCAAGATATAAAACGTAGTAACAGAGAGGATGTGTGTTAGTTGGTCTTGCATAATCCAAAATGTAACGACGCTACTTGAAACCCGAACACCGAGGAATGCAAGCGCGTACTTTCGGAGATGCCAGTCAGTGCTTAGCTTTGTCCGCTAATTCGGTTTTTGTCCACATTCAGGACAGTGCAGCCACTCTTTGGTTCAAACCGTAAATACTGCTGTCGATGCGCGTTGCAGTACGTTTAAACGTTCCGTAATCTCTCCGGCTCATGAACAGCTGCACTTGCTTTACAAACGTGCCAGTGAAATATACTACCGTCTCATACTAAAATTATTCTGACAACCCAAGCGGCTGTCTCTTCTCTTGCATCCGTGTTCCCACGTCTATCTCCCTTCACGATGAATCCTTACCAACTAGCTCAACTATCAGTCATGCGCAGCTATATCTGTATAGACAGGATTTGAAGCCGCTAGTCAGTCCTATGCAGGCCACTAATCGCGCTAAATCTCGTCATTATGGATAAAAGACACCCGACCGAAGAAACGGGCCCATTCCAGACAAAAGGTAACGGGCACTCCCGCAATGAATGTGTGCGACGACTCACGGCCATGCAGCTTTCATCCCCTGTTTAATTCTTTGCTTCCTATTGCGCTAGGGCAGGCAACGCGGACAGCCCTTACTGGGGGAAACAATGGCCGCCATTGGGTTTAAAGAATGTAACCTTCAGAAGAAGAATACGCGTATCAGACCCCCGGGCGTCCGGCCAGACGGCGTTATATTGTTAAAAACCTTGGGACGTAAGCCAAATGGGAAGGGGTGACTCTAGGCTCGGCTTGTTTAATTTCTGGCTTCTCTTGAGAGCAGTGTTCATCGCGCTTCGCTGATCTTGAAAAAAAAAAAAAAGAGGGAATTCAACCAAGCCATACTATCATGGTTACCATGCTAGTCACACGATAACGACAGGAGGAAGGATGCAAGAAGTGGACAAATAAAGTTCGCGAGTCACACGTTATTTTCATTGGTTCTTTGCTCTCAAACAGAGGGCAAGGATGCTGAATTATTTGAAATTTGCATCACACTAAACTATAACACCGGACACAGGAACTTCTCATAGCATAGACACTTCTAGCAGGAAACAAACTAGTTTTTTTTTTGCTGTTTTTTTTCAGCCTGTGCAAGCAGTGTGCGTAAACCAGGGCGAATTTCGAAAGCTCTTAATCTGAAAATGTGTTATAAAGTGCATTAGACTGTCATTAAATATGCTGCCACGACTGCGCTAATGCACGCTGGTCACCGAAAAGCGTTCTTATGTATGGCCGCATAAGAACGCTATTTCATTGGCCGACTGGGACACAAGTCGCAACTTCCACTCACGTTAAACGATATAAGCTGAGCTTGGTGCCTGACTTTGCGCATGGTTTCCTTGTATTTATTTTGCAGGTGTTTGATATTCGCTCTTCTGAGATTCAGAAGCACAAAAGTAAAAAAAAAAAAATGTCGGTATCTCTTCTTCTTTTTCTTGATTTCGCGCATCCGCCTGAGACACGCTCACTGAATAGTACACTTCGCCTAGCGCACAAGTTCAGGGTCTACGGCATTGCACCGCGATGTTCCAGCACCCGCAAGAATGCGGTTCCTGTCTGTAGCAGTGGCTGTACCCATTGCTTATAGAGAGAAGCTTGCTGAGATGTCGGAGCTGCTTAATGGAAGAGGAGCAACTACGTAATAAAAACTAACTTCTTTATATATACAACCTCCCTTACATGCGAGGTATGCGAAGGTTCCTAAGAAGTAAAGGCGGGATATCTGTCCCCTTATGGCGGTATTAGAGGTGTAGACAGTTTGCTCCTAATAAACATCCACATTGCCTGTTTCACATTATGTTCGCAAACATGACGGCCGGTCACAACAGTCACAACAGTCTCGCAGAGGTTTGAGTGAAACAGCCGGTGTCTATTGGATGCAGTGCAGTAGCCTTCGATACGTTCAATCGGCTAAGAACGTAGCTTTCCATATCATGACTGCCTTCGAAAGCATTGCGCCTGCCCACTATACGAGCTTAGGCTAGAAGCGAGCGGCAATATTCGTCCCTTTCCGTGCATAATTATTAATACCTCTGCATGACATATGTCTATGATCAATTGCTCACCGACATGCATCGTCTTATACCGATGTCACACGGGCAATTTTGATCGCGATGAGGGCTGACCCGGATTAGACTCGATCCGGATCAGTCGCTGCTACACGGTCACTTTTAATTATGTTTTCATTTGTGACGAGATGACTAACGACAAACGCGGCCTGTGAGACTCCTCGAGATCGGCGGTCATTGTGAAACACAAAACGAAGGATTGGCTGAAGCAAAGCTCGGCGAATTAAACGGAACTCACTCAGAGTCACTCACTCGAGACGACTCGAAGGCGAAAGCCATCTTCCCTTTATTTTATTGCGATAGCAATTATATGGACACTCTCGGCTGCTTTTCGCCGTCGGCGTCACCGTCGTGCCCCGTATATATATATATATATATATATATATATATATATATATATATATATATATATAAAAGCCACGAAGAAAAGTAATCCAGAAAGATATTTTCCGACGCGCAGAATCGAACGGACGACCTCTCGCTCCGCAGCGCGCGGAGCTAACCGCTAGGCCACAGAAGCGCACGTCCCTCAGCCTATACTAACGGCGAGCTATTTGTATACACCATTCACCGCTGGCGGTTAGCCGATCTCGGGGGAATATCGGCGTGTTCTCTGCCTTACCAGCAAACAAGCGAGATGGCGCAAAGTGCGCGCTCGGCGCCCCACTCGTTACGATGAGTTTGGTCCCCTTGAACTTTGGCCTGCAGGGCGTAGTCGCCTTTGCCCGGGCGCGCGCGCGCTTGTCTTGGGGTGGGGGGGATGGGGGGCAGTTTTACGTCATGGGCTTTCGCCGGAAAGACTGCGTTTAGGTTACAGAGCGCACAAAGGTCACTTCTCTCGCTGCAGAGGCCCCGTTTCCGAAAGAAGCGTGCTGTTGAAGTAGCAACTTTGACACTTGTTAGTTCGCGCTCGTCCTGTGTATACCTGTGCGCATGTTTCGTGCGTCCTTTGCGCTTGAGCAGTGCGCTCCAAGTTTCGATCTGCTTGCCGTTCTTCGCGTGAAATGCCAATTTGTCGCTATCGCATTCATTGCTTCGCCCTTGCGGTGAAACTGTGACTTTTTTTCTTCTGTCGATGTAGTGATCCTCCACCGCGCCCTTCCGAAAGCATTCTGCACCTCACCTGGTTTTGCACTGCATCCGTGATCGGTCCACCTTTTACCAAGCGACGATGTCATGTGATGTCGTCGTCACGTGACGTCATGAGGTGACGTCACGTCATCACGTGATGACGATTTCCTACATCACACGTGTTGACGCCATCGACGCACGACGCTGACGGTCAACTTCCGCGTCTCATGAGGCATCTAAGGCTTTCGCCTTAAAGGGGCCCTGCAACACTTTTCCTAGTAACAATCCAATGGCTTCAATGAAGGAATTTATTGCCTCACGAACAGACCGCCGCAAAAATGTTTAGAATCCGTCAAGTACGAGTGGAGTTACAGAGATTTGTCGCGCGCTGTAATTGCTTTCTCTCTTCAATCGTCCCTACGAGCGCACTGGAAGCTAAGCAGGGAGGGATGGCACAAGGGAAAGAAGTTACGTCATGCGCACGTCATGACTTTGAGCACTTTTCTTTTTTTTCCTGCGAACGCGCGGCTTACTTTCAGTATGATCGCGAGCGAGCGCGCGGGCACGTGGCGGCCTTCCGCGGCGGCATCGTTATCTATGTAGCTCACGATGCTCCAATCAACCAATAGCCGTGAATTTGGGCATATGGTGCGGTCATTTAGATATATGACAATATTTGTAGAAAAAAAAAAAAAGAGGGAACGATTTCTAGCTGACATTGAGAATTCATTGCAAATTCCTGGCCGGGTGTTGCGCTATAATGTCTGGCTCACGTGTTCTCAGGGGCCTCGACTACCGATAGGCAGCGTTTTCTGACCATGCTGAAAAAGTGTTGCAGGGGCCCTTTAGTACATTTCTGTCACTCGGGCCCAGTGCCCCCGCTGAAGTGAAAGAGAGAGACAGAAAGAAGTAAAATACAGAGAATTCTGCCGGCGTATAAAGGCACCTACATGCTACTCTGTAGAGAGAATGGGATTGAGGACAGAAAGGCCCTATAGGAGCAAGGAGAAATAAAATCGCACCTGTGTAATAGTTTTCTTTTTTACGCACACAATTTCATGCACGGTGGTGCACGATTGTTTTCTAAGTATACAAACCTGGGTCTGTATTCACGCAACCGTCTTACGATAAAAATTTTCATTAGAGAATATTTCAGCCAAGCTCGATGCCGGACATACCATTAGCGAAGCCGGCTAAGCCTTTACAGTTGTGCGAAGACATTGACTTAAAACCTATAAACCAGCCTACATCACAAGCATTATATTTATTCTTCCGCTGAAGTGCTAGAGTCCCCACCTGCTTTCGTCATTACGTCAAACAGTCGCTTCCCCATTTCTGTGGCCATGTTCTTGTAATTCTTGGAGCATACACAGGTAAAACTTCATTGACTCCAGTTGGCCGTACAAAGACTGCAAATGTGTTCCGGCTCCTCAACGACATCTATAGCAATGCTTAAATTCATGCAAGCCCTCGGGTTGCTGGTGCATAACTCAGTCACGGGAACCATTGAAACAAAAACTAGACGTACAAAAGTACGATGGTTGTTGCACAGTCTGCAACCGGTTGCGCAGTCTGCAACAGACCGGTTGTTGCACAATCGGCAAGAATGGCTCTGAAGAGTCGAATAAAAGTTCAACTACGTTTTCTGTGAGTGAAAGCACAGGGGAAAAACTCAGAAAACAAAGTCAGAAACACGCTTGAAACAAGTGAACGTGCTTTTCTGTACCAATTAACGATGACACAACAAAACTACGCATCTAGCGCCTATGCGATGCATATATACAGAGCCCATTTCCACTTCGCGTTAATACAAAGGAAACTTTGTGACTTTTCCTCTCTCAAAAAAGGAAGAATATGCACACGCGCGTGTGTGATTAACACCACCCAAGGTTCGCGGTAATCACACATGCGAGTCAGGAAGGACACAGATTTGCGTTATTATACGTTGTTGGCAACAGCAAGCGACCTTGAAAAGTGCTGGTAACCTTGTAAAAAACTAGTGAAATTCAGTACAATGAGCCTGTGGGAGAGGATATTTATGCGCAATATTACAACAAACTAGCCGTCGCCACAGTGTTTTCTGAGTTATAAGAGTCTTCCTCTGGAAGTAGACGTGTAGCAGAATCCTGTAACGCATATATGACTGCCTTGCAAGGAGATTAAGCCACCAGTTTGCAAGCCGCGTGAAACGTCAGTCAGGAGGCCACCGTTTCTGTTAGTGAACAAATTAAAGCCACGCAGGAGCTCTAAGCGTGTAAGCGCTTCATTTTTTACAAGCTAACAGATAGTATAAAAACGTAACGCTAATGCTTAGCGTCTGCTATATGCTGCAGCTGCAGCAGCACTACTGAAGAGTGACCTAAGATTTACTGCTTCGCAAAGAATTAAACGAAAAAAAAAAAGCGCCAGAGTGACACCACTGCTATTCCAACGTCCTGTAAATTTAACAAACGGAACAGTTGAAAAAAGTTGGGGGGACCCTTAAGCTTCGCCTTTAAGAGTTGAACCCAATAGCGATATCCTGTCCCTAGTGCGTGCTTGAACCATTTAGTGCATACTATGTAATGGGTAGTAAGCTTTAAACCATGAGCAATATGCGCGTGAAATGTTTTCGAACTTGCTATACACCCACTCTTAAGGGAATACGCGCAGTAACGTGTGTGCGTTTTGTAATGGGTCGCCGGCTTTAAACCACGATGTCGTTATGATAATCACATGTTCTGACGCACGATGGCAATGTACGCTTGTACCACGCATTATTACTGCGGTATTACATGTTGTATTGTGACGCCTGTACACATGACGCGTGTGTTTGTAAAGTATGAAAGTTTCACTGCATTTCCAAGCAGAGGAAGATATTTTCACTGTATTTCCAAATAGACGATTACTCAGTAGCGTTGAAAAAGCAAAGGAGTGTGCAAAGTATGGCTGGGCAATGTTAAAAAATATTTTACTGATATAACTAGTACTTTATAATCCATAAATCCGTTTGAAAATTTGCCGGCTCACTTTCTTGCAAGAATGCTGCCCCTTTGTAAACATTAACTATGAAAAAAAAAAGGCCAAAACAGTGCTAAAAGTGGCCAATGGTTGTCTCAGAAATCGCACTTTTCACACCGTACGTCTGTGGCCGCATCTGGCATAGAAAGTGAACACACACGCCAACACAAGTCCGCTGGACTTAAATAGGCTTGTTAACAATCTCCCGCAGTCTCCTCACGGAACGTGCGATCCATCTTATAGACTGTCCACGAGCCTTTGTTCTAAAGCTTTCGTACAAGAGACTGAAAAGGAAAAAAATAGTAGCAGCGTAGTTGCACCAACTAGCAGCTGCGCCAGCAAACGCTGAGACCAGATTTTTTCTTCGATAGCCCAGAGTGTATAGCCCATATGGTTCGCTCTTGTCCAATGGGATACACAGGCACAATTTTAGTGGGAATAGTGTAGCTCCGTAGGTCTATTAACTCCCTGCTGCTGAGCAAATAAAGCGGTCATTTTAGACGAAACTAATCAGCAAACTAAATTAACGCAGTGAAAGACGATGATACGGGACGAAGCACTGACTTCCAACGAATAACGTTTAACCAGGCACGCTGATGCTGGCGCTTGCCTGATTTTCCTCACGTGATCTTTGCTCCCAAGATAAGTTACCGAGCACTATACTGGGAAGTGCATAAGCCTTCTATAATTATAGCCTCCAGTTTTATGAGCTAGCAAATTCGGATCGTGAAGTTAGCTAACATTAAAAAAAAGGAACAAAAGAGAAAAAGAAACTGCGTATTTCAGGTAATTAATTGTCAATTCGTATCCAGTATTTTTCACAGCTATTATTAACGCCATAGCGTTAAAGAGCGCGTTTTGCAGAAATTCCGGCGTCGGCGTCGGTGTCGGCGTCGTTGGTTGTAAGCGAAAAATGAGCGTTCAAATAAAATAAATAATAAAAATCTTTGGTTCAAGTGAGAATCGAACCCAGATCTTCTGTGTGGCCAGTAAGTGTCCTACCACAGAGCCACGCCACTGCTCGAAACAGCTTTGGGGAAAAAAAAACACCATATGAATATTTTGTAGGGGTCTCCTTAACGCATGTAATATTGCGTGGCAGCAAATAGCGCCAGGCGTCAAAACATATGAATTGCGCAACGAGTGGGTGTTTTAAAGGCCCACTCATTACAAAGCGCTGAAACATATTTAATCACCATCATCAGAAAAAAAAGCTGTCGCAGGAGACGAAAAACCTCATTAAAGGGGTCATGACATGGTCACCTAACAATTTGTTGTTTTCAGCGAAAACTAGAAGTAGATGGTCTATTATGCCTATACATATATGAAAAGCGGGCCGTAAAAGAATATTTAAGAGCAAAACAAGCCCCAGAAGTCACCGGCTTCAAACCCCGCCCGCCGCCGGCGACCGCCATTTTGCCATGGCGCCTGTGACGTCACGTGCAGTAAGGAGCGGTGCCGTCGTCTTCTACCACAGTTTCAGCCGCTGCAAATCGTTCAGTTTCGGTGCCAAGCAGAAGAAAGATCAAATATATCTCGGTTTCACTCGCTGCTGACCACGGAAAAATATTGTTCGCTGGTGTGCAGACGCTCGCACAGCCAGCTGCTTGTTACGTGACGGCTCGCGAGTGCGCCAGTGTTGCCCGACTCTCAGGCCGCTCTCGTGTTTGTAAAAATATTCAATTATAAATTAAGTGCTCGACCAAATGCGCTAAAATTTCGACAGTTTCTTTGTGAATGTTCAAGGACTAACTCACATAACACAGATTTTCTTTCCCCGTGCCATCTCTCTCTGCTTATCTTCCATCGCTTTCGTCGGGACGAGAGAAGAAAGAAAGCAATTGCAGAGTGCGACAAATCTTTGTAACTCCGCTCGTATTGGACGGATTCTAAAAATTTTTGCGGCGGTGAATTCGTGAGGCAATAAGCTCCTTTAGCGAATCCATTTCATGGCTACTTGGAAAACTGGTGCAGGGCGCCCCTTCAAGAAACGTGAAAGCATGAAAGCCTCAAACACAACAGACAAAATAGAACTGGCAGAGCTTTAGACGTTAATGAATAGGCGTAAAGGTAGCCGACATAAGAAGCTCTAAAGAACGGACGAAGTCTCAAAGCTGTTAAGAGGAAACTGGGCTTAGGCAAAAACCAGATGTATGCACTAAGGGACAAGGAAGGCAAAGTCACTTCCAATATGGTTAGGACAGTTGAAGTAGCGGAGGAGTTCTACAGCGATCTGTACAGTAGCCGGGGCAACCAGGACGATAATGTAGGAAGTAGGAGTAACCCAGAGGACGTGGACATCCCACCAGTAACGACAGGGGAAGTAAGGAAAGCCTTGGAGGGAATAAAAAGAGGCGAAGCCACTGGTGAAGATCAGGCAACATCAGATCTGTTGAAAGACGGGGGACAGATTGTGTTAGAAAAACTGGCCGCCCTGTATACGAAGTGTCTCTTTCCGGTGAAGGTATCAGAATCTTGGAAGAGTGGTAACATAATCTTAATCCACAAGAAAGTTGACGTCAAGGTCTTGAAAATTTACAGGCCGATCAGCTTACTGTCCGTTGTCTACTAGCTATTTACAAAAAATAATAGGAAATGTAATTAGGACAACGTTAGAGTTCAACCAACCAAAGGACCAAGCAGGATTTCGTACAGGCTACTCAATAATAGACCCCATTTATACTATCAGTCAGGTGATAGAGAAATGCGCGCAATACAACAAACCCCTATATATAGCCGTCATAGATTACGAGAAGGCATTTGGTTCGGTCGAGATATCAGCAGTCATGCAGGTATTGCGGAATCAGGGCGTCGAGGAAGCATATATAAACGCACTGGAAGAAATCTACAGCGGATCCACAGTCACCATAGTCCTCCTTAAAGAAAGCACAGAATCCCAATAAAGAAGGGTGTAAGGCACGGAGACACGATCTCTCTGCATTGTCGATTTGTAACAAATTCAGTTGCAATCCAATAAACAACGTTCACTGTGACTTTTAGCCTTGCACATCACACGTAATAGCGTCGCGGCACGTCCGATCTGGTAGAGCGATGCCGGTGTACATGCAAGAAGGTCTCTGGTCATCCTTAACCGAGCGCACTCGGCTCCCTTCCCTCGCTGCTCTTCACCAGCATTGAAAAAAGAAAGAAAAAAGAATAAAAACACGACTGCAGTATTTCATCGACAAAGCCATGGCTATTATCAGAGCTGCCATCATTGCCTGCGAACAAAATCTCCAGAAGTCGAACGACCACGAAGTACACGTAACAGCATGCAATGAGAGAAGTGAAGGCAAACAGACCCTCGCCACCTAAGGTCCAGCTACGATAGTGCTCACGAAAGCGCCGAGCTCACCGGCCTATTACAGCCATTCGCAGCGAATAGAAACCGTCTCAGTAGCAAAAGTGCTGGTATTAAGGAGTTAGCCCTCTATACAAGGCATAAACAACCGTTTAGATACGTTCATTACACTGCTTTTGCTTACACCAGTAACACCGTTAATCTTTTTCGCGCGCATTAAACAATTCATGCTTCAGCTGGTGAAACAGGTCCTCCCACTTCCTCGTACAGCGCGGGTCTCGTGTTGCCTCCGCGGTTGAGCGACGCCACTATGTTGTCTCCAATTTCGAAGTCTCACAGGGACCTTGCAGCGGCAGCTGGAGGAACGAAGGGTGCTTGTTTACTCCTTTATTCCGGGTTATTAGCTTAATTGCAGGGTGAGGTTGCGCACGACCACCGTTTTGCCCGCTCATTTGTTCACTTTTATTTCGTATTTTTTTCCTCTGCCTCATCTCTATCACTCATGACGCTTCTTCTCACTCGGAGCTCGTATACAGCTCAAGTCTGCGCGCAGACAGCTGAGCTGAGAGTACATTGTAAGTGAGCTCGCACATTGGTCACCTTGGTGATAAACGCCTAACGCGCGTTCGCGTGCAAGAATATTCAACCATTGTACTTCTTCGGCTACCTTGCAGGGCTCCGTAACGACCACCTCGGTGACGGAGAGGAAAAAGCACCTCGAGGATAATGATGTCCAGGATCGCCAGCAGCTGCCGGACAACAGCAGCGACCCCGAGAGCGAAGCAGTCTCCGAGGTTCCTTTCAAGACGGAAATCGTCTGGCGCAACGTGTTCCTCTTCATTGGGCTCCACATCGGAGCCGCGTGCGGCCTCTACTGCGCCATCTTCACGGCCAAGTGGCAGACAAACCTTCTGGGTGAGGACCACAGCCGCCGTGGCTTCTCGCTCGCTCACACCGCTCCACTGTAGATCTCGGCTGAGAAAAGCAGTGGGAAGGTACCACCAGGCTACGCTCGACAACCGGTTTTTTTTTTTTTTTTTTTTTTTTTTTTTTTTTTTTTTTTTTTTTTATGGCACTATAGCACCTAGCGATGTTATGTTTTTCAAGAAGTACAGCGGAATTCAACCTCACCCCAACTGAAATGGAGCGTTGACTCGAATGTTATTAAACCCCAATAATAAACTAGAAGCCATTTCATTCCTTGGTGACCAGCGGAGCTTACAGGCGCAAAATCTCCCTTCGGAGTTGTCTTAGGGATGCGTAACAGCTTTTCTAGAGCCCTGTGTTTGGGCGGCATTGGCAATGCGTCATCTTTCTCGCGTTCCTTAGCAATTTGAGCGGCTCCTTTGACAGCCCACGGCGAAACCCATGTTTGGCATACAATTTTCGCAAAGCCAGAATTTTCCTTATGTGTCCAATTCTTCACCTCAGCTTTGCATATTGTCCTGCAGAGGACGTTTATTTTACCACCAGTACACCATCGTATAGCAACAGCCGCGATAGCAACAGCCGCGATAAGGGCGTCGCCCCAGAGGTAATGACGAGACGGCGACCGCTGTTTTTGGTCCACGCGTTCGGTCTACGAATGCAGCGATCCGCTGGGAACGAGCGTATATAAGTTCCACCGTAAAAATAAAAACTCTTATAAAAGGGACGTAAGCTTTCAAGTTATAGGGGCCCTGCAACACTTTTTCAGCATGGTCAGAAAACGCTGCCGACCGGTATTCGAGGCTTCTGAGGACATGTGAGCCGAACATCATAGCGCAGCACGCGGCCTGGAATTTGCAATTGATCCTCAAAGTCAAAGTGAGCTAGAAATAGTTCGACCTCTTCTCTCGACAAATGATACCGCAAACACAAATGACCGCGCCATAAACCCAATGTCCTCGGCCATTGGCTCACTTGAGCATCGCGAGCTGCCTAGTTCTCACGACCACCGCGAGATGCCGTGACGTGCCCGCGCGCTCGCTCGCAATCGCACTTAAAGTGAGCCGCGTGTTTGGAAAAAAAAAGAAAAAGTGCTCAAGGTGCTGACGCGCACTGACGAACGAACGTAGCTTCTTGCTCCCTTGACATCCCACTTTGCGCAGATTTCAGCGCACTCGCTGGTACACGAAAGGAGAGAGAAAGCGCTCAAAGCGTTCGACAAATCCATGTGGCTCGTACTTGACGGATTCTAAAAAAATTTGCCGGAGTCGATTCGCGAGGCAATAAACTCCTGTGATGAAGCAATTCGGTTATTACTTGAAAAAGTAATGCAGGGCCTCTTTAAAAGTTCTATACGGTACATATGATTTCGGAGCATCAGTTAAGATGGAGGCCAATTAACTGCCAGGATAATTCATAAAAGTTAATTGAATGACTTCGTTGAAATAGCAGACTGTTTTCCTGTGAACAGCTGGGATCATTGCGGCACCTGGCGGAGCAGATCTGAAGAACGCGCTTCTTTTTACGTGGCCTCTGCGATCCTTGTCGGCAGTGCGACGGCGCGCTGCCAGAGTAGACTGCTGAGGCTACGCAGAGGGAAGCGCAGCGCAACTCGCCGAATGCGCTCAAGTTAATTGATTTAGCTAATTGAAAGCGCAGACTCTTTTCATGTGGGTATGTGGCATCAAGATGGCACATACCCGCTACAGAACAGCCTTCTTTCACTCTTCCCATGTGAGCAAAAAGCTTACCGAATGCTTGAGGCTAGCGCCATTGAAGAAGATTAATTGAAACGTTAAGGACCCCTAAAGCTTTCTTGTTTTTTTTTTTCTTTTTCGAACGAAGCGACCGTAAAATCACGGTGTACTGATTCAGAACCAGGAACTGCCATGACTGCATATTAAGAATCGACCTATTCATTTGGCGAACTTTGAGACCAACAAAGGAAGCACCACTCAAATAACATCGATAGCGGCGAGTGCGGTCGGTGGATCTTAATTTGAAAATCAAGCCGCTCTGTTATGTATGCGCATGCACCACCGTATGTATGTAATGGCTGGCGAACGCGTACATTCGAGAATGCGACATTTACGTCGCATGCTCATGTTGATTATGTACAACTCTTTTGCTATATTGAGTCGGCGACAGCGTTCAAGAAAGTTAGATTGCCGCACATGCTTGTCCTGCATTTACGGCGACGATCATGGGGAAACACTCAACCTAAAAAAAAAGGAATGAACAATGGGCACGTGATAGTCCAGGCGGAGGTGACGCACACACGCGGCTTGCAATCTTCTGGAATGTCCGACTGATGGAAAAAGTGACCGCTTCTCTGAAAAAGCTTTAATTTGGCCGCGCGCACAACACGTAAACGACAAGTCCAGTGTGCGACATGTTTATGCTCACAAACAGGCGACATTGTCTCGCGCTGAAAGGTGCACATCGCTTTGCAGAAGCTTTTTAAAACGTGAGAGTCAGGCAGAGTACACAGCAAGCTCTGTGCTTAAACAAGGGATGCGAATTGGTAAGATGCGGTGTAAGGGAGAGTAGGAGGGACGAATGACGCCAATGTTGTCGCTGTCTGGCCATTATGACGTCATAGAGGCGATCACTCCTCTTCCCCTCTCCTCACACGTCCGACTATTTCACTCTCTTCAAGCAACGCAAAAGGGTGCGTCACGCTACTTAGCGCAATCCCGCTATGCCCAAGGTGTTGTGACACATCCGGTGTTAATATACGAGCGTGAGCTAAAATGAGCGAAGGGAAACCAAACAAGCTCTAAAGCAGGTTACAACAGCAATGCACTTCGGTGCTATCTTTACTGCGCTACCGCGCAACAACACGGGCGCATGGTAATTTGTAGAAAGTTCTGTTCCTCGTCGCACAGACTCACATGTACCGTCGTAATCACGCGTAACGTGAACACGGGAGTATATAAGCGCCGCACAACGCTATCAGCGACGCCTCCCTATACCAACACGAAGCTATGCATTTGCGCTGTGGTTATATTTCAATCGTGCGCATCGCATCATCGGTGAGCGCTTTCGGCGAAGGTGCGCTCAGATGACGCGGCGCGCGCTATGGTCAAATAGTCTCGACCCTAAAGACCTGACCACACGTACCCGTTGCAGCGCGTCAGCGCGTGACATTTTGACGCGGCGCCGCGCCCTCTCCCTATGGAGAGAGAGGGCGCGTGGCTACGCGAAGCTGCGCGCCCCCCTCTCTCCATAGGGGAGCGGGCGCGGCGCCGCATCAAAAAGACACGCGCTGGCGCGCTGCAACGGGTACGTATGGTCAGGCCTTAACGCACTGCGCATGCGCCGAGTCTCTCGTTCGTGTAGGTCGGCTTCGCTGATAGCGCTGCGCGCGAGGCGCTTCCGTGTTCACGCTAAGCGTGCCCACGACTGTACGTCGGTGGTGTGCGCACGTGTGCTTTGAGGCCACAAAAAGCAGTACTGCAGTGGATGAATATGACCTCACGTGAATCGCTTATAGAAGCTGTTTTGAGTAGCGTGTTTGTGAGAACTGCGTCAAAGGTCTAAACGAGGCGTGCAGTACAATGTAAGCCTAGAACGTGGCATAGGGGAGAGTCGGGAGGTTTGGGACGGATGGAGGAATGGGACAGCCGTCTATCTCTCCTCCAGTTACTTCAAAGACGTTAGCCAACGACTCATGAAATGGTGCTAACAGAATGCATGGATGTAATGGCGGGCGTCTTCGGCGAATGGAGATTTCTGTAACTGGAAGTCGCTTTTTTCAAGTGTCAAAAGTAAGTTTCTGCTATTTCAATTGTAACACTCTCAGGTTTCAACCGCTTTGTGGACGCTGATATAAATTTTTCTCCGAAAAGACGCATCAGCGCTGTACCTTTTCAAAGAAAAAGTATAGTCATTACTACTGAATTTGAGCCGCTTAACGTTGTTTCCTTTGGAAGCGTAGTTTGGGAGGAATGAGACAGTTGAGTTGTGTGAGGAACGGGACAATATACCATTCCTCTCTATCCTACTGCGACACCGTGTTACACAGCGCAAAAAAAATCAAAACAAAGTCTTGTCATGTACATTGGGGAAGCATACGATTGAACAAGAATTGAGAGGTTAGCATGGCAGTATTAAAAAAGGAGCGCAGCACAGCCAAGACTGCCGCCACAGGCCATCCAAAAAAGAAATAGCGTTTGCTGAAATAATGCTGTTATTCAAGTAAAGAAGACACACCTGCCGTTGTCTTTGACGATTCTGACGACATGTCAGGTTTTGATAAGGAGTGGCATGACATTTGTGAAATCAATTGGCCTAATGAGTATATTCAAGTAACAAATGGCGTTGTCTTTCTTGTCAGTTTTAGTAAAAAAATTTTGGCGTTCATTACATGGCTGGAGTGAAGAGCAGTAAAAACATGTCAGCGTCAGTGAGCAGCTCCTGCGGAACAAAGAAAAGAGATCTCAGTTCTGCTTTCCTCCTAAGAAAGATATGGGGACTTTACCAATTACCGACATTGTGATGATAGTGTCCAAAACTGTCGGTGCAGCGAAGTTTGTGCAGCGCCGTTTATTGTTTCATGTTGAACTATCCGCTTACAATGGTCACTGAAGACACTTGGACCATTTTGTTACATATGTCCCACCCCTACCAAATGATGTCCCACTCTACCCGCAGAGGTGGGTGGAATGGGACAGATTTTAGCCACCACAAACTATTTTTTTACAGCTCAACCAGGAGCCATAGGAACCGGTGCGTCTCAGAGGTTTTGTGGCTTGTTTAGACCTGTATCATAATCAATCAAACATCGTTCCGCGTTCAAGTTCAACAAAACTAAAGATATAATTGTAAAAAGTGTCCCAATTCTCCCGACTCTTCCCTACACCGAAAATCAAGGACGGGCCTGTGATCTTTTAGGCGGTGTAGAGACTACCTTAACAACACTGAAGGCGTAAATGACAACAGCGACGTCAAAACGACTACGCCACAAAGTGTTTTACATAGTTTTTTGCGCTATTAGGAGGCGTTCAACTGCCTCGCATATCAGCAGAGAATGTAATCTAATGTGATTATGGCTTTTTACTGGCCAATACCACGATATGGTTATGAGGCATGCCAAAGTGGGGGGACAACAAAATAAATATGACCACCCGGAATGCCTTAAGGTACACATAAATCTAAGTACACGGGCGTTCTTGCATTTTGCCCCATCGAAAGGCAGTCGCCATGGTCGGGAATCAAACCCGCGTCCCCGAGTTACCCTACGTTACCACCTTACTTTCTATCTTGTCATAGCGGGTACCAGCGCCGAATGTCTCCAAGAAATATTTTTTTCAAGTAAATCTCGTAGGTGACATTGCAGAATTTCGCTTACGACATATGTTGTATATCGCCTGAAAAACTGATGGTCTTAAGCCGGCATCAGCAAAAAGCAAGTTCACGCCAGAAGCCCCATACATGGCAGCACGAAAATAATGTGCATGTATGCTCAGAATACTTTCAATAAGCGCCCACTGAAAAAAAAAAATGCTAATACTTCATGGCTTTTACCTGGCGGGACCCTTTTTAAGTGTTTGTAATTACGTAAAAAAGTGGCTTTGCTTTGCTGCGTTTGCATAAATAATTGAAGTTTCGCCGGAAACTTATGTTTTCTTTTTTGTCGCTTGAATAAAGTTGTCCGCATACTACTTGCGACATATAAAGCAATGTCTAGCTGCTATGTATTCCTGGAGCTCAAGGTACTTCGTCGGTTTAGTTAGAGCCTAACATGCCTTTTGACTTTTCTTTCTTCGGTCAAAGCATTTTTCACAATAAACAATAATTCAAGCGGTGACACTTGTTCTAAATGTATGAGTAAGAAACAGGTCATCCCCTCTTTATCTTCCGTGACGCGCCGCGCAGTAACCGCTGAACATTTGCATGGCCGTCACCAAGAGTTATGCAGCAAGATTTGATCCAAAGCCAACATCTATATTGTCTCTAGCTACTTTTTTGGTAAATGATTTTTAAGTAATTAGTCATAATTATATTTGTAACTCGACAATTGCTCAGCTAATTATCAAAATGTTAATGAGGCATAGGCATGTTCAAATTACATTAAACTGCATATATATATATATGTATATACACTATGTGCCTAAATAGCACTGCTTTAGGTCAGGATGACACCCGTTTCGAGATATGCCTACTCACAATACGAGACTAAAATTACACAACAAGGCGTTTTTCTTGCTGTTGTATTATTGATAAATGAAACTGCCGTGAATTTTTTATCTCTACTTTGACAGCCGCTTATTTGAAAACTGGATAACGATCCGCATTTTTTCAGATATGAATGCATTTATAGCTCGCTGGCCTCAGGTCTTAAATTTCAGTACGTGCCGGAAATGAAAAAAAAAAAATTGCACTGTGCTAAATACGCAATTGGTATTCTCCATTAACAAGAATAAACAAGGAAACTGACAAAGCTGTCCGGTAACTGGAACCTCGCTGCGTCTGTCCTCGCAGCTTTCATCGGTCTGGGCATCTCTGGTGTTGGCTCTTCAGTGGCTGCCCACAGACTCTGGTGCCACCGCACGTTCAAGGCGAAGTTACCACTCAGGATAATACTGATGATGGCTAACTGCTTCGCGCTACAGGTGAGTGCACGGAGCAAAGCGATTGCATAGCATTAACCTCCGACGTTAACACCCCCCCCCCCCACCCCCCAAATCCTCCGTGGCTAAATTGAGACCGACAACCTAATCTCAACCACCGTGTTTTTCTTGAGGCGATGCAGCAGCAGTTCATTTGCAACATGTTTTGTAAAATTCTAAACGTATTTTTTTATATACCCTTCAGTCGCGAAATATAATGCACTGTCTACGAATTTGTCAAATTCACATACCATAATTCGAAGGCACTCAATATTGCATCCCAAGAAAGAAAATGAAGTAATGTGTTGTTTTGTGTGAGTTTCAGTAATTAGTTACAGTTAGCATGTAATTAAATACTTCATTAGTCTGCAGTCAGTCACGTTCCTTTCTGATTTAAAAAGAATGAAAACATAGGTTCCAAATGTGTACGCAGTCAGTTTTTGGCTGCATTCATTTCGAGACAAGAAAAGTACCTACTGGGTGTGTTCAGATAAGAACGTCGGTGCATGTCCGCCGACCCCCTTTAATTTCGCCGACAAAAATATATTTTGTTGTCCGAGTCCCCGGGACCACAAAACCACTTTTGGTTTCGCGAGAAAAAATTTCACCTTCTTGCAAAAAATTCACAAGTCTCCACTGAGCCGCCACCGCCTCTTTCTGATTTCGCGAAAATGGGATTTCGATGAGACGCTACAAAAACACTATTGTAGCTGTAGGTCCGAAAAATTTTCTCCACATACTACGGATAGTTTGTGTTGAGAAAAATTTATTACTTTGCAGTTTTGGTGTCGTTCTGTTAAGAAAAAAAATCGCGAACTCGACACAAAGCTCAATAATGCTCATATTTAAGATTTTTTTCCTCCGCAAGTATAAACGCCAGACTTCCCAAAGTTTTTAAAAACATTGCCATATGTTTGGTGAATAAGTGTGCTGAACGTAATACCTGAGAGTGACTTCAAACGTTAACCAGAAATGTTCAACTGAGGACATGTCTCTCAAAATGCAAAATTTTGAAGATCATTTAAAAAAAAACACCATCTTCGATTTTCTTTAAACTCTCCAGAATTAAAGCCAAGCACGTGTCCTAACTTAATCTGTAAAAACATGTTGCATTATTTTTGTGAGGTCGGAACTACAAAGCACGAAAAGTGGCCAAATTGACGTATAGTGAGTAACCACAGCATTGAGCGAGCATGGAGCAATAGTTGCCATTATCGTTATTTTGAGGTCGCGAATGTCTTCTGTGGATTGACTGATTGTCAGGAATAAAACAGGAACAGTTGGTTTTGAAGAGGAAATTATTACTACATTTTTTTACGCAAATCACAAAAACTTCTACACGGGTCCCAGCCACTGAGCATGCCGCGATAATGAGTCGCACTCTTCGCAGGAATCGCTTTCAAAATTTTTCGCGCATGTGAGCCTGCGTACGCCTCATAAAGGAGGTGGCTGGAGAGGATCCACCGCTGGATATTTATCGCTTCCCATGGCACATCGGTAATGTGATAACGCAGATGGTGCGTGTCGGCACAAGCGGCGCATCTGCAGCACGACTGCGCTCACCCTGTCCCTAAAAAAAATGACATAAACAGGAAACAGCTCAACTCGCTTAAGAACGGTCGAAGTAATAAGAGAACGTCGGCTTTCACTTCCGTTCGTCGTCGACAACCCGGCAGTCCTCTGCTGGTGAACGAACGTGAGTACGCGTGCGCGTATTACACTCCCCTGATATTGATGGCCACGTTGTGGAGCTCAGAGCGAGCGTTTTGCGCTGACTACCGAAAGAGGCATACGAAGAAGATTGCCTACAAGTGGAACTTTCGATGTGTGAAAGATTTTAATGTCCCCTTACTAAGAAAGCGCATGCCAGAAAAAGCCTCATCCATCATAGAAACCGACATTTTGTGCCAGAGCTGTTTCAACCGCTTGAAAGAGATCGCCGTAGAGTCTCGAGATGCATCTCAGTCTGACTCAAATTTTGTTCCCGAACAAACTGCTGTCGAAGAGCTAAACGTGCTCGTTAAGACAACCGACGTGACAACTCTGAAAATTCCGGCGAAAGTGAAAGCACAATGCCGAGTATCTTACGCCAGGCGTAAGAAAGCGGAGATCAAGGGCGCTATCTCCAGGACAATTTCTGCTGTCCTTACAATAGCATACGCCACTACAGAGGAACCTGGTCCTTCAGGGGAAACCTGCAACACGTGTCGCGAGTGGCTGCGCAACCTAAAGCACACATTCGATACCTGCGAATCATACTATGAACGCTCCGCCTCCTGACATTGCTCCCTGTGAACCTTTCTCATCAAGAAATTCAAGAAATGATTCCATCCGCAACTCGGCACCTCATTCGGAAATCCAGAAAGTACAGACACCCGGGTGTGGTAAAATCCGAACCTCTACACCAGATCGAAGCTGAAGCCAGAAAACATACAGGCAGCAGTGAAATACTATACTGACGATGAGCTCAACTCCACCCAACAAAGCCCAAACAAGAAAGATTTCATTGCAATTAGTTCTAAAGGACAAAAAGAGTACGTTTCAAAACGGCTGATGACCAGGTCCATTCGGGAAACATTTCGTCTACAGCGGCTCACCCTGACACAGGGATCGAGCTCACAAAGTTCTCCTCCTTGAGGCCGAAATGGGTTGTGTGCACAAGGTTGTTTCACCAGGAGCAAGATGCGCACAAGTGCTTCAGTGCCGTTTGTGGCTGTCTAACTTGTCTGACTATGACTTGTGACTATGAATCCCTGTGTATACAATAGGGGTAAATAAACAGTTCCTTCCGAGAGCTCGACTTGACTACATTTCTGGAAATCTTGCGGTTAGTCCTTACGCCAGGACCAAAACTGCGTCTCGTGCACGCACGCAAATGAACAAATTTGCATTTTAAGGCAACTTTTTGGTTTTATCTGTCAAGCTGTTGTCCCTCGAGCACAACAGATGACATTCAGGGCCTAAAAGTAATGATAATGGCAACTATAGCTCCATGCTCGCTCAATGTTGTGGTTACTCACAATACGCCAATTTGGCCACTTTTCGTGCTTCGTAGTTCCGACCTCACAAAAATAATGCAACATGTTTTTACAGATTAAGTTAGAACACGTGCTTGGCTTTAATTCTGGAGAGTTTAAAGAAAATCAAAGATGGTGTTTTTTTTTAAATCATCTTCAAAATATTGCATTTTGAGAGACATGTCCTTAGTTGAACATTTCTGTTTAACGTTTGAAGCCACTCTCAGGTATTTCGTTCAGCACACTTGTTCACCAAACATATGGCAATGTTTTTAAAAACTTTGGGTAGTATGGCGTTTATACTTGCGGAGGAAAAAAAATCTTAAATGTGAGCATTATTGAGCTTTGTGTCGATTTCGCGATTTTTTTTCTTAACAGAACGACATCAAAACTGCAAAGTAATAATTTTTTCATAACAGAAACTATCCGTAGTATGTCGCGAAAATGTTTCGGACCTACAGCTACAATAGTGTTTCTGTAGCGTCTCATCGAAATCCCATTTTCGCGAAATCCGAAAGAGGCGGTGGCGGCTCAGTGGAGACTTGTGAATTTTTTTGAAGAAGGTGAAATTTTTTCTCGCGAAACCAAAAGTGGTTTTGTGGTCCTGGGGACTCGGACAACAAAATATATTTTTTTCGGCGAAATTAAAGGGGGTCGGCGGACATGCACCGACGTTCTTATCTGAACACAGCCTACTACTTTTGACGTTGCTTCTGGAACGCGACACGTCCAACGACCCGTCGAACATCGTAGTGCCTTCACCAAAGTGATCGGCTACGGAGCACACTTAGGTTATGTCAAGGCATAATAACTATGCAGAAGGTTCAATTCGTCCAATTAGCAATGTGACTTGCCCTCTTTTCACCACAAGTTGACAAAACTAGCATAAATTAGTTGCGTACACAAACGTAGCCACCGCTGCTGAAGGCGTATGTGATAATCGGCTATAGTCATTGTGTACGGCAGCCGGCAAGAATGATGACTGATACCTACGGCAGGCGACGAAAAATAGAGCCACTCGAAGCACATGCATGCAGATTAGGCGGCGGAATAGCTCTTTTGTCAAACGCTGTGTATTGCAGTCTTAACACACCCGAAAAAAGAAATATGTTGAATAATTAGAGAGGTCACGGACGCTCATACGATCCCTTGTGATTCAAACTCAAACAGACCGAAGCAATGTGAAGAAGTAATTCTTGGGTCGCCTGTTTTTTGTCACCTCCAACGCAGAACGACATTTACGAGTGGACGCGGGACCACCGGGTGCATCACAAGTTCTCGGACACGGATGCCGACCCGCACAATATCAACCGTGGCTTCTTCTTCGCTCACATGGGTTGGCTCATGTGCAAGAAGCATCCAGAGGTGTTCCGCAAAGGTGCCACTGTCGACTGTTCCGACGTGTTGGAGGATCCCGTCGTTCGCTTCCAGAAGAGGTAAGTCTTAAGTCGAAACAACATGACTGCATGTGGACGCTGGTAAACTAAAGCGCAGCACTGCGAAATGGCTTCAGACACCGTATCCATGTCGTTTCAGCGTTCGGACGTACTAGTGGTCCGTGACTGTTAGCGCCACGCTGTCCCACATTAACAACAAATATAATTAAAACATGCGGTTTTAAGTGCAAAACCACGGTATGATTATGAGGCACACCGTGATGGAGGACTCCGGTTTAATTTTAAGTACAGTCACTGCAGAAACAGATTAGCACGAGCGACCGTTCCAGGGTTGCCGTTGGTGGCTACTTTGCGCCAAATTGGCTACTTTTGGACCCCGTTGGCGACGAAAATTTCCAGTTGGCGCCGTGGCTCTTTCTTAAACTTGCGGTTTTACTAATTCAAAATAGTTTTATTTATTCATCAATAGTAAAGACTCTGTTGATAATACCGCTTCTGTTCTATTTGGCTAGAAATTCGGCGATAATATCAAATGACATGGCTACTTTGGCTACTTTTGGCGTGAGTTCTGGCGCCTTTTCATGTCCACCCAACGGCAAGCCTGGACCGTTCTGACCAGTGATCGCCTGCGCTGATCTTCTGCGGTGATCTTACCTGTGGTTCTCTACAGCGTACATAATTCTAACTACCCTGGCGTTTTTGCATTTCCCTTGCATGGAAATGCGGAACTGGAGGCCGGGGTTTAGGCTTTGTTCCTCACCTATTGCATTTGTCGGTTTTAGCAACTAATTGCATGGCTGTGACTTTATTACTGCAGCACTAAGGCGTCTAATCCCTCGCGTCTCAGCTACCTAGTGACAAGCCCCCCCCCCCCCCCCCCAAAAAAAAAAAAGAAAAAAAAATCTACATGCTCACTACTTTCTGAGGCAACCCAGATTATTTTTCTTTCGGTCAGCTTTGGAAAATAATTAGCAATATATAGTAGTAAGTTAAAACCACAGCAGCTATCATGACATTATAAAGTTCTTTGTGTATTTGTACTACGAAGATATTGTATTAAAAGCAATACGTTAGAAGTTGGTAATAATGCATTATTAAAATTATCCAAGGTTCTAGTAAAGTATACTCCCGAGTTTCTCACTGAGAGTACACGGAACAATACAGAATTTCTTGCAGTGCTCGTGAATTTTTCTAAAGCTTGGTACACGTTAACTGAAGCACTATGTATACTGAGAGGTTGCCTTGACATAATACCCCTCTGCCGAAAGTGCATATGGGTCACAATGCAAATGACCAGGAGGCGTGCATGAGCTGTGGGGAAAGTTCTGCAGGTCCTCGTGAATCAATGGCTCAGGGAATCGACGATAAGAAACTTTTCAAGCGACAAACACGTAAAGATTTCTTTTGCAGCTTTGTGCTGCTCATTGGTGGATAATGTTTAGAAAAATTCTTCTGCTAAAACGCCGAGTATTTATTATTCGTAATATCATTTCGAAACCACTTCTGCGCAGGTTCTACGTACCTCTAGTGACGCTGTTCTGCTTTGTGTTGCCAACGCTCGTGCCGATGTGGCTGGTGGGCGAGACGTTCTGGAACGCGCACCTGGTGAATGGCCTGCTACGCTACACCATCAGCCTGCACATGACGTGGTTGGTGAACAGCGCGGCACACACCTGGGGCTACAGGCCGTACGACAAGAACATCGCGCCCACCGAGAACCCGGCCATGTCTATCGGAATGTTCGGCGAGGGCTTCCACAACTTTCACCACTCTTTTCCGCAGGTTCGTTCTTAGGGGTTGTTAGCCTGAATACGAAGTTCATTTATTAAAGTACCCAACGACTCCTCTAGTAAGATGCCTGCGGCATCGCTCTCTAACTCATTGTAGCCGTCCTGCTTTCGGTTGTGGCTGTTTGTCAAGAGATGGCACCAAAAGGATTGCTAGCTACCGCCTCCAGTAGAAACCACAGGGAAAAGGGAAAGGGAAGGCCAACAGGCTTTTGGCAGACGCGGCAGTCATCCTTCTAGAAAAGGCGTTGGATTACCCTAGTAAAAGTTCAATGGCTGAAATTTGTTCGGAGCCGATTACGATCACCCTTAGACGCTTGTCGGCTGCCTTATTCATCGCCTGTATATTGTGCTTAGCTCGTTTAAGTACGTTTTTTCGTTCGCCTAAATTGTTTATTGACGTATGCATAGGTGAAATTATGAATCACATATGTACTTTTATAACCTTTTATTGCGATAGCAATTATATCAACATTCCCGGCGCATTTTTACCGTCATCGTAGGCGTCGATGCCGCTGTGAGGTCCCGTATAAAGTCCAAATCGATGACGTCACGCCTCACGTCGTATGTTCTACGTGCGAGTGAAAGCGTGCGAGGGCTGCTGACGATCGCTGCGCAAGCGGAGAGGAAACGCGCCGGCCGTCTGCGTCGCGCGAAAGGCGCATGGGTGGGTCCCGGAGGAGGGGCTGCGTATCTCCGGCACGAACTCCGTACTTTACTCGGCCGCATCTTTACAGGGATCAGCAGACGACTCATACCTCTGTGCGTGCTGCGTCCTCATTACAAAGTATGCGTTGAAGCATATACAGCACGAAGGTCGCTTCGCTTGCTGCAGCGGCCGCGTTTCCCAACACCTGAGTTTTGTTGAGATACGCCAGGTCACATGCTGAAGGTTAGCAGTGAGGTGCCACACCTCGTATGACATTCAGATTTGTTTCTGTTACATTCATTACTTCGGCCTTGCGGTGATACTGTGACTTTTTTCGATGCACCGAAAACAAGTATTCACTGCAAAACCTTGAACACTTTGAGATTTTAAAATTTTGGCACACGTCCAGCTTTCTTTTTTTTTTCCCCGCTGTGTAAAGCTGGTATTTTAACCACCCCGTGCAGTTGAGTTTCCTTTGGATCGTTAGAGTCTATTGGAGCATTCCTCAGTACAAGCTGGACTGAATCGGAATTTTCTTTGTATCATTCCCAAGGCTTTGCTGTTTTTTCTTTCTTTTTTTTTTAATGCACCAAGTTTCATTCAAATCTTGTTAGCAATTGCTTAATCAGTAATTTCCTGCGTTTCAGCTGTATTTAAATATTGAAACCAAAGCGGGAGCAAACGCTCAGGCCTCTTGCCAAATACAGAGTGCAAGCCGGAAATTTCCACGCCATACGCAGCTGAAGCTGCAAATTATAGAGAATAATTCAGACACTGATTCGTTGTGAAAACTTCCGGCCATACATAGTTTCGATCAGCGGCACTGATAGTTGGGCGACTTCGTAAGGGTTCATGATTATGTCACGGCGCAACGCAAAGATATGAAACACTGACATCTGTCCTCGTGTCTTCTTCATCATCAGTGTTTCGTGTCGTAGCGTTGCGCCATTACATAATCATGAACATATTTTCGAATCCGTGTTTCCCCAGCAGTGGCGTATACTAATTACGGTAGCTTGGCCAACAACGAAAAAGTCTCGGAATTGTTTCTTGCGAAGAAAATCTTGTCAACAGAATTAAGCATAAAAATATTAAAGCACCGCTTTGCAAAATTGCTAGTGAGATGACAGACTTGCCCAGCTGTACATGTATGTTCTTGTTCCTGTTCACCTATTAACTGTGGCTCACACCCACCGAGAGAGATCGGCCAAGAAATTGGTGGTTTCATAAATTTATACAATACTTAAGAATAGGGTAAGCTATGGAGTAGAAACTTTTTGAAATTATAGAGAAAATTTCATATCCGTTCCCTACATCATCGCCATTTCCAGTGAAATACCTAGGAATGTTTATTTCGCTGGTGGGCTTCAGGGTGTGCTCGCGAGACACAGAGCGTACCCAGTTCAACACTTGATGTTGAAAGCCGGCATTCCGCTTAGGTTAATGGGACAAAGAGAGAGAGCGCGCCGACAGCGCAAGCGAAACTCGTTCCGCTCCTGGGATCTAGGTGGCGCCAGGCTCCCCGAACGCGCACCGCATCTAGCGCCGATTGCTAAGCGCCTCTTGCTGCGGCTTGTCAGATTGAAATAAACGTAAAGGAAGTCATAATGTTTGTTCAGGATCTAAAGGTTACACTATATCCCGTTCTTTCCTTAGTTTCTTTTTTTTTTTTTTAATCGCAAGAATCAACGCTATTCCTAAACAACTTTCAGCACGGAAAGCCTAGAAAGACAAAGCGGAACGCTCACCAAATCAGCATCGAAGGTGTTTTCTAAATTGCTCCTTTATGTTCCGTGTCTATTAAATTCTGCGAGCTTGTAGCCTGATTATCTCGTGCCTTCAATATCATCATATAAAGTTGCGCATGAAAAGATGGAATATATTTAGCCGATGAGCGCAACAGAAGTTTAGATATCGCAAATTCAGACACCCCAAAGCAAAGAGAGGGACAGAGACTGATTGGCAACTTGAGTATGATTAATGAGCAACGAGTTCACTAATAAGGGACATCTCACAGGTGAAACGAAAGTGGAGAACATTTTCTTACTTGAGACGTTCAGCATACCGTAGAAGGACACGTCGCACTTTGAGATAACGTATGGTTTTCACAGTCACGCGCCGTAACTCCCTTTTCTTCGCTGATTTTAAAGGCTCACATCGTTCTATTAGTATTACGCTAAATGCGATCTTAGATTTTAGTTCCTGAAGCGTCTAGGAATCCGTACTGAAGGCGCAATAAAATAAATTGAAGATATATCTTAATTTAAATTCCAGGGTAATCTGAGGACTGAAAAGAAGGCGCGTGAATGACTTTACAAAGCATGCGGACCAGCATGCATTACGAGATCAAAACTACACTTTTTAAACAGTCAGTCACGCGACCAGTGCCATTTAGAAATACAATAGTAATATTCTGTGACTATATTTGCTAGCGCTATTATCATCGCTTGAAGTCATTATTATTCGTTGTGTAATGACATCTAGGCGCATTCAGGCTTACATACTACCTTCTATTATTGTCATTATAACGCTAAACACTTGCTAAACAATCTCTACTACATTTTGCTGTCGTATAAATCCTAGTTCCTGAATTTCTTCGAGTACTTCTGTGTGTCTGGCTGACAATTATTTTGTCGATTTCCAATCACATAATGCTGTTACGTGAAGCCTGTGACGCATCCATAAATAAATAATTACAAAGAGTACGTACAATTATACCCAGAAACATCAAATATTAAAAGTCACTGCAATAATAATAAAAGTTAATACAGCAATATGTACAACACGGCTGAAAGTACAAAATGCAAGGTATACACTATTAAATTATAGTCTGTTAGTTTGGTTTGCAAGCAAGAAGAACAGGCAGTGCTTCATTTCTACGCTTGGTTTTAAGAAACCGATTGTAGAAATTAAACAAGATATCCCGCAGTTAAAGTTTCTTGCTGTTTTGATTAGTTGCAAAACGACGAGAGCTTTTCCATTAAAAGGCGCATTAATCTAAAATCAAGCTATGGTAAGCAAGGAATGAAAGAAAGAGATACAGGAACAAGAGTCCATGTTGCGGTTAATTTTGCTCCTCTTGAGAACGTAGGACTGGAATAACGAAGGAAAGAATCCTCCTTAAGAGGAGCGCAAATAACCGCACCATGAAGTCCTACGAACTTGCCCAGAACGGTATCCTCCTAAGGAACAAGAGACGACAAGTGTCACACGTGTGTCTTTCGCTTCGCTGTTTGACACCGCAGGCAATGAGCATCTTTATCCGCGTAAGGAGACGCCTTATGAAGTTCACCCACGTATTGTTTTCTTTTTGTTTTTTCTTGTTGTAGGACTACAAGAGCAGCGAGTTTGGGCCACTGTTCAACCCTGCCACTATCTTCATCGACCTGATGGCGCTGATCGGCCAGGCATACGATCTCAAGACCACGCCTAAGCACGTCATTGAGAAGCGAATTGAGAGGACTGGCGACAAGATGAAGCACGGCCTGAAGACATTCGGGTTCTCTTGAGACAGAGGCGAAAACTTAGAGAAGGCGGGGAGCAGAAGCGGTCGTTACTATGCCTGAATCGCGGCGGTTCACTGCGTTCTCGCTCGTTTTCTTGCAATATTGCCGCACTGTTTCTTCTTTTCACTTCTTTTATTTGCTTCTAATCTTCAAGGCTTCCTCGCTAGCCTCCTCTCCTCTCACCCGCCCCTCATCTACTTTTACAGTTACCGCTGTCTTCTTCTTTCATGGCAACTTCTTTCATCGATAACCACTTGCTTTCACTGTCAGCAAACACCTGCCGCCTGCCCAAGCGAAACGGGCAGTAACGACCACTGGGGAGCTATTCACGACCATGATAGCAAAACATATATACAACTCCATTAGTTGTACATATTAGTTCAACAATGCTTGTATGTATGTATCAACTTTGTCTGGTTATTCATCGTTACAAAATGTACCGCTCTATATTCAATCGCACCAGGTACAACTATAGCCAGCGCAAAGGTGACGCAGGAGAGATGGTAGCGACGACAGTTATAGCGGTGTACTTGATGAATGAGTGAGGTGCGCGTACTGACTAGCACGCGCTGAATATAATCCTATATATATTCGACGGTCACAAGGGTCCAAATACTTGATGCATACGTCGAGGCCGTCATAAATCGAGAGGTAGAACTAAGAAGTTGATGTGTTTTTCTTAAGTGCTTAGCACTTTAGCGGCCAGGCTTGCCGTCCATCTACAGATCTCATGTGGCGTGATCACGCTTAAAGTCAACTGGTCGATACAGGCCTAAAACAAGGCTAGCAACACTCAAAACCGGTTTAGAATAAACGGACGAGGTCTAAAATAATATAGTTAACAGAAATAACCAAGAAGTAATCGTTATGATTAACTTAAAATCACTAAAACGCTTCGGAAACATGCGGTTGACTCCTGCGCCACGCAAGAGAGGGCGCCATCTCCTCGCGGAGCCTCCCCCCCCCCCCCCCTTGGTGCTTCTCCGGCGCTACATCAGAAGGGGGAAACAATCCGACGGAACTTGTTGCGGACGGCACGTGTCTCGACTGCCGTAACAAGCAGAAAGTGGATAAAAAGCATCAAAAAGTATCTCGCATATCGCACACCGAGTATGCGAATCTCCCTAACAACATTCTACTCGCGCCGGGGAAACCTTACATGCTTACCTAAAGCATTGACGTCATCGAATGTTTGGTAAACGGAGCCGTGGGAGCTCTACAAACGGGAATCTCTGAGTGCCCGTGCTACGCACTTCCTCAGGTTTCGCCGTAGTAAAGCTGCATTTAGAGCATGCTTTAGGAGCACGCCAATCGCTACACAAGTTTTTTTTTAATATACTTGCCAGCTCTGAAAACATGCATGGTTGCGGTGACAAGCTACAAAACGTTGCGTAAAAAGCGCAACAAAGCTTTAAACGCCTGCTGTGCGGAGGATGGTCTTGGATAGTGTCCCAGTAGCCTTTCCTCCGAGAAAAGGCGATTATCAAGTCCGTCTAAGGCAGAGGTCTCAAACTCACCACAGCCGGCGGGCCGCATTTAAGCAATTCAGTCCATCAAGGGCCGGGGCAGTGAAGGAGGTAAGATCGAGGTAGGGGGGGGGTGGGGGGGGTTGTACAGTTTGCCAGAAAACGCTGCCATTTAAAAGGAAACTTTCCCATACCTCATATACAGGTCATTTTTGAAGGAGATGTGGTGCCAGGATTCCAGCAACATGTTGCTACCGATCTCCTAATGAATGACTCAAACCTGGGCGCCGATTGTGAAGTATATCATGTTTGTTTCATGGTTATGCTTTAAAACAACGTGAACGCATGGGATGCCTCACGTAGACAATGCCTTAAACCAGACAGGTCTGTATAGCTCACGAACATACCGAATAAGAAAATAAAAAAATGTGCGGCAAAGACAGTCATGTGCGCGCCGCGGGCCGCAACCGAGAGCCTCGCGGGCCGCATGCGGCCCTCGGGCCGCGTGTTTGAGACCCCTGGTCTAAGGCATCTGAAAGCACTTCTTTGGGCGCAATAAAACGGGGACGCTTACAGACAAGATGAGTGATCGTTTCCTCACAGCAACAATTTTCGCGCGTAGGGTTGTTGGCCGTCCCGATCCGAAAAGAAGCGGCATTCGTGAGGGCCAAGCCAAGTCACAGTAGCTACAGAGGCGTCTTCTCAGCTCGAGATATTCCTGTCGGAAGACGGAGCTGGAGATTTGGATCCAAGCTATGGAAACAACATACTTTAAGCAGTGTCGTATTCTCCTTTCCTTTTATATATTTTCATTTATAACATCTCCTTTCTATTCTTCTTAATCCCCCCTTTTTCCAGCACAGGGTAGCCAACCAGTCTGAGAACTGGCTAACCTTCCTGTCTTTCCGTCTGCTTCGTCCTCCTCCTCCTACAAAAAGTTCGCTCTAAAGGAACTATCAGGAGACCATAAAAGTCATGTGGTTACCCGCTTCTGCTCCAGACTACACTATTGTAGTAGGTGGGTGCCTTGAACATCCGAACACTTCCTGATGTCATCAGGCTTTCCAACGTTAAGCGAGCTCGATCTATTGTACCTGTATTTGAATTCTTTTCTTTGTTAACCTTAATCTCGAAGATATGTAACCTTAGGAAACAACCATTTTGCATATGAAGCTCCGCTTCCCTATTTCAACTCACAGATCTCGTCATTTATAGTTATATACTTACTAGACTTATATTTGAGGCTGATTTTTTTCTGAAGCACAACTTTTGTTGCCTGCTATAGAAAACAAATTTTTCCCCACGTACAGTATAAGAAAAAAAAAAGAATACTGTTACTCTTTTGGTTGAGTCTTTACTTGTGACATATGTTACTTCCTGTAAAGATGCATGTTACCTCTATTTGGTTATACACTCTTTGGAAAGCCTGGGAGACGCGACTCTCCCAAAGAGAGTTAGCGTGCGTCTTTAAAGATAGTTATATATAGTTGTACAGTTGTATGTGAGCAGTCAGGACGCACCAAAAGCAGTAACAGGTACTCTCTTTTTTCTTAGAACGTAGGTTCTCCATTTATATACAGGTAGCGAAAGTACAATGTGATATTAATGCCATACCCATTACTGGCATTTGTATACCGTCGACTACGCAGGGTTGACCACGATGTGAGACACACTGCAGCTGTGTGATGTTTTATGATTTGCAAAAGTTATTGTCTGCGTCCGTGCGCATGTGGGATGTATAAGTGATGACCATCGCAAATATTCATTGTTTCCTTGCGCATTATTGCTTATCCAAAGGAAAACGTTAAACAGCTAGTACGAGACAACGTCTCGTGCGAGAACAGCTATACCTCGAACGCATAGCGTTTGTAGGTATACTTCCAGAAGTCTGCAAAGTGTCTTCGTCGGAGCAACGCAACGAGACTGAAAACTTGCACTAAAAACCCCACAATGGCCACAGTCCAATATGGATGCAATTATATGCATGTACATGCTTTATATGTATAGGCCCCGTACGACCTCTATGTTGTGTTTTTGTTGTCAGTGCTTGTAAGTGTATACGGTAACGTTGATGAATAAAATTTTCTTATTTCGAATACGTTCTCCTGCCACGGCTGTGTTTCCCTCGCAGAGTTAAAGGAAGAAGACGAAGACAATATTTACTCATTAACAGCGATATCGGTCCTGAGCTCCGTCCTGCAGTTTCATGGCACCCTTTCCACGCCTGCTCACTGTAGTCTAAGGTGGCTGGGAGGTACATGGGAATACCGTGACATTAAATATGTCACGGCGTAACCTGCGTAGTTGCGTTATTTACATGCGTGGTGTTATAAGCCACAATTTAGAGTTATTACGCAACATGAATACACGTTTCATTGTATATGCAGGGTTGCACAGCCAACAAAGTATAGCAAGAAAAAGACTGGGTAAAGAGGAGCGTTCTAGCAAGCTGACTAGTTTGAGAAGATGCTTCCTCTGCATGCCTAAAGAGCAAGCCTGAAACACAACGTTCGAAAAAAAGTGTCATTAATACTAAATCATATCCATGCCGTGTTTCGTTGCCTATCGTGTGGCGCAACTGAATATTCTCGCAACAACTGTCGATATTAAGGCGAAAGCCTTTAATGTCTCATGCTCACGTCTGTCCATCCGTCCCTCCGTCCATGCCCTGGCACGGTGCCAGGTGGCCGCCGGGGCGCGCCAATGGACGCAGGTTGCGTCGTTCGCGTCTAACGTCGGACTCTAGGCGCTCGCGCTTTGCTTGCGTAGCGTCGTTGTGCCCAGCGTGTCCAATCATGCAAGGGAGACGCGCGACTCGCGTTCCATTCTGACCGACCCCGTCTCAATGGGCACAGACGGGCACTTTGGAATTTACAAACTGTCCTTCAATTTTTTTCAACTTTTTAAGGAAGGAAGCGAAGAATGGGATCTTTGGCCGTGTACTAGATAGTTCACCCACTCAGCACTTCCCGTCGAGTCGAGAAAGTGGATGCTTACGCCACACATTAACAAAAGTAGTCACTATGCTTCATTGATAACCTACTCGAATTCTCGATAAAGCGAAGCACTTCGCCATAGGGCCGACGCTGTTCTGAGCTTGCTGGTGCACAGCCCCGTGTGAAAGAACGTAGCGCCGGGGTGAGCAAGAAACTGAAAGCTGCAATAACGAAGCGTGTTATGGTTTGGGACTACAATAACTACGAGGTGGTGCGAAGAAATTGGGAATCTGTAATGGCACCACCGCTGACTTACTCAAGTGCAGTTCTGCGCTCAACATGAAAGACCCTGTCGCGGTTGGAAGTTAACCAAAGGTAAGTGAAGTAGCTAGCGGAGGGGTGCAACGGGAAAATCAGAAATTAGGTGGCGCGGAATTATGTGGGCTGGACTATCTATGAAGTGAGAGAAGCGCGGAGCAAAATTAGCTTCGGAGAAAGTAATTGACAGAGAGCAAAAGCGTATTACAGCAAATATTCGAAATGGAATAAGGTATGCGCATGCTGCAAAAAATGTATGGAAATGACTCAGCACATCGTTTATTGGAAAGCAAAGATCTCCACGCGGTAAGACCCATGAAAAGCATCCCTCGGCCTTCCTGAGGAACTATTTAATGTCGATGGAAGTACTGTCTGGTCCGCAGTCAAGATAAGCAACGGGTGTTTAGATAATATTGTTGATGGCAAAAGAAAAGAAGGAAAGAGATGTACATTACAGGATTCACTAATTCAGTTCACAGGTAAGTCAGGAGTCAGGTACAACGTAGAAATAGGGGCTCCAGTGAAAAAAGACAAAATCAGAAAGATACTGCAACAATGATAAGCTATAAATTGAATGACTAGACGACTGATGTAACAAAACCGATTTGACAAAGCTCTCTGCGTGACTATTTATCTTCTCCCCTTATCAAAGGAGTTGACAAAAAAAGAGTTGGCTGTCGTCGTCGCGTCAATATCAACTGTACGAAGAGCTTCGAGTCAAGGACCGTTTGAGCACACGGGGCCAACATCTATTATCCTTGAATGATGCTCTACATGAAGCTCTACCTCAGATCTGCCAAATTGGCACAGCACCGGCCTATAGACAGATGATGCTATCTTTCTCGCGCATAGGCGTGCGCGGGGTACCGTATTAGGGGAGGGGGAAAGGGGCAATATCTAGCGGAGCGCCCCCCCCCCCCCCCCCTGCCACCTTCGGCGACCATCACACACACGCTCACTATTTGAATCTGCTTGATTTATTTCTACTGAGGCATGAATTTTAGCATACATATTTTACTGAAGTTACAGTGCTATACACAGGAAGAACAGTCAATTACATTTATAAGCTGACATGCTGCGTAGTTGCTCACGCAATGTTTCGCGAAAAGCAACCAATATGAAGATTTCCCGCATGTGATAATATTTGAGAATTTTATTTACAAGGTTTTCAGGGTTCTTAGACGTCACTGCAATTGAGATATACTAGTTTCCACATGCTGCTTACAATACACAACGTCTAGTTTGTGCCCCCCCCCCCCCCTCTTACTCTTCGTCCAATTAGGGTTGCCCATGACCCTCTTCTCCTCCTTTACTGCGCCCACCACAGCGATATTTTTGTACCTGTTACAGAAGCGTATTGAACTATTTCGTGGAGGAAATTGAGACGCTGCCATCTACTTTCTTGAGTTAAAGGCCAACTCCGGCGATTTTTCGAGGTCAATGGATCTCAATGAAATTCGATAGGTACGTTCCTTTGCACATTTCTGTCATTTATGCCAAATTTCAAGCTTGAGAGATGCGCTGATTGTTTGTAAATGAATTGTCTGCAAACGCACACCCGGCTTCCCACAATTATTGGCAACTTTGCGTGTGTGACGTGTTGGTTTGCCGGTCGACGGAAGTGACGCAGCCGATGGGTTCGCTAACTTTGCCCGCTACAGCGTATATTGTGCTGGCCACAAGGCGACGGTGTTTGGCCGGCGCTTCGCTGGTTCGGCGCGTGATTTTCTGTTCTCTGTGGAGGAGCGTGCGATATTCCGCGCCGGCCGGACCAGCATGCCTTGCACGACTTCCGATTCATAACAAACTACTACGTCATACGTAGACAGTACACTCGGTTGGGTTTCGGTTTCGGTATTGCGCCTTTTTGCTTATTAAAAATTATTTTCGAATTTGCTGAGCGTTTCAGCTATCGGACGCGTGACAAGAGTGTCTCAGGAACATAAAAGCACCATTACGCTGACACGGTCAAAAAATCGCCGGAGTTGGCCTTTAAGGGGAAGTGTTCATTGAAGGAAGTCATTGGGTCATTGAAGGAAGTTTCTTTGAAGGAAGTGAAAAAGCGTCGCGTATGACGACACGCCACCACTGCGCAATTTGAACGAAAGGCAAGGTGTTGCCTGGCGCTGCATATGCATCGCTATTTTGCCAATGTCAGTGGTCGGCCAGTGTCACTGGGAGGCCAGTAACGTAGCCATGTGCCGCTTCGCGGTTCTCGCTATTCTGTCAGGCCCATGACTGCCAGAGCCAGGGTTAACAGCGACATGCCATTCTACAAATGACATGATACGCGTCTTTTCTGCTTAAGCTCTATCGCGACCACGAGCTGTAGAGGTGAAAATAGACGCTCCCGTTAAATAACACTGATAATGGTCCCCCCCTATGATGACCTGACATACGAAGTATTATTGCTCAGCGTGTCTATGTCTCATTTCTGCGGTTTCAATAAACGTATTTTTCTTATTTTGGCATGGTAGCATGCGCTTGTAATGTTAACGCAATTCGTAATTAACATATCTGTTGCATAGCCAGACCTTTCTCCAAGAGGCGGATTATAGTTACACTGTAAATTAATATGTGCAATCGAATAAGTCGCGACATCTATCAAATGAGCTTTGTAAAAGATTGCTTAAGCGCATATATTGCTGTGCATGAACTGAAGGTCTTTATAAAGCCCATCCATTCAAAAAAAGAAAAGCTTAAAACAGGCCCCATATTTTTATATATGCTGTCAAACTTGCAGTAAAAACACCCTCTTTTGTCACTTAACTAAATAATTTTTTTTCATTCATGGCAAAAAAAGTAGAGTAACATTATTACATTTCTTCACGACTTTTGGGAACGCATATCTATGAACACATTTCACTTTCAGAATTCATACCAATATAGAGGAACACGCTAGGCGTGTGGCCAGTCAGACTGCACTTCAGTATTCTTTAAAGAGCC